>VDFB02252616.1:100324387-100410607 GCA_007258455.2 Sequoia sempervirens | reverse complement strand
TTTGTTGGCAACATCTTTTCAAGAGATCAACTTCTTAAGATGAAAAATTGCTGATAGCCTTTAATTCAAACCTCATCAATGTTAGTTGACTCTAGATCTTTTATACCTAGTTCAAAGTTTTAAAGCAAGATTTGGAACTCCTCTATCTTTAACAATTGTTTCAATTGCAACTTTAACTAAGAAAAATAGAAGGTAAATGTGCATTTAGCAAGTAATGTTTGTTTAAAATTTTTATTGCAATAATGAAATTGACATGCTAATAGTCACTTGCAATAAGTGCACTATGTAATTAAACAAAATTTTAAAAAGAAACACAAACTTTGTTACATTTTGGCAATATAAAATAGTGTATAGAGTATAATTAACAAAGTCTTGGATTATATTGTTGATTAAAATGTCTAGCAATTGTAAGAGGTTGTGATTGTGTATATGGTCATCTTCTATCTTCCTAAGGAAGAAATATGCACTATCCTTCATGTATGAGCATATTATTAGCAGTTGAAGGTTGGGAAGGTGTAGATCTACCAAGTATTGGACCTACAAGACTATAGTGAACATGAGACCTTAATGATTAATGTCTCTAAAGTCTGTCATCGCTAGGTTTCAAGTGTAAGACCTTTAGACTAATGGATTCTCAAATCTCATGTCATTTTTAGTGGGAGTTAGCAAGGACAAGCATGATTGAATAAAATAATGGGCACAAGGAGTGGATCATGCACATCCAAAAGTGGACCCACATATTATTCAAATTTGACTACAATAAATATTGACAAATAGAATGGCTAGTATCAATTTTATGGATAAGAGCACCAACTTTCCCTAGTGCTCATTTATAGGATCTCCAACAACTCATAAATTTAAAGTGTGGATTACCTATTGGCAAAGACACAAGAACCCCATATAAGTTAGCTGATTTCATATTTTAAACTAGAAGCAAGTATGCCCCTTGTTTTTAACATTGCACCATGCATCTAACACCCCCCAAAGAATTTAGTGTGTGTTTATTATACAAAACAACCAAGTTATTTGTTAGAAAAAAATTGATAGAGGACTAGCGAATGAAAACTAGATTCTACATTACTAAGAAAATGATCAATACATTACCTTAGTGTGAATGGTGTATATTACCTAATTAGTTTATCTCTTAGGTCCTATTCACAATAGTTTACTTTAATTTATTTAGGGCATTATCTCTTTATGCTTCAAGTCCTAAGATTAATACACATGTCATAATCTTGGGTTACCCTATATCTCACTTTGGTGGGCATACAACCAAGGGATTTTGATCATAAACTATTTCAATCAAATCTATGATAATCAATCTTAGAAATTTGAAATAGATTGAATAACCCAAGGAAATTTTTAAGAGAAAATCAAAGTTACATAAACTAAAAAAAAATATAAGAATACAAACCATGATTCTGAGAGATTATGCAACATTGTCGATGTGGCAGAATTACATTAAGAGCTTCTAAGCTGAAAAGATACAATGTAAAAATTGCAAGAAGATAGATGCAAATACAAGCTAGGTAGTGAGTTTATATAGAACTAAGGAGAGGATCTAGGTGGCAAATCCAACCAATAGGAATTAACCACCAAAAGTGGATATGGACCACCAAAAGTGGAGATGGCCACCAAAAGTTGAAAGTGTTCCACCCTTTAAGGAAGGGGACACCACATCACTTATCTCCTAGTAATAAACCCACTTTATTATCCTAAGAAAACTTAATAAAAGTGTAGGAAAACCTAGGACTAAGGGAAAATAAATTAACCCACTAGAAAATAAAAAACTACACCAATACCCCCCCTTAAGCCCAACTTAAGAGGATGTAAAATATGATGGGCCCCAACAAATGAGGCCATGTTAGGTACCCATGTACATATCAAATCCTACCCAACCCCCAACAAATAGAGAGAGAACACCCCCTAGAATAGAGAGAGAATAAGACGAGAAGGACTAAGTAGCCTCCCCTGCAGAGATCTAATGGTAGATGCTTGAAACTGTATGGAGATGATGGTCCCCAAACATCGAACAACGTTACTCCCCTTAGGAAGAAATAAAACCAAAGGTGTGTGCAAGCTATCTCCCAAATCCTGAAAGGAATATGTAGGAAGAAAGTGCAAGATGTATGCAGTCTCTAAAGTCAGCTCAAGTGTCCTTGAGTCAATGCTGAAAGCTATCACAATCAAATCAAGT
The DNA here is from genome assembly GCA_007258455.2 of Sequoia sempervirens. Classification (NCBI taxonomy): domain Eukaryota; kingdom Viridiplantae; phylum Streptophyta; class Pinopsida; order Cupressales; family Cupressaceae; genus Sequoia; species Sequoia sempervirens. The sequence goes on along the minus strand of VDFB02252616.1, from coordinate 100,408,410 downwards.
GTTCTAGACTACACTACTGAAGGTGACAAATCATAATCTCCTTGAGATTGATGTAGAGCACAATCCAAAGACAATGATAGTTTGACAACAGTTATGCAATGATTGTCATCAAAGAGGAGAGATAACACCTCAAATGTGTCCTCCAAATTTGAAATAGGTCTCTCCATAAACAAGTCTGAAACTCCTGTCAAGAGATCATCCCACAAAGCTGAATCAGGAAGACAATGGATGCCCTGCTGCAAGAAGGCATTGGAAGCTTTTGGAGAAGCAACATTGAACTCTAAAGTAGCAACAAATTCAAGGGCAAAAGAGTGGTCCTCAAAGAGAAGACGTATGTCCTCAATAGTGTCATCTAGATCCAAAAAAAAGGACTATACAAACAAACAAGATATGTCTAGTAGAAATTGGTCCCAATGAACTAAATCCATCCGACACAATTGAATCTGCATTATCAAAGTAGTATAGGATAGGTGACCTCCCAAAAATTTCAATGCTTCACCTATGTAAGCATTATGTAAATTCAATAAATGAAAGTAGATTATTCATCTTTATGAAAAATATATTTATGTAAACCACTACTTATGAAATATAAATTAATCAAAATTAAATCTAATTATTCTAATCAAACATCATATAAATATTTTAAAAATACAAACTTGTTAAGAGATTCTTTGAAATAGAAACTTTAATAAAGTTAAAAAAATAAAAATAAAAGTTCAATCGAATATGATTCTTTTGAAGAAAGTGCATAGGTTAATGATACTTTCCAAATGAATTCACTAGAAAATATCCTCATGATCAATAAAGAGGTCCAAAGAATTTGGAATTTTAAAGATTAATGAAGCTTTTAAAATAATATATAGTTAAATTAAGCTTTTGTAAAAAGTTTAAACAACTCGGTGGAAAGAGAGAAGAAACTTCTTACAAATAAAAAGTCCGAAGCTGACAGTCTCGTGAAAATTCTGAGAAAATCATTTCCCACGCATAAAAAACACAAATGAGTATCTTCCCACGCATTGGAAGGAGATTCACATTGAGCTTCGTTTACGCAATAACGGCGAACGAAGCGCAAATTGTCCAGTCTGTTCATTACTGACAATCCGAGGGCCGGCCATAGTTTAAAAGAAACAAATGCACTGGTCTACGGATTCAATGTTCAAACTATCATGCTTCCCAGAAGGGTTTCACAGGAATTTGCCATCACTCTTCAATCAGAGAAATTATAAGTTCCAATTTTTAAGAATTAGTGAAATTTTAAAAGACAAGTCCAACATTTGAAAAGTTTTGAAGTTGCTAGAGATTTTGTGAAATCTATGATTAACAATTTCGTTTGAGCAATATAGAATGAGTAGTTTCAATTGGAGGGCTGCGTGCCTTACAACTGGAAAGGGAGAGGCAAACCAATATTCTTTTCAAAATGCTTTTCCTGGGAAATCTAAGTTTTATGTAGGGTTGGGGAAGTTTATAGGGGATTTGAAGGGGCTTTTGTTCAAAAGCGAGGTCTCCATTGTTGGTGTGCATAGCATGGGCGGTGGTGGGAAAACGACTTTGGCCTTGGCTATATGTGATGATCCCGATATCAGAGGTGACATTTCTTTTCCACCATTTTTAGTGTTGATTTTCCAATTGTTTTAATTCTTTATTTGGAAATCACTCTGAAATTTCTGAGCCCTCTTGTAAATACCTAAGATTTTAGTCAAAGGGCTTTGGTCTGTAAATACTTAAGGCTAATTCCGTTTGTAGGGTGTCAAGTTTTAAAATAAATTCTCTACAGTCCAATTGTGTACATGACTTTTTCTCTCAGTATTGTTTAAGTTTATATGGGTGTCCACTTTTATCTGTATGAAAAAGTCAGTTTCAGCAAATCAAAGAGTAAATTATACTAATTTCCGAATTATAACAATTTTGGTTAATATTAAGGAATGTTTAAGTTTATGAAATGATTCCGTTTTTTCTCTTTCAATCGTCTTGTGACTGTTTTGTAATTCTTGATAGTTTTGTAAATTTTTTTCCAATTATCTGCTGGTAACTCATTCTTTATAATTTACTTTACTCAATATCAATAAATAAATAAATAAATTCTTTATGACTTTTTGTTGTAAGGGCTGTTACATATTGAAATTGTTGCGCACTATCTATCTAAATCAAATGTGAAAAAAAAACTCATGCAATTTAAGGTTCAAAGAAAGATATAGGAGATTGAGGGTTTCGAGGATTACAAGAATTATCATGTATGTTGATTAACTTTTTCGTTTTATGCCTTACATATCTCTGTTACCGAGGTGATTTTGGTGGTGTTTGTCTACTATTTCTGGTCACAACATTGTAGGCTCTTAGTTCTGCAGTCGTCATTTAAAAAAAATAAAAAATGAGGGTAATTGCCTGCAGGGGCAGTGCTCTGCTTAGGGATTTTGTGGTTCTTTTGCCGCTTACTAATAGCACAATTGTTTTTTTGGACATCAGGATGTTTCGTAAATATAGTTTTCATCATTGTTTCACAATCCCCAAATCTAAAGGGAATTTTAGAGACTATATGGAAGAACATCTTTGGGAAGAAAGTCCCCGAGTTTCAGAATGTGGAAGATGCGCATATACAGCTTCAGCAGCAGCTTTTAAGGCAGTCTAAGCCAACTTTGGTGGTGTTGGATGATGTTTGGTCCAAGGCTAATTTGGAGAAATTACTATTTGAAGCTCCAGGGTACAAGACCCTTATCACAACCAGAGACGGTTCTACCATCCCCAGAAACCCCTCTACTCGGCTGTATCAATTGCCATTGTTGAACCAAGAGGATGCTCTCTCACTTTTCTGCTTGTCGGCATTTGGACAGACATCAATTCCAAGTAAGGCAGATGCAAATCTAGTCATAGAGGTATAGTCTTCTCTTATCAAATCAAATGAGAACATAAGTGAAGGGAAATAATGAGCTTATTGGAAATCACAATTATGGGATGTTCTGGTACTTTAAAGCAGTAATTTTAGATAACTCTGAAGTTGAAAGTACTGAATCCACAAAAGTTATAGCTCAAATTGTACAATACAGTTTCGTGCTTTTAGATCTTACATGGCTTCCTTAGACATTAATAAAAGTATAAATATGGTGAATGACAGGTGCAAGCCGAATGCAAGGGTTTACCTCTTGCTCTCAAGGTAATTGGGAGCTCTTTGTACGGGGAATCTCATGTGGCCTGGGAGAATGCAAAGAAAAAACTTTCCCAGGGAGAATCACTTTCCCTATATCACAGCGAAGGACTTTTTAGATGCTTGGAGACCAGTATTGATTGCTTGGATGATGTTGGTAGGGAATGCTTCTTAGATTTAGCCTCATTTCCAGAGGACAAGAAAATTTGTGCTGATGTACTGCTGAACATCTGGGTTTATGTTCGGAAGCTGGAGTGGCAGGACGCCTTTATTATGTTACTGGAACTTGCAAGAAGAAATCTCCTCAATCTAATAAGCAATCAAGGGTAAATGTCATTCCTTGCATATGTTAAATTTCCCGTTTTCATTGCTTTGGACATTAAGCTGACTTGGTTGTTGCATTTTTCAGAAGCCGAGCAACAATCTCATACGGATGTGCCTCTGAGCTGTTCTTTTCGCAGCACGATGTGATGCGAGACTTAGCCTTGTATTTGGGATGCCAGGGCAGTATAGTCCAAAGAAAGAGGTTACTCATGCCCAGGAAGGAGCATAGCCTACCAGGGGAATGGAAGTTGTTTACAGATAAATCGAATGCTCAAATTGTCTCTATTCACACAGGTGGGATATTTCGCCCAATTACTTATTTAGTGACAAACTCTGCAGGCCATGTGAACTGTTAAAAATATTAAGATTTATTGTGTGTTTTTGTCATACTTCCTCTATGTAGGATTGAAGCAAAATACCTTTGATATCAAAATTTACATGAACTACTGGTATACTTGACCGCTGAAAAATGTTCTAATTCAATTGCATATGTGATTGATCTTATGCAGGTTCTATGACTGAGAATGAGTGGCAGTGGAATGAGATGAATCTTCCGGAGACAGTAGCTCTGATGTTATTCTTTTCTGCTAGTGAATACTTTCTTCCCCCATTTCTGAAAACCATGAAAAAACTAAAGTTTTTAATGGTATGTAATTTGAGTTCAAAGAGGGCCACAATAAAAGGTTTAGATACCTTATCTTCACTCACTCAACTCAGAAGTATTCGCTTGGAGAGGTTGGTTGCACCCACTATTCCCAAACAGAGCAAAGTTATACAAAACTTAGACAAATTTTCTCTAAGCCTATGCGAAGGGTTTGTAAATATGTCCACATTCAATGACACCAACCTGCAAGAATTTAACTTGGACCACTGCAGCGATTTGGAGGAGTTGCCCCTTGCCATCTGTCATATGCCCTCTGCTCAGACATGGTCTGTTACTAATTGCCATTTGGTTGAAAAGTTACCATATAATCTCGGAAATCTTAGCTCTCTAAGAATGTTAAGATTATCGGCATTACCAGGCCTGAAAGAGCTTCCGGCAACAATTGGAAACCTCGGGCAGCTTGAATATCTAGACATTTCACTTTGTGGGGGCTTGAAAGAACTTCCAGACGAAATAGGACAACTCAAGAAATTAAAAGAATTTGACATGAGAGAGTGTTCTCGTTTGAGGAGGTTGCCTAGAAGTGTATGTGGACTAAGCTCTCTGAAACATGTTATCTGTGACGAGAAGGTTGGGAACCAATGGTTAAAAGCTAAGGCCATTTCTATCCCTGAACTTAGAGTTGAAATTGTGGAACCTCAATTTACTTTGGATTGGCTTGATGATTGACTTCTTTTCCAGACTCTTCACATAGCTGAAGCTCCAAATTACAGTGATGAGAATATACGTATTACTTTCATATCTGAATTGTTGAAGGAATATGTACTATGGGTTGGGTTTTTTTTTTTGGTTTATTGGCTGGGCTGTTTTGCTGTTTTTGGCTTCTTTTACTGGGCTATTTTGTTATCTTGGACCTCGACCTTCTGTAAGCTGGAGCACTTTGTTCTTTGGTTCCTATATCATATACTCTCTGTAATTATCTATTATATATTAATATATTGCAGGCTTTACGTTTGTTATTTATAAAAAAAAATTACAGTGATGAGAATAAATGTATTATTTTCATATCTGAATTGTTGAAGGAATATGGCAGCTTTTGTTAGAATTGGTGATTATTAACTTTGCAATCTTATGATTATGATTATGTATTTGGACATTTTTAGATATAAGATAAAGTTATTTTGTCTATCACATTATCTAATAATTCATTTATTTTTTTGTGAGACCTCTCTAGCTCTGTTGTAATTTGGATCAAGGGTGGAACTTGTGATCATAATATGTTATTGGACCTATGTGTGCATATATGCATTGTGTTATGAACTATTGATGACTTCTATTAATGAATATGATTAAGTATTTGTGTTAGATAATAAATTTAATGCACTGATTATGCTTTTTGACTTACCTGGACTAATGTTGGATTGGTGGAATTGTGCAAGGAATATGATTTGATTGTAGGTGCTTGGGATGCACAGGGAGGCTGCTTTTATAGTTTTGTAGAGAAAGATAAATCGTAATGCCAAACTTTGTGTTAAGACCTTGTTGGTAATATTTCAACAAACATAGGTTCATATAACCGGGTATAAAATATGTAGGGTGATATTTAAATAATTCTTTCATCCCCAAATTGAGTCTACTTATTCAATTTTAATTGTTCACTAGTTCCAATTATGTTTTGGAGGCATTGATAACAATTCCAATACGAGTTAGGTCCACCTTAAGAATAACTAAAGAAAATTTGTTAAATTGTATGTATGAATAGATTATAATAAATAAATGAGAAAGGAACAAATAAATTTTATTGTCATATCACAAGGAAATAAGGAAAAAAGATTAATTACCTTTGTTTTCCCATCAACCCCTATGGAAAAATAAATACCTAGAATAACAAAAAAATGAAAAATGAAAGGAAGTCCATGAAGAGGCACAACTGGGAAGAAGGTGATCCAACAAAAGAAAAACACCATTATGAGCGGTCTATTTTTCCCCATAGTAGGGAGACAACTTGTAATTAATAAAATTGGTGTAAGGCATGATGGGAAGGGGTGATTGTGCCATTAACAAGCATGACTACCCTCAAAATGGTGAAAGACTTGTAGAGTTCAACAAAAACTATTGGAAAAAGGTGTGTTGTTCACCTTGCATAATGTTATAATGTAAAATTAATATTATTTGTGGTGCACTTAGGGGATCTACGGAGGCATGTGTCACATGGGTTAGACATTTTTGGGGTCATGTTATGTGTTATATGTAACATTAAAATTAATATTTAATGTGGGTTTGCGCATTAGAAAAATATTTAATATTGGAAAAACTTAGTACCAAAAAATAAATGAAAGGAGAAATGATTTTGTAATCTCATGGTATTTGTCACATGGTTTATGTAATACCACTTAGTGGTTTTGTGCAAGCTTATTCGTATACAAGCAAGCACATGAGTAATTGTTAGAGTTGAGTAGTTTGAGTATCTCTTGTAGGTTGCACATGTGAGTGTTAGATGCACAGGACAACTAAGAGGAGGGGGGGTTAATCAGTTGTATATTAAAACATTCAAACCCTAATCAAATTTTAATCCCTCATCAAGCATTAGCACAATGTAAACATGTGAAACAACAATGCAAACACAACCATACACAATAAAACACCAAAGTTATGTGGAAAACCCTAAATAGAGAAAAACCACAGTGAAGATTAGCTCTCATATTAATGAATAGCAACACTGAATACAATAGGCTTATTGCCCAAAAAAGAAGAAAGGATCACTACCAAGAGGACTCATTGTTTAGAAGAAAGAAAGAAACAAGATTGTTACAAAGAGATTCACTATCTTAGAGAAATAGGAGAAATCCACCACTGCAACTTTGCACCATCCGCAACCTTTGGCTCATTGCCTCTAGCAACTTCAGTCACATTAAAAATGTAGACACCTTCTACTCACTGCATCTGGAGTCATAGGCATTTAATCTCACACTCAAATCACCTCACTTGATCACATACTTCCACAACTTTTCAACTAAAATTGTTGGCTAAAAATATTTGGAGTACTACTTTGAGTCCAATTTATCAAAAAAATAAAATTATTTGAAAAACTTGAAGTTTCAATAACTCCTACTAATGTAAATAACATTTTTTTAAAAATATAAAAAATACCCTTTTCTAGATCCATAAGTGTAATTTTCAAAAATATATTTATTTTAATAGTTTAGTTATTATTTATATTTTATTTTTTTATTTTTACTAAAAGTGGGTTATCGACACAAAATATTAGGTTGATTACCATGCCAAGGAGAAATACTAAAAACTTATTAAAAAAATTTGAAAAAAAAAAAAATATATGTACCTAAATAAAAGAATCTATTTCAAGATGTATATGTAATTTCTTTTCCATTTTAAATAAATATTATATGAATCATAAAAATAACTCTCCATCCGCTAGTCTCAAGCACCACTCTTACTATGGTGCATCTCTTATACTTTTTCCTCATGTCTTTGAAAACTCGAAGTTTCAATAACTCCTACTAATAAATAACATTTTTTAAAAATATAAAAATGCCCCTTTTTAGATCCATAAGTGTACTTTTCAAAAATATATTTATTTTAATAGTTTAGTTATTATTTATATTTTATTTTTTTATTTTTACTAAAAGTGGGTTATCGACACAAAATATTAGGTTGATTACCATGCCAAGGAGAAATACTAAAAACTTATTAAAAAAAATTGAAAAAAATATGATGCACTAGATAAAAGAATCTATTTCCAAGATGGTATAATTTCTTTTCCATTTTAAATAAATATTATATGAATCATAAAAATAACTTTCCATCTGCTAGTCTCAAGCACCACTCCCCCTTACTATGGCATCTCTTATACTTCTTTTCCTCATGTATTTCAAACACCATTCTTTCCCCCTTTCTATTTTCTCCCCCTTTTACATCAATGAAAAAGGGAAACATCTTTCCCTTCAACATCACCTACACACTTCTCTTTAGGCAGCACCAGTAAGCAACTGCTCTTTCTCCATTGCTCTTCTTCATACAACTCTCACTATTGTAAAGTCTACTCTAATCAGTCTTCATTGATCCCTCTACTGCTTGCTCTTTTATGCACACTCCCCTTAGGGACATAAGATATGATCCACCTGACTGCACCAACAAAAACACCACTACCTACTCCCATTGAGAGGCAGCCTTCAACATCAATCCAAGACTAAGAATGTATCTTCAAATGCTTCCTAGAAAGATGCACACACGCATGTATCTAAATGAAAGGAGGGGAAATAGTCCCTAACTTTTTTCGAAGATACTCAAAAGTACCTTTTGAAAGAGCCTTTGTAAAATATTTGCAGCTTGATCTTTTGTGGGCACATACTCTAGCTTCACCTCATTCTCTACAGTTTTCTCACTTAGAAAGTGATACCAAATAGAGATATGCTTTGTTCTTGAATACATTACCAGTTTCTTTGAAATATTGATAGCACTTGTATTATCACATAAGATAGAAATAGGTTCATCATATGATACTCTAATATCCTTTAATGTTTGTTTCATCCACAACACCTGTGTATTGCATGATACTGCTACAATATATTTTTCCTCTGTAGTAGATAATGACACAAAATCCTACTTCTTACTCAACAAAGAAAGCAATATGCTTCCAAGAAAGAAGGCTCCTCCACTTGTAATTCTTTTATCATTTACACAACCTGCCCAATCTACATCTGTATATGCACTCAAAGAGAAATCAGTAACCTTTGGATATAATAAACCATAGTCTAGGGTTCCCTTCAAGTATCTAAATATCCTTTTTATTGTTACAACATATGATTCTTTGGGATCTTCTTGAAATATTACTACAATACAAACTGAATGCATGATATCCGGTCTAGTAACAGTTAGATATAACAGTCCACCAATCATTGATATGCACTTTCTTTGATATGTTTTAGGAGATTCATCCTTATTTATCAACTTGCAACTAGTAACCATAGGAGTACATATCAGTTTAGAGTCCTCTATTCTAAACTTCTTTAAAATTTCCTTCACATACTTTGACTGTGAAATGAAAATTCCTTTTTATTATTATTGATTGATTTGTATCCTAAGGAAGAAATTCATCTCCCCACACATTAACATCTCAATTTTTTTTGCATATCTTCTGCAAATCTCTTCCACATACCTTCATCTTCTCTAAAGATTATGTCATCAACATACACCACCACAATCAAGATTTGTTCTCCCTCAACCTTGAAGTAAAGGTTACTATCTGTAGTACCTTTCTTGAAGTCTTTCTATAATAAGTACTTATCCAACCTTGCATACCAAGCTCTAGGAAAATGTTTTAGTCCATACAACTCCTCCTTCAACCTATAGACCATATCACCATCTTTTGATAACTAAAATCCTTCTAGTTTTTCAATGTATACCTCTTCTTCCAACTCACCATTCAAGAATGCAAACTTGACACATCCATCTAATATACCTTGAAGTTTTTATTTTATGCAAAATCCAAAAACATTATGATAGCTTCCATTCTTCCACTGGAGCAAAAGTCTCTTCAAAATATATTCCTTACACTTGTGAGTAGCCCTTACACACTAGCCTAGCCTTGTTCCTAACAACTTTTTCCATCCTCATTCAAATTGTTCCTAAAAAACCACTTAGTTCCTATCACATTCTTATTTGCCGGTCTTAGGACCAATTCCCAAGTTAGATTCTTCTCAATCTACTCCAACTCTTCTTTCGTAGATTTGATCCAATTCTCATCTTTGCATTCCTTAGTTACAATTTTAGGTTCTACTTCTGAGAGTAAACAAAAGTTTACTTGTTCTTCTATCACAATAGTTTTTCTTCTTGTAAACAAAATTTTTCTTTTATCTCCAATGATTTGATCTTCAAAATGATTCTTTTGCACATACTTAGGAGTCTTAGGGGTCTTTTCCAGAGCTTCTTCCTCTTCAACTATCATCTCTTTTTCTTTCTCTTCAACCTTTTCTTCTTCACTGCATGGGGGTTCATTAGATTCATATATTCCTTCTATCAACATTGGAATTTGATGTGGTTCTTCATCCACTTTGACACTCGCACTTTCAACTATCTTCTTCAATATTTTGTTGTAGCATTTGTATGCCTTGCTTCTTGTAGGTTGTATCTAAGGAATATTCCTTCATCAGATCTTGCATCAAACTTTCCTAAGTTTTTTCATCTCTTTTGATATAGAATTTTCTTCCAAAAACTTTGAAGTATTTCATAGTAAGAGGTTTACCATACCATAATTCATAGGGAGTTTTTGAAGGGTTTGCTCTTGCTTGTCTTTTGTTAAGAATATAGACTACCATATGAATTACTTCTCTCCAATAGACATCTGGTATATTTTCTTCTTTCATCATAGTCCTTGATGCCTCTTGAACTATCCTATTCTTCCACTCCACAACTCCATTATGTTGAGGAGTCCTAGGAGCTAAAAAATGCATTTTTATCCCACGATCTTCACAAAAATTATTAAACTCATTGAAGGTGAACTCACCATCTCTATTAGACCTTAAAATTTTTATTTTCACATCCATTTCATTCTCAACCATAGAATTAAATGCTTTAAACTTATCTAGATTCTCTAATTTTTCTTTGAGAAATATCACCCAAGTCATTCTAGAATAATCATCAATCAATAACATTCAAAATACCTATCACCATGATAAATTATTATACTAATAGGTCTACATAGGTCTGTATGCACCAACTCCAAAGGGCCCATGGTAGAATGTTCTTTATTCTTGAACCTCTTCTTTGTCTGCTTTCCAAACTGACACTCATTATAGATTGCATTGATAGGCTTTGTAATCCTTGGAAGATCTCTCACAACAATGTGACCTATTCTTCTATGCCACAACCAACTTTCATTGATTTGAGACATAAAACACTTAACACCACCACCTTGGAGCTAATAGAAATTACCTTCTATTCTTGTTCCAACAACCAAAGTTTTAGATCTTCCTTTTTTGATTTCACAACCATCATCCTAAAGCACCAAATTGTATCATCTACTACAAATTTGTCCTACATTGAGAAGATAATGCCACAAACCCTTGACATAAAAAATATCATCTATTTTATTCTTGCCATCAAAACTAATTGAACATTTTCCACAGATCTTAATAGATGTATCATCACCAAACTTAACAAGACCACCATCATATTTACAAAGTTTAACAAACTTACTCTTATCACTCGACATATGATTTAAGCAGCATCTACTATCATTTATCCAGTAATTCCTCTCCTCTCTTGCATGAAAAACAGTCACCATAGTTCCCTCAACCTTGTGACCTATTTCTAAAGCACTTTTCTTCACACATCTTTCAAAATTTGTAGAATTAGTTCTAAAATTTAAAACCATGAACACACATTTATCTCTATTTTTGTCAGGGTAGTCTGATTCTTCATCATCAGATACGCCATTGTATTTTTCAACATAATAGCTCTTCTTGAAAAATTTACCTTTATGATCCTTCTATTTGTCATTTACAACTTTGATTGGACATTTAGAGGCATAATGACCTATCTTTCCACAATTGAAACATTTAAAGGGTAACTTACCTCTATATTTTTCAATGCCATTTTTCAATCTCCTTACAAAAATTTTGTCCACCTCATCAAGATCACCTAGATCTGATTCATCATCCTTCTCTACCTTGCTGAATTCGAAGATGGTTTTTTTACTTGTAACATCTTTACCAAACTCTCTTAGTTCAAAATAAATTAAAGCACCAAATATCTAATCTCTAGAATAATTATCCAAATTTTGAGCTTCCTTAATAGAAAAAAAATTATAACTGTAAGATTTTGGAAGAGTTTTTAATACCCTTTTCATAACTTCACTTTCTTCCAACTTTCCACCAAGACCATTGATGTCATTGACAACTTCATCCACTCTGAGCATGTGGGATGTAATTTCTTCAAATTTAGATATCTTTAGGGTTTCAAATTTGTCTTTGTGATTCTGTATCTTTTCTTTCTTGACCTTATAATCTCCTTCATAAATGCTTTGTAAGTTTGTCTAGACATCTTTTACAAATTTCAAATTTATCACCTTTTCAAGTTCGAAATCAGAAAGACCACTCAAGATAGCATTTATTTCTTTTCAATTGTTCTCATAATCGTTGATCTCATCATCACTTGTTGGACCATTAACAGGCAAGGTGTATCATTTTTCAACGGATTACCAAATTCCAAATTCTTGAGAGACAAGAAAGGATTCCATCCTAACTTTCAAGTAGGCATAATTTGTTCCATCAAACATAGAAGCTTTGACACCCTTCCTATGCACCATCCAAATGTACCTCAATTGGTTAAGCTTCTTCCAAGGAACCACAACTTTGATACCAATTTTTAGATGCACAAGACAATTGAGAGGGGGGGTGAATTAGTTGTACATTAAAACATTCAATCCCTCATTAAATTTCAAACCCTTACCAAACTCTAATGCCTCATTAAGCATTGGCATAATGTAAACACGTGAAAAAATAATGAAAACACAACCATACATAATAGAACACTAGATTTACTTGGAAAACCCTATGCAAGAAAAAAACTATGGTGAGGATTAGCTCACATATATATGAATAGCAACACTAAATACAATGGGCTCATTGCTGGAGGGCTCACTTCCAAGAGGAATCACTGTCCAAAAGAAAGAAGGAAAGAATAAGACTGTTACAAAAAGATTCACTATCTCAAAACAATAGGAGAAATCCACCACTGCAACCTTGCACCATCCACAACCTTTAGCTCACTACCTCTAGCAACTTTAGTCACACTAAAAATGTAGACACCTTCTGCTCACTACATCTAGAGTCATAGGAATTTAATATCACACTTAGATCACGACACTTGATCACATTTGCATATCTCACACTCCTTACCACATATCCAAAAACTCACTTTGCATTTATACCATCTATGATCTAAATAATCTCAATTAGGTTAGTCTCAATGAAACATATGCACCTCAAATGTGCAACACCAAAATAGGTCGGTACCAAAAACTTTCGTGGTGGAATGAAGTGAAGGTAGAACACACCAAGGGTTAAATAGGACCCAAATATACACTGAAACACTTATCATCACATCCACAAACTATGAGGAACCTCTATAAATAGCACTAGCATGCCAGGTTAGTAAATCTTGAACTAACATTACAAGCGACCAAATACATGCTTCTCTAAGTCTAGAAACAACATGCAAACCACATAGAAACATCACACAACATCCAAGAATATTCCAACATCAACATACTACTTTGCAACACTACTAAAACCACTTGAAACAAATAATAACTTCATTCTGCACATCAAGATGCACTACCACTGAACTTCAACATAAGAACTAGAATTGTGAAGCAACTCCACACCAAAAAATCTAAGGGAAAGTAGATAAAAACAATATAATCATGCTCCCAGATCAACAAGACAAGAAAACTCAACATGGGGAAATGTGGAGCAATCTCATTTCTCCCAAACAACCTTCTTCACAAGAAAACACATTGTCAAACACATCTACTATCACACACTCCAAAACATGTAACTATAGATATAACATATTTGAACACCTCTAACTATCACATCCAAACCACGCAAGCATATCTTCAGCCACAAAGAAATGTGAAGCACAACAAAGAATACACCTCTGTCACCTTGCATACTCTTTTATTCAATTTTTTTGAAAAGAACTTGGAAACCAAGTGAACCAACTGCATCAACAACACATACTCAACAATACAACACCTTCTCATCATGACTACACTAGAGTTTGTCATTAAACCATAATACATGTGACAACATAGTGCAATATTCTCAACAACTCCAACAATCTCCACACTAGGGGTTGACATCAAACCACAACACATCCACACTTGACACTAATGACAACACTAGCAATCTCCAACCATCTTCCTAACCATATTGGAGGTTGACACCAATGACAAGACTAGTAATCTTCCAACAGTGAGGAGAGGAAGCATGTATTAGGATGTGTGGTTAGGTGATTCTTATACTTCACATGGAATACATGTAGAGAGTTTGATGCTTTAGAGGTATTCATGGAGACTTTGTAGATGTATTGTAACTTTAGTTAAGATAATACATGAATATGAATATTTTTAGAGGATATATTTTTCCCCCTCTTGAGGTTATATCTTATGTCATCTTGATGTTATGCTTGTCTATTTTTTTGCATATGGATTTTGAATATTTATTTGCATGATTTTATCTCTTGGGTTTATGTGGAAATAGTTCTATATGGCTGCAAATTTTATTACAAGAACAACATGCCAATGGAGAATAGACTTGTGACATCCTTTAAATCTTCATTTTGGGGCTCATTTCGAATAGGAAAAATTAAAGGAAGGGCATGAATAAAGATGTTGGGGAACTATTCAATGTAAATTTGGGGAAGGAAATAGAGAAGGATGATTAGATAAAGCCATGCTAGCTCACCATTCCAAACATAGGGACCAATTTTAGGCACCTTATTCCAAAATTTTCAAGTGAGTTGTTGTTCATTAGGTTCTATTATTAAATTGAATATAGGTTGAAAATTTTCAAAGGCATTGTTGTAGAACGTTGTGAATTCCTTGATTAGGAGAATTTTGGGTTTGATCGAGTTATGTTAGAAGAAGTTTGTCAAAATATATTGTATATTTTTATCATCCTAATTTAGTTTCATCCATATAATATATGACCATTTTATTTATGTTTTTTCAAATCATGTTATCCTTAGTATAGTTGCTATTGCTCTCACAATTTCTCCTTATTATTTAGATCACTAGGGTTGATGAAACTATGTGATTGTAGCAAATGAATTTAACTTGTATATGCTATAGTTTTTGGGATCCCTTAGGGAAACCATGGAGTGAAAATATTTGATATTAGATAATCCATCCTTGAGTAGCCTCATTTGGTTAAAATGAGTATAAAGGGCTAAGAAGGAAATTGTGATATGCTAGCCATGGGGTAAAAGTATAAAATTGTGTCACACTTTTGGCCAACTTATTAGCACAAGTGAATTTAAGAATTTCCACTTAAAATTCTTTTCTTTTTCAAACATATTGCCTATCTAAATTAATTATAGCTAACTTAGATCTATGACCACAAGTTTTTGAATTGAAAGTGCTCACTAAATGCATATGTAGTGCCACTTCAAAACCAATTTACTAAATAAAGTAAATTATTTAAAAAAGTCGTTAGCACAAAGGGTGAAGTTTGAAAAACCACTAGAACCCTTCTAAACATGTTGGAACAATTGGAATTTTAGGTTTGACACCCTCAAGCCGAATCCCAAAGCAATCTTGAGGCCAAAAACAAGGCAAAAAAAATTATAAAAAGAAAGATATCCATTAATATAACAGATATCTGATAGAAACATATATTCATTTTTTAACTTTAAGAATCAAGATCTGTTTCTTAAAGTTAGGAAATGGATATCTGTCTCTTTAACTTAAGAAACAAATATCCATTTTTTAACTTAAGAAATGGATATCTATTTCTTAAAGTTATGAAATGGATATTCGTTTCATAGACATTTGTTTCTTAAAGTTGATAAATGGACATCTATTTCTTAAAGTTAAGAAATGGATATTTGTTTCTTGATTTTTTTGGTTGACTATAGATTAAAATTTAATATGTTATAATATTAATATAAATATAAATATTATATATATTTAAAATGTTAATATATAATAAATTAATAGATATTAAGATATATTAATATTAATATAATATATACATTATATAATATAAATATTATATATTATACTATACAAATATAATATTATATATAATAATAATATATTATAAGAAAATATTTGATGGATTATTGCAAGGGAGTTTTAAATATCATATTTACTATAATAAAACTACAAGGAGCTAAGAGCAATATATACATATCTCTCTCTCTCTCATTCCTTCTCTCCCTCACCTTCCCTTTGCTTCTATCTATCTCCACTCACCCTCTCCCTCTCTACCTACATTTCTTGTAATCCTTCCCACCCTACCTCTATACCTACCTCTCCCTCCCTCCCACCTTCTCCCCTCTCTCTACCTCTCTCCCTTTCCCTCTAATTATCTGTATCTCCCCTCACTATCTCTATCTACCTCTTCCTTTATTCCTTCTACCTTACCTCTCTCTACCTACCTCTCCTTATCACCATCCTTCCCTCTCTCTCCATCCTTCTATCCATCCTGCCCTACCTCTCTACCTATCCCTCCCTCCTCAATCCCTCCTCTACTTCTCTCTATCTCTCCGCTCCCACCATTCCCCCTAACCTATCTCATTTGTCCCTCCTTCCCCGTGTCTCTCTCCAACTCTCTCCCACCTTCTCCATATACTTCTCTTTATCTCCCCTCAATCTATCTCCTAGCTTACCTCTCTTTCTCTCACCTTGTCAATTCATCAAGGTGACATCCAAACTACCTTGTTCCATATGAGTAGATTGTTGTTCATGAACCTCTTGTGAGGAATCTCTTGGAACGACATCATTGTTTTGCACCATTAAAGCCTGATTCAACATGCCATTAGAACAAGTGGATTGGTTATGTTGTTGATTACAAGGAAAACACCACTCATAATTAGCTACCATGTTGTTTTGAACTGGTACCATCACCCTAGAAGAGCTAGGTGCATTAGGGTTACAGGGTTGAAAAGGGCTTTGATTAAAATTCCTCCTCTAAACTTGAGGATTAGCTTGGTAAGTTGGCCTATTAGGTTGATATGGAGCTTGATACGGAGCTTGGTAAGGTGGTTGGTAATGTTGCTTTTTGATATTGACTAATTCATTACCAAAAGTTTGCAAAGTTTTCTGTATATTATCATTTTGCTCCTTAATACTTATCAGCTCTTGGAATTGACTTGGGATAAAATTCTCTTGAGCTGCAACTTGATTATTAAATGTTGGAAATGAAGGGACAACAACTATAGTGGGTGGTATTATAGGGACAATTGGCTGCACCTCAGCAAAAATTGGCATTGGAGGCCTAGGTGCTAACTTTCTAGCTTGAATTAAACTATTTTTAGCCCTTATAGCAACATCAAATGTTGATGGTAATGAGTTCCCACCCATAGACTGTATCATAAGTGAAATATCACTATTCAAAGCTTTGAGAACTTAAAAAAAAATGCATAATCATTTTAAGGTTTTACGGAGGCTGGAATCCTATTATAGGTCTTCTTGAAGTAGTAGCTGAAGTCCACCAAATGTTCATGTGGAGCTCTTTTGATGGTAGTGACTTGCTCCACCAATGAAAGATGATTTGACTTGTCCTCAAATTTCCTATTCAGCCGCTCTCCTATCTGGTCCCATGTTGCAATTGAATTAACAACAAGGCCTTTGAACCATTGGAGGGATTTACCCTTGAGAGAAGTTGCCAAGAGCCTCATTGCAACATTTTCTTAGTAATATGATGCAATCCACACAATGAGGCCACATCTCTAATGTGTTCTATGGAAGTTGTATGATCCTCTCTTGTGAAAAAAGGTAGACTCTTAAGGGCTGTTGCTGGTATATCATTATGTTGGGCGAGATTCAAGGGACTTCCTTGATCAAAAGAGACAAAGGGTTGATTCCTAGGTGGTTGATGAGCCATAGTGACTCTTGGAGGATTGGAACTTGTTATTTGAACTACAGAGCTTGAAAACAAAGGATTTCTATAGGTTGAAACTGTATTTGTTGCCTTCTTAACTACCTTAGTACTTCTTGGTGGTAGCTTAGAATGCTCAATAGGATCTAAACTTTGTCTAGTTTGATATATTCTCATAAGCTTAACCACTAAAACTGCTGAAACCAAAGCTTTAGAGTCACCAAGTGTGAAAAATTTCCTTCTTGAAGGCTGAAATACTGCTGCTTACACCCAAACAACAAAAATATGAAACTCTTTTTGAACTAAAAATCAGTTCAATGTCCCACCGGGCATGCCAAAAACTATTGTCATGGGGATTTGCACATAATGCTAAGCTAAAAGCTCAACAATCCCATGCATCATGGGACTACTCTAAGGTTGTGGGTTTCCTGTGGTGAAAGTAGACATCTAGATTATGGGCTAGCTCCCCTTTAGATAACTTAAAAAAATTAATACTTGACAAGGAAAAGGGTAAGAGGGATGTGCTTATAATTTTAAACCTATCACTAATAGGTGATACACCAAAGATAAAACTTGATAATGCTACCAAAACTCACAAAACCACTCAACTAATAAATCTATACAATCTCACAACTCAAAAACACATTCTTGCAAAAATGATTCATATGAAAGGTTTTGGTTTTATGATGCTCATAAAAAGGAAAACAATGATGTTTTCACAATTTTGACACAACAGAATAATAAACACATTCACAAACCTGCACTATAACATGATATTCTTTGCATTCAATATTGAAGTAACTTGATAAAAATAAAGGAAAAAACAATATTTTTATCATATCATTCACTAACAATACTGGAACTAAAAAATATTTGAGGAGGAAACAAGCTTCTTTTATTGAAAACTAGGAGTTTCTTACATTTCAAGGCAAAATGCTTTACAAAATGACTATAAATCTCATAAGAAATGAGTTACAAAGTATGATGCTACTACAACAGTGACCAAAACTAAGAACTAGAGAGAAGATGAGAGGATAAAAAGACTTATAAACAAAAGGCTCCAAGAATTCAAATTTTGAATTTTGGCTCCAACTAGCTTGATGAGTTGTCTAACTAAAACCTCTCCTTCAAATTAGGCACTTGACTAAAACAAAACTCCTCAAAAATAGGTACAAAGAGTTCTAAATTTGAAATCAATAAAAAAGGGTTGTGCATAACTGAAAATCACCTAAAAATAGGGTTGTTACTGCTAGAAACATGGAGTTAAGTGCCTCAAAATCCTCCTTGATTCATACTCTATCCACTTGGACTCATAACTAAAGTTGAATTGATGATGAAGTCATCAAATTTACCTATTTTTTCTCCATAAATTTGTCAATCTCCTTTAACTCTAGTTACATCCCAATATGCTTGGTATTTGATTTACAAATTAAGACAAATGCATTTCTGTTTGCAATAAAAATATTATTTACTAAGTGATTGATTAAATGCCACTTAGCAAATACATTACATTTTAGGTTTGCAAAGTAATGCCTACGTTGGCATTAGTTAAAGGAATTTTTTTAAAAACTAAAGGAAAAAATCCTGTTTTGGTTGATGTCTTAACTTAGGGTAAGAAAACCCTAACTCCAAAGCATTCATTATTTCATTTTGATCTTTTGCTTTGGGAGACTTCATCATACCACCACCATGCCTAGGGTTTGAGCTCAAACTATAAATATTATGTTGTTTCTGATAATTTTCTGAGAGATTTCTCTGGGAAAAAATAAGGTGAGTTTGTCTTCATCACAAAACTGGACTTTAACCTCCAGTTTTGAAGCATTTTCAGGCTTCGAAGTTGCAACTGCTCCATTATTTCTAATACATTTTTTTTGTTTGATATCCTCGTGCACATGAGGTTGATATCTAAAGAAAAAAAGGTATTTGAATGTCCCTCCTTCGCAACAACTCGAGTAAGTTCTCCATCTTTCAAATCTTTGCATCCTCTTCGTTTCTTGTTGATGAGAATCAAGATGAGTGCATTATTCTATGAAAACACTATGAACATTTCTGTATATTCTCCCCATTATAGGTTGCGGCCTCATCTCACATTTCCTCCAGTTTTTTAATAAAAATGGCTCTATTTGAGCTCGGCCATATGATAGAAAAATGGTAAGACTTATAGGATGGATAAGCAAGAGAGGACAAAGCTCATGTGACTCTACTCAACTGGGATTCATCATTTAGGAAATGATGGCCCCCCTTGTCTATATATGCATTTCTTTCATCATGTATCTATGAATGTATAGTTTTTTTCCATCATTTGCATCTAGATAGTTAGTCCCATGGCTTGTGTAGGACAACATTCATTTATATTATTAATAAAGACTAGATTTTGCAAAAGATGTTTCACTCTCTTCTCTGTTGTATGAATTTGCATAATGTAATAATGCAATCTAGTTGATAATATCTTTTATGTATATGGATGAAAATTAGTAGAAAAATGATATGTACCTTTCATCCTTAGTTTACAAATGCTATCCTAGCTCTACCCGATTGAGCTAGAGGCAAAATCAGGTAACATTTTTGGTGACATCTGCTTATGTTTTCCTGCTAAACATCTTGACCAGTTGCCTGAAGCTTATCCATTGGGCACAAAGTCACATAGACCTTGAAAAAACTTAGTAAACAATCCCTTCACACTGTTGTAACTCATTATAACACTGTTATAATTCATTATAGCTCTATTGAACATATATTTGTTGTTTGTCATATTGAACCTTCAATTTTGTGTTATGAATGATGAATATCTATTTGATTGAACTACAATGAGTGACAAAAAATCACTTTTCTTAACCCCCCACTAAATCTCAGAGCAAAATAACCAACTGTGTAAAACAACACTTAGGGAAATAAAAAGACATTTAAACTATGTGCAACAACACTTATTTGACACCTACAACCTACTCTAATATGTACAGATTCAAATCATACCTCAAAAGAAATGCCTGAAGTGAATCTCATTAACTAGGACTGGCTCCACATCACCATCCAGCTTAGACAATTGGAAGAAATTATGTTGTTTACACTCATAAATAATGTAAGGCCCACTCCAAAATGTATCAAACTTGGAATATTTTCTAGGTTTTCTTTAAGTTCATCTGACTTCAACACTATATCACCTTCTTAGAAAACTATTTGGGATGCCTTCTTATCAAATGATCTCTTCATTTGAGCTTGGTGTTGTTCTATCTTCTTCATTGCTTCACCTCTATTCTCCTTTAGCTCAACCAACTGAGCTAATCTTTTTGTCATAGGTTCCTCTTCAATCATGTCAAGCTAATTAACTAGATCAAGGACTGGAAGCTCAAGGGATATAGGAAGCCTTGCCTCTTTTCCATACACAAGCATGTATGGTGATAGTCCTATTGACCTCTTTGGAGTAATTCAATCAGCCCACAAGGCTGATTTCAACATGGTATGCCAAGCTCTCTGATTTCCTTCCATAGTTCTTTTAATGATCCTCAGGAGGTTCTTATTTCTAGACTTAGCTTGTCCATTGCCTTGAGGATAGTAGTTAGAAAAATTATTTACGTAAATACCAATTCTAACCACCCAATCAAATATCCTAGTTACTATGAAAGTAAGTGCATTATCTGAAACTATTGATTCAGGAACTCCAAACCTTGTTATCAACTCCTCATAAAAGTTTAGAAAAATGATCTCATTAGCCTCCTTTAGTGTCACAACCTTAGTCCATTTTGTGAAGTAATCAATGGTTGTGAGCACCCACTTGTTTCCAACTCTTGAAGGTGGATTAATGACTCCAATGAAGTCCAAACCCCACTTCATGAAGGGTTTTTCAACCTAAATTGGCTACAATGGGAGGGCTTCCAACTTCTCTTTTCCTGCAGATATTGCACACTCCTTGCATTTCCTCACCCATGAGTGTGCATTCTTGAACAAACTAGGCCAATAGTAGCCTCCTTTCATAATCTTAAGAGCTATAGCTCTTGGTGAGAAATGTCCTCTAGCTGATCCTTCATGAAACTCATGTAAAACTCTATCAACTTGATTAGCCTCTATGCATCTTAATAGAACACCATGGAAATATTTTCTAAAAAGAATACCATTTAAGAGTACATAAGGTATAGATTTCATCCTATAGTACCTTATTTTTGCTTTATCCAAACCATGAGGACACTCACCAGTTAACAAGAAATGAGTCATTTCTTGTGCCCAACTTGTAGAAGAAATAGGTACAACCATTTGTTCTTGATCTTGAAGGGCTAGGACAATGTCCTCTTCCTTTTATGTACTGCTATTACTATTACCACCAAGCTATTCACATAAACCCTTGACTCTAATCAGCTTGGTAACTTTGATGTCAAAGTCATATTCCATCACTTTAGTCACCCAATTACCAGCTCTTTTACTATTTAAGTCCTTACTCAACAAAAATTCCTTAACTGAAGGGTGGGAAGCCAACAAATTAATCTTGTTGTTAGAAAGCATGTGTCTAAATTTTTTCAAAATTTGAATAATAGCAAGTACATGCTTTTCAACAAAAGAATACTTAAGCTCATAATATTTGAGACCTTGACTGAAAAAGGCCAAAGGCCACTCTAAACCATGGTCATTCTCTTGAACTAACATAGCTGCTATACTATCAATGTTCCCATATGCATACAATATAAAATCCTTTGAAAAATCTATGTTTAACAAAGTAGGAGCAGCTGCAAGTGCTTCCTTAATAAGCTCAAAACTCATTTTACCATCCTTGTTCCAGTTGAAAGAATTTTTTTTCCTTAACATTGAAGTAAGAGTCATTAATAACTCAACAACATCCAGAATAAACCTTCTAACAAAATTGATTCTGCCCAAGAAAATTTGCAGCCCTTTCTTGTGTGCTAGTAAAGGAATAGAAAGGATGGCACTTACTCTTCCCAGATCAATGGTGATGCCATGTTTTGATACAATATATCCCAACAACTTACCTTCATGGACAACAAACACACACTTCTTTGGGTTGAGAGATATACCAAATAAACCAGCATAATTTTAAATACCAAACCTTTGAAATCCATGTCCATAGCTTTATGAAAAGTAGCTCCAGCATTAGAAAAACCAAATGGAATTTTCTTGTAAGACATGGTGCCCCATTTAGTTGTAAATGTTGTTTTAAATTGATCATCTTCCTTAACTAAAATATGATTATATCCCGAGAATCCATCTATCAATGAAAACCTCTCAGAACTTTAGACAACTTAAAGGATTTGTTCCATGAAAGGTAATGGGTGATGATCTTTCAGGGAGGCCCTATTAAGGTCTCTGAAATCAACACAATGATTTCACCATTTTTCTTTCTCATTGGAACCAGGTTAGACACCCAAGAGGTATGCTTGATTGGAAATATAATGTTGCTCTCAATGAGTTTATTCAACTCTTTGATCATGAGGGGCTCAAGCTTCGAGTTAAGGGCGTTTTTTTTTATCTTATAGGTTTGGCATTAGGCTCAAGCTCAATGGTATACTAGGAAATAGTACGATCAAAACCCTTTAAATCTAAATGTTCCCATGCAAAAATATCACTGAACTCTTGAAAAAGTAAAACAAATGCATGTCTTTCCTATAATGTGCATACCTTCCCAAGCTTTAAAAGCTTATCCTTGAAAAATTGAACATCCTGATAATGATCTTCTTTGATATGCATGCTTGCATTTTCCTTTCTTACTTGGTCATTAGCATTGAAGATTGACTCCAATGTCAACAATAAATTAGGTAATTTGTTTGTTTTTAGCTATATGTTTTGATCTTCATACTGTTGTCTATTTTTTATTATTATCATTAGAAAATTCTGCCTCTTCCCTCAAGAAGTTTATGATTTGTTGATCACTGTCAAAAGCTTTCCAATGATCATTATTGTTTGGAATAGAAGATCTAACAATGAATTTAACATACTGCTATTCCTTAGTGTTGCTGATGTCACTAGGAATATCTTATTGAGCTCCTGCGGCAACCAGTCTATCAGTATGTTTATTTTCACTTTTGAGAATGGAAAAAAAATTAAAATCTTGAAAATATTCAATAAGATCCCATACTCTATGCTTATAAGACTTCAAAAGATCATTTTTGGTAGTATGGAGACCTCTCACTTGATTACATAAGATCCCAATTTATCAACAATTTTTTTGGGTATTATAGAACTAATAGTGCCCAAGTCAATCATAGAATTATACACCAAATGTTGGCCAACGTTTAGAGTTACATAAAATGGGGGTGGCTTGGCTACATTGGTATGTTGTTCTCTCATCTCTAGTGAATCATTAGCAAGTACAACCATAGAGGACTACTGGTTAGATACCTCATTTGACAAAGAAAACTTTGACAATGCCTCACGTAACAAATCTTTTTTCCTCGAAAGAGCTAAAGAATCCCACATAGAAACAATAATAGGCGTTTTCTTCATATAATCTAAAATATTGAAATTACCAGTACTAGCCTTTTTTTGTCCTTTAGGAACAACATCCCCTTGTACTTGTGCTAGTTGAATTGGTGCTTTAGAATGATCTTTGATGACCATAGGTTGTACTCTTGGAAGAATCTGAATGTTTTGTGAAGAAGAAGGCCCCACATGGCCTTGTGAACTTGTAAATGATTGATTTTTGTCCTTAGTAGCCTACTGCCCCAAGTCAACAACCCTTTTCTTAGACCTCTTATTGGTTGCTACAAGAGTGTTTGACTAATTTTGTGGCTTATTGACCCCAAAAAACTCCTCACCTTTCCAATTCATCAAGGTGACATCCAGATTGCCTTGTTCCATATGAGTAGATTGTTTCTCATGAACCTCTTGTGATGAATCTCTAAGAATAGTAGCACTATTTTGTGCCATTAAAGTTTGATTCAACATGGCATTGGAACAAGTGGACTAGTTATGTGGTTGATTACAAGGAAAACTCCAATCATAATTAGTTGTCATGTTATTTTGAACTAGTACCATCTCCCTAGAAGAGCTAGGTACATTGGGGTTATAGGGATGAAAAGGCCTTTGATTAAAATTTCTCCTCTGAAATTGAGGATTAGCTTGGTAAAATGGCCTATTAGGCTAATATGGAGCTTGATATAGAGCTTGGTAAGGTGGTTGGTAATGCTTCTTTTTGATATTGACTAATTCATTACTAAAAGTTTGCAAAGTTTTTTGTATATTATCATTTTGCTTCTTAATATTTATCAACTCTTGGAATTGACTTGGGACAACATTCTCTCGAGTTGCAACTTGATTATTAAATGTTGAAAATGAAGGGAAAAAAAATATAGTGGGTGGTATTATAGGGACAATTGGCTACACCTCAGCAAAAAATGCCATTGGAGGCTTAGGTGCTATCTTTCAAGCTTGAATTAAACTATTTTCAGCCATTATAGCAATATTAAATGTTGCTGGTAATGAATTCCCACCCATAGATTGTATCACAAGTGAAATATAAGTATTCAAAGATTTGAGATAAAACAAAAATGCATAAAAATTTGAAGGTTTTACCAAGGCTAGAATCCTATTCTAGGTCTTCTTAAAGTGGTAGTTGAAGTTCACCAAATGTTCATGTGGAGCTCTTTTGATGGTAGTGAGCTACTCCACCAATGAAAGATGATCTGACTTGTCCTCAAATTGCCTATTCAACTACTCTCCTAGCTGGTCCCATGTTTCAATTGAATTAACAACAATGCCTCTAAACCATTGGAGGGCTTTACCTTGAGAGAAGCTACCAAGAGCCTCATTGCAACATTTTTCTCAATAATATGATGTAATCCACACAACAAGGACACATCTCTAATGTGTTCTACGATAGTTGTATGATCCTCTCCAGTAAAAAAAGGTAGACTCTTAAGGGTTGTTGCTGGTATATCATTATGTTGGGCAAGATTCAAGGGACTTCCTTGATCAAAAAGGACAAAGGGATGATTCCTAGGTGGTTGATGAGCCATAGTGACTCTTGGAGGATTGAAACTACTAGGAACAATGGAACTTACTGCTATTTGAACTACAAATCTTGAAAATAAAGGATTGCTATAGGTTGAAACTAGATTTGTTTCCTTCTTAACTACCTTAGTACTTCTTGGTGGTAGCTCAGAATGCTCAATATGATATGCACTTTGTCTAGTTTGATACTTTCTCATAAGATTAACCACTGAAACTGCTGAAACCAAAGATTTAGAGTCACCAAGTGTGAAAAATTTGCTTCTTGAAGGCTAAAATACTATTTCTCATGCCCAAGCAACAACAAGATGAAGCTCTTTTTGAATTGAAAATCAAGTCAATGTCCCATCGGGCATGCCAAAAACTATTGTCATAGAGATTTGCACCCGATGCCAAGCTGAAAGCTCAACAATACGATGCAACATGGGATTACTCTAAGGTTGTGGGTATCCTATGGTGAAAGTAGACCTCCAAATTATGGAATGGATCCCCTTTAGATAACTTAAAAATACTAATACTTGATAGGGAAAAGAGTAAGAGGGATGTGCTTATAATTTTAAACCTATCACTAATAGGTGATGCACCAAAGATAAAACTTGATAATGCTACTTAAACTCACAAATGCACTCAAATAATAAAGATATACATTCTCACAACTCAAAAACACATTCTTGCAAAAATGATTCATATGAAAGGTCTTGGTTTTATGATCGTAAAAAGGAAAACAATGATGTTTTCACAATTTTGACACAACAAAATAATAAACACATTCACAAACCTGCACTATAACATGATATTCTTCACATTAAATATTGAAGTAACTTGATAAAAATAAAGGAAAACAGAATATTTTTATCATATCATTCACTAACAATATTGGAACCAAAAAATATTTGAGGAAACAAGCTTATTTTATTGAAAACAAGGAGTTTCTTACATTTCAAGGAAAAATGCTTTACAAAATGGCTATAAATCTCATAAGAAATGAGTTACAAAGTATGATGCTACTACAACATTGACCAAAACTTAGAACTAGAGAGAAGATGAGAGGATAAAAAGACTTATAGACAAAAGTATCCAAGAATTCAAATTTTGAATTTTGGCTCCAACTGGCTTGATGTGTTATCTAACTAAAACCTCTCCTTAAAATTAGGCACTTGATTGAAACAAAACTCATCAAAAATAGGTACTATTGTCAAATAAATTTTGCACCCTTGCTAAGCTATGAACTGTAGCAACCTATTGACACATGGGAACACTTCGAGGTTGTGGGTGACCTAGGAATGAAGTGTACCTTCAGATTATGGGCTGGTTCCCCTTAAGATAACTTGAAAATAGGATAAGGAAAAGAGTAAGAAGGATATGCTTGAAACCTAAAACCTATCACTAATAGGTGATACACCAAAGATAAAATTTGACAATACTGTTGAAATTCACAGAAAATCTTAATAAAGCTAAACAATCTCACAACACAGAGATTTATGTCTGCAAAAGTGATTCTATGTAAGGTTCTGACTATTCTAATGCTTAACACAAGGAAAACAATGATGTTTTCATAGATATAAAGGAAATAGAAAGAGATCACTAACATAAACCTACACTATGACATAATATTCTTTGCATCCAATACTAAAGGAATCTGATAAAATAAAGGATTACACAGAATTTTATCATGCAATTCACAATTAATACTAAAACAATAAAGAAAATCAGTGAAGGAAATGACTTTCTATTGAGAAAATAAGGAGTCTCTTTATTACAAATTTGTAGTATTCATGAAAATGAGTTCCAAATTCTGAATAATGCCTTTTTTAGCAATCTCTTAACCAAGAACTCCTCTTACAAAGAGGAAAAAATGCCATATATATAACATAAACCAAAAGTGTAGGCCCCTGCCTTAGGGTTTTCAAAAATTGAGTCTGTTCCTGAACACGTTGGCCCTAGAAGCGCTTTGGAATAAAGTCAATGAGGCATTAAATGTGCATACCATGATCATGTCAGTGAAAGCTCGCTCCTAGGAATGGCCTTCAGATCTTTTGCAATGATCGCATTAACTCATATCCCTTGTGTCCACCCTCGAGACTTCTTTGTAGAGCTGCCTCGAATGTTTTGAAGTATGGTTATTAATGTCAATCCACTTTTTCCAGCTGACATCCTAGCTGTCCTTGTGGCTTCTTCCTTTCTGCTTTCCTCTTGTTCTAGACCCTTCTACAAGTTGACCCCCTTCGAGAAGCAGCATCAGGTGCCCTTTGAACTAAATTCACATGCCCTAATCATCCATGGAACCAAAGTAGATCCATTTCATTTATGCTCTATTGATCCTCCTCACAAGAATAGCCACAACAGTCCAACTGCCACTGGTTCGCCTTCAACTTCCTCTGATTGGTTGAACAGACACCATGTAGGATTTTTAGGTGAACAAAAGTCATTCAAACAAAATCGCATGTTAGTGAGACACTAGCCGTGTCTCCCCGATGCTACAATGCTCCACAATAGCCATCAACAAAACTTACAACTGTCGGCGAGAGTTCATAGAAAGCGGAAAGAGTTATACCGATGTCAAAGATTGTTGCCCATACTATCGCTATCATCCATACATCATAGCAAGAGAAAACCTTTTGGCCAAGAGTCCCAACGATGCTCAACATGAACACCTCCATCGGCAAGACAATCGCTCATCGACAAGAGGTCATAGCAAGACCACCTTCTATCGGCGAGACCTACAGTTAGCGGCAAGACATCATAGCGAGTGTAACTTTTTCCACCAAGAGTCTGCTTGATGCTTACAACCTTGTGAACAACTGTCAGCGAGAGTTCTCCCCAAGCGGAGAGAAATAGAAAACTCACAGCGACCGAAATGTATTGGTGACCCGAGCATTCAAAAAGAAAAGGCGGAGTTAGAGTCAGGATGGAAACTGAAACCTAAATTAACCAATATTTCCTAGTCCATCCCCCATTCTGATTCTTCCCCCGCAAAAGCAAAGAACCCCCAAACAAAAAAAGAAAAGTGGGATCGGAACCAAAACTGATCCTGGGCAAAATGCAACAGGGGGGACGGAAGCAGAACAAAAACGAGACCATGGAACTTTCCAAGTTCAGTTTCGGTTACAGTTCCGCATCCACCCCCGACAACACACAAAGAAAAAGGGAAGAAAGAAAAAAACAAAGAAGATCAAAGGGAAAGAAACCTCCCTTGATCACCGGCAATGAAAAAAGGCCAAGAAAAGAAGAACGGGCAGAATCGGGACTGGGACCAGAACATAAATGGAAACTGGAACTTTGGAAAAGTTCCAATGTTCGGTTTCAGTTCTGACTCCACCTCTGACAACAAAAAAGGAAAAAATGGGAAAAGGAAAAAAAGAAACAAAGGGAAAAACAACCCCACGGTAAAACGAAAGGCCAAAAGAAAACAAACAGACAAAGGCACGGAACCGGAACCGAAACCGGAACAGAAATAGAAACTAGGACTTTGAAAAAGTTACAATGTTCGGTTTCGGTTCCAACTCCACCTCCGACAGAACAAAAAGAAGAGGGCACAAAGAAAAGAAAAGAAAACAGAAAAGGGGGAAAGCAAGGAAAAAGAATAAGATGAAGACCCTCCCAATAAAAACCGAATGCTTGCACACTAGGCTCAACCCTTATGGGAGCCACATTTAATCCATGTGCCAAATTTAAAACATAATTTTCCCCTATAGCTGCACAAGAAGAAAAAAAGTTAGAAAATATGTAACCTTGATGCAAATGTTGCTCCATTTGGCCTTCATGAACACTTGAAGACATAGATTACCCTGCCTAATTGAGCCCATAGGTGAAAATCGGGTAACATTTCTGGTGACCTCGGCTGGATGTTTTCCTGCTAAACATGCAAACCAGTAGCCTAGGCCTATCCATTGGGCATGGAGTCATTGGAAACCTAGACCCCCCCTTAGAAAACTCACCCAGGACTCTAGTAACTCAAAAGACAGACACATACGAGGCCTTGGCCCATCCAAGACAAAACAGTAGAAGGAGAACTGTTCACCTGTGCTGAAACAACAATTAGGGAATGAAAACTGCATCTAATCTAAGGTGTGGAAGCACTTATTGGTATCTAGAATTTTAACAGCTATGTACAAATTTAGGTCCATACCTCAAAAGCAATGTTTGAGGTGAATCCCATTCACTGGGATTAGTTCCACTACAACATCCAACTTAGATAGCTAGAAAGCATTATGTTGTTTCTTCTCAGTGATGATATATGGCCCAGTCCAAAATGCATCAAATTTGGAGTGCTTTCTAGGCCTGCTTTTCAATTCATCCCACTTTAGCACTATGTCACCTTCTTGGAACACTCTGGGAGACACCTTTTTATCGAATGGCCTTTTCATTTGAGCCTGATGTTGCTTAATATTTTTCATTGCTTCAACTCTGAGTTCTTCAAGTTCAATTAACTGAGCTAACCTTGCTGTCATAGGCTCCTCCTCAATCATATCAAGCTGGTTTACCAGATCAAGGGCTGGGAGTTCAACTAAAATAGGCAGTCTTGCCTCTTTTCCATATACTAACATATATGGAGAAAGTCCTGTAGACCTTTTTGACATAATCCTATCAGCCCACAAGGCTGATTTCAGCTTGGTGTGCCAGGCTCTTTTATTGTCTTCCATAGTTCTCTTAATGATCCTTAGGAGATTCTTGTTAGTGGAATCAGCCTGTCCATTTCCCCATGGATAATAATTAGAGGATGTATTCAGATATATACCATTCTTGACAGGCCAGTCAAAAATTTCAACACTCACAAAAGCAAGGGAATTGTTTGAGATAATAGAATCTGGGACACCGAATCTAGTAACTAACTCTTCATAGAAATTCAGGACAACAGATTCATTAGCCTCTTTAAGTGCCACAGCTTCAGTCCATTTTGAAAAATAATCAGTGGCTATGAGCACCCACTTGTGGCCTGCACTTGATGGCGGGTTTATGACCCTAATGAAATCCAAACCCCATTTCATGAAGGGTTGATCAATTTGAATTGGTTGCAGTGGGAGGGCTACCAACTTCTCTTTTCCAGCAAAAATGGCACATTCCTTACACTTCCTCACCCATAAATGAGCATCTCTGAATAAGGTAAGCCAATAATAACCTCCTTTCATTATTTTAAGAGTTGTAGCCCTTGAAGAAAAGTGTCCACCAGTTGACCCTTGATGGAATTCATGCAACACTCTATCAACTTGATCAGCTTCAATACATGTAAATAGGACACCATGAAAATCTCTTCTAAACAAAAAACCATTTAAAAGAACATAAGGTATGGATTGCAGTTGATAATACCTTCTTCTGGATTTAGTTAGATCAGGAGGGCACTCACTAGTCAATAAAAAATGTGTCATTCCCGTAATCCAACCTGCAGGAGCCGGTATAGCAGCTTGTTGTCCATCTTGAAGTGCTAAAACATAACTTTCTTCCTCCTTCATGTTCTTGTTGTTGTCCTCTTTAAGCTGTTCATAGAGACCTCTCCCTCTTATTAGTTTGGTAACCTTTATTTCAAGGTCATACTCCATCACCTTAGTGACCCAACCAACTCTTTTATCACTCAAATCTTTGTTCAGTAAAAACTCTTTCACACTTGGATGAACAACCATTAGTATAATCTTTTTATTGGAAAGCATGTGCCTGAACTTCGTTAAGCTTCTTATAACAGCGATAACATGTTTCTCTACAAAATTATACTTGAGCTCATAATCTTTCAGTCCCTGACTGAAGAATGCCATGGGCTGTTCAGATCCTTTATCATTTCATTGTACAAGCATGGCTGAAAGTGAATCAATATTTCCATAGGCATATAAAATGAAATCTTTAGAAAAATCAGGATACAGAAGTGTAGGTGCGGCTGCTAATGCCTCTTTTATAAGCTCAAAACTTCTTCTCCCATCCTTAGTCTAGCTAAAGGGTACATTCTTTCTCAACATATGAGTTAGTGGACTTAATAGATTAGCAATGTCAGGGATAAACCTCCTAACAAAGTTAATCCTACCAATAAAAGTTTGCAAACCTTTTTTGTGCACTGGTAAAGGAAGACCTAAGATAGCACTTATTATTTCAGGGTCGATAGTGATACCCTATTTAGACACCACATAACCAAGCAATATTCCTTTGTGAACAAAAAGCACACACTTTTTGGGATTAAGTGATATCCCAAATTCCCTGCATTTCTCAAAAATCTGCTTCAAATGATTCAGATGATCCTTATCCTCCTTAGAAAAAATAGTGATATCATCAAGATAGACTAAGACTATCTTGTACATTAAACCCTAAAAGGCCATATCCATGGCTTTTTGAAAGGTTTCCCCAGCATTAGATAAACCGAAGGGCATTTTCTAATAGGCACAGTTCCCCATTTTGTGGTGAAGGTTGTTTTGTACTGATCTTTTTTCACTAATATCTGGTTGTAACCAGAATAGCCATCTAAAAAGGAAAACCTTTTAGACCCTAAAACTACCTGAAGTATTTGCTCCATAGAAGGCAGAGGATGAAGGTCTTTTAAGGAGGCCCTATTTAAGTCACAAAAATCTACATAGAGTCTTATTTCACCATTTTTCTACCTTATTGGTACTAGGTTTGAAACCCATGAGGTATGCTTGATGGGGAAAATAATGCTGCTTTCAATCAACTTATCTAGTTCCTTTTTCATCAAAGGCTCTAACTTAGGATTCAAGGGCCTCTATTTTTTCCTAACAAGTTTGACATTAGGCTCAAGTTCAATGGTATGTTGAGCAAGCTGGGGATTAAATCCCTTTAAATTAGTATATTGCTAGGCAAAGATATCATTAAATTCTTGAAAAAGCTGAATAAAAACATGCTTTTCTTCAGTTGTACATACCTTGCCTAACTTAAGAAGATTTTCTTTGAAAACTTCAACTTCTTCGTAGTGATCTTGCTGAACTTGAATACTCCCCTTGGGTTTTCTAGCTTCATCATCTATATTAAAAATGGATTCTAAAGTGACTAGGCCTTTAGGAAACTTGTTGTTTTTTAGCTAAATAATCTGGTCACTGTATTGGTGCTGTAACCTTCCTTGATTGGTATGCGAGAACTCAACTTCTTCTCTTAAAAAGTTGAAAATCTGCTGGTCACTATCAAAGACTTTCCAGTGTATATTATTATCAAGCACAACATTCCTAACTACAATCTTAATATGCTGATTAGTTTTATCACTACAAATCTCCTTTGGAATATCGTGTTTAGCTCCTACAATAGCTAATCTATTAGCATGTTTATTCTGAGTTCTAGGAATGGAAATTAGATTAAATACCTCAAATCCCTCTAAGAGGTCCCATACTCTATTTCTATAAGACCTGAGTATATCATTTTTCACAACATTAAGATTTCTGACCTGATTGACAACCAACCCGCTGTCACCATAAACCTTTAGACAACTAATACCTCTCTGTCTTGCCCACTCCAAGCCTTGGAATAGAGCTTCATATTGAGTAGAATTATTAGAACAACTAAAACAAAATCTGAAAGCTAGATAGTACTTTTGACCTTTTGGTGATACCAGCATACATCCACCACCAACACCTACCCTACTCCTTGAGCTGTCAAAATACAGCTGCCACAAATCATTTTCATGCTATTCACTGTGTTGTTCTTTGTCCTTTTCAATATTGGACATAAAAGAGTCAGTCTCTTGCATCATATAAACACCAATGTCAACCTCCTCCAACTGCTTACCTGTACCGACTTCATGAGTTTGAGATGCCCACTTTTAGGAAGAATATATGATGTCCTTTTTGTTTGAATTTTAGCCTCTTGAACAACAAGCTGCTCCACTTGTACACTTGTAAACAAGTTGGCATTAATAGGAGATGGATTGTAAGGTTCAATATGAACTTTGGCTATGGGTTCTGATTTAACAGTGACTCTAGTACCATATCTAGTTCTGAACAACATATGAGACCAATCGGAGGATAGGTAACCACCTATCTTGGTCGTAAAATCCCTAGATAAACAAAGGGAAAAGTATGGGGGCAACTCAATAATGTAGACATCCTGTGGTATTGCAAAATTTGGATAGGCATGTAAAGTTAAGCTCAAATTTTAATGACCCCTACTATGTTAACAATAGTACGATCCAATTGTACTACCCCCTTTTCTAGTGGCTCATATTCAATTCCCAACTTATCAAAAAAAATTTTGGGCATAATTGAACTACTAGCCCCTGAGTCAATCATAAAATTGTGAGCAAGATGATCTCCTATGATCAATGACAAATAAAAAGGAGGTGGCTTGGCCTTAGCAGCTTGCTGTTCTTTATCACCAACAACAGTACTAGTCAACACAACTTTCTCCTTTTCTATACTAGGCTCATCTGAGACACTTAAACCTAATAAAGTAGATTGAAGAAGGTCCTTTTGACCCAGAATACTTAGAGAATCCCATATTGACATGGGTACATTAATTTTCTTCATATGCTCAAGTATATTGAAAGATGTAGGTTTAACTTGACCTTTAGGAGGAATAACATCACCTTTAACTGAAGGCGCCTGGACTAATGAATCAAAATGTTGCTTGCCTAACAAAGGCTTCCCTCTTGGTAGCATTCAGATTTGGTTAGCTTTTGATGAGCCAGGAGCATTTTGATTCTGGTTCAACCCTTATTTCAATTGAGTTTGAACCGTATCAAGTTGATGTCCTTCATCTATTGCCCTCTTTTTATTGTGTGTGTTGTCTTCAATTGAAGAATCAACATGATTCGCTCTACAAAACTCTTCCCCTTGCCAGTTTACTAATGTAGATACATGTGTGTTGCTCTTGATGTTGTACTTCAGTTGCTATAGGCACATTAGACTGTATTGATGAACTGTTCTAAACCATCAAGGCTTGGTTAAGCAGCCCATTTACACAGGTGCTCTAATTATGGGATTGATTAAATGGAAAGCACCACTCATAATCTTGAACTAAATTGTTCTAGATAGGTGCAAGCTCTTTGGAAGTGCTTGCAGTGTTCGAGTCATAAGCTTTATATGGCCTTGGGTTAGGAGTAGATCTTTGGCCTTGATTATAAGGCTGATAAGATGGTCTGTTGGTCTAATTTTGCTAGTAATTAGACTGCAATGAGGGATAATAAGGCTTAAAACCTTGATTTTGCTATTTTTTGAGATTAACCATCTCATTGCCAAAGGTCGTTAGAAGGCCTTTAATCTCTTGCAGTTCGTTAGACTGAGCTGGAAATGCATTTACTTGGCCGTTAGGCTAGGTATCAAGTGTTGGCAATGCTGGTGCACTTGGAATAACAACCAAAGGAGGTAACTGCATAGGGATTGAAGGCTGAAGAGAAGGAAATATCGGCATAAGTGGTCTTGGGGCAATTTTACTAGCCTATATGAGGCTGTTTTCAGCTCTAACATCTATACCATATGCTGCAGGAAGTGTATCCCCTCCCATTGATTGAATCATCACAAAAATATCACTATTTAAAGCTCTTAAATAGTATAAAAATGCATGATTCACAGTAGGCCTTACCATTTGTGGAATTTTATCCCACATCCTCTAGAAATAGTGATTGAAATCTAACATAATTTCACGAGGAGCTCTTTTGATTGTAGACAACTACTCCACCAATGACAAGTGGTTCGATTTATCTTCAAAAAATTTGTAGAACTAGTTGCCTAACTCATCCCATGTTGCTATGGAGTTGACAGGCATGCCTCTAAACCATTGTAAGGCTTTTCCTTTAAATGATGCTGTCAGCAATCTGAGTTTAACATTTTCCTCAATCACATGATGAACAACACATAGGTTAGCAACATCCTTTATATTCTTTGTTGGGGTTGTATGATCCTCGCCATGAAAATATGGTAGACTTTTTAAGGCAGCAACATGAATTTCGTCATGCTGAGCCAAATTCAGTGGGCTTCCTTGGTTAAGAGCAACAAATGGCTGATTTCTCACTACTAGAATAATTGTCACTGGGATACTCTTAGCAATAACAACAGGAACAAAAATATGGCTTCTCACAGAAGGATTTGACTTGGATCTTCTGAAATAAACAACTATCTTTTGAACCTTCTAGATTTCCCTCCCCCTTCTTCTAGGCGGGGACAACTGCAAATACTCAAAAACAGGCGAGTTACTCCTAGTCTGCACTCTTCTCATGAGCAGTAATGCACTGGAATTGCTAAATATGAGCTCGGAGTCACCAAGTATGTTGAAATTTGTCTCTTAAAGACTACAATTTCTGTTGTATATCCAAACAATAGTATGATAATTTTGGTTTAAGACTGAAAAATAGTTCTTAGTTCCACCGAGCGTGCCAAAAACTGTTGTCAAATAAAGTTTGCACCCTTGCTAAGCTATGAACTGTAGCAACCTATTGACACATGGGGACACTTCGAGGTTGTGGGTGACCTGGGAATGAAGTGGACCTCCAGATTATGGGTTGGTTCCCATTAAGATAACAAAGAGTAAGAAAGATATGCTTGAAACCTAAAACCTATCACTAACAGGTGATACACCAAAGATAAAATTTGACAAGACTGTTGAAATTCATATAAAATCTCAATAAAGCTAAACAATCTCACAACACAGAGATTTATGTTTGCAAAAGTGATTCTATGTAAGGTTCTAACTGTTCTAATGCTTAACACAAGGAAAACAATGATGTTTTCATAGATATAAAGGCAATAGAAAGAGATCACTAACATAAACCTGCACTATGACATAATATTCTTTGCATCCAATACTGAAGGAATCTGATAAAATAAAGGATTACGCAGAATTTTATCATGCAATTCACAACTAATACTAAAACAACAAAGAAAATTGGTGAAGGAAATGACTTTCTATTGATAAAATAAGGAGTCTTTGTTTTACAAATCTTTAGTATTCATGAAAATGAGTTACAAAGTCTGAATAATGCCTTTTTTAGCAATCTCTTAACCAAGAACTCCTCTTACAAAGAGGCAAAAATGTCATATATATAATAGAAACCAAAAGTGTCGACCCCTACCTTAGGGTTTTCAAAAATTGAGTCAGTTCCTAAACACATCGGCCATAGAAGTGCTTTGGAATAAAGTCAATGAGGCATTAAATGTGCATACCCTGTTCATGTTGGTGAAAGCTCACTCCTAGGAATGGCCTTCAGATCTTTTGCAATGATCGCATTAACTTGCAGCCCTCATGTCCACCCTCAAGACTTCTTTGCAGAGCTTCCTCGAATGTTTTGAAGTATGGTTATTAATGTTGATCCACTTTTGCCAGCCGACATCCCAGTGGTCCTTGCAGCTTCTTCCTTTCTGCTTTCCTCTTATTCTAGACCCTTCTGCAAGTTGACCCCCTTTGAGAAGCAGCATCAGGTGCCCTCTGAATTGAATTCACATGCCCTGATCATCCATCAAACCAAAGTAGATCCATTTCATTTATGCTTTGTTGATCCTCCTCACAATAATAGCCGCAATAGTCCAACTATCACCGGTTCGCCTTCAGCTTCCTCTGATTGGTTGAACAGACACCACGTAAGATTTTTAGGTGGTCAAAAGTCATTCAAATAGAATCGCATGTCGGTGAGACACTAGCCATGTCTTCCTGATGCTACAATGCTCCACAACAGCCATCGACATAACTTACAACTATCGAAGAGAGTTCATAGCAAGCGACAAGAGTTATACCGATGTCAAAGATTGTCGCCTAGACTATCACTATCGGCCAGACATCATAGTGAGAGAAAACCTTTTGGCCAAGAGTCCTGACAATGCTCAGCATGAACACCTCCATCGACAAGACAATCGCTCATCGGCAAGAGGTCATAGCGAGAGCACCTTCTATCGGCGAGACCTTCAGTTAGCAGCAAGACATCATAGCAAGTGTAACTTTTTCAGCCAAGAGTCTCCTTGATGCTTACAACCTTGTGAACAACTGTCGGTGAGAGTTCTCCCCGAGCGGACAAAAATAGAAAACTCACAGCGACCGAAATGTCTTGGCGACCTGAGCATTCAAAAAGAAAAGGTGGAGTCAGAGTCAGGATGGAAACTAAAACCAAAATTAACCAATATTTTCAAGTCCATCCCCCGTTCTGATTCCACCCCCGCAAAAGCAAAGAACCCCCAAACAAAAGAAAGCAAAGTGGGATCGAAACCAAAACCAATCCTGGGCAAAATGTAGAGGGGGGGATGGAAGCGAAACAAAAATGAGACCATGGAACTTTCCAAGTTTAGGTTCGGTTACAGTTCCGGATCCACCCCCGACAATGCACAAAGCAAAAGGGAAGAAATAAAAACACAAAGAAGATCAAAAGGAAAGAAACCTCCCTCGATCACCGGCAACGAAAAAAGCCCAAGAAAAGAAGAACGGGGGGAACTGGGATCAGGACCGGAACATAAATGGAAATTGGAACTTTGGAAAAGTTCCAATGTTCGGGTTTCGGTTCCAACTCCACCTCCGACAACAAACAAGGAAAAAATAGGAAAAGGAAAAAAAGAAACAAAGGGAAAAACAACCCCACAGTCAAATGAAAGGCCAAAAGAAAACAAATGGACAAAGGCGCGGAACCGAAATCAAAATCGAAACAAAAATAGAAATTGGAACTTTGGAAAAGTTCCAATGTTCGATTTCGGTTCCAACTCCGCCTCCGACAGAACAAAAAGAAGAGGGCACAAATAAAACAAAACAAAATAGAAAAGGGGGAAAGTAAGGAAAAATCATAAGATGAAGACCCTCCCAATAAAAATCGAACACCCGCACGCTGTGCTCAACCCTTATGGGAGCGACATTTAATCCACGTGCCAAGTTTAAAATATAATTTTCCCCTGCAACTGCACAAGAAGCAAACGAGTTAGAAAATATGTAACCTTGATGCAAATGCTACTACATTTGGCCTTCATGAACACTTGAAGACATAGATTGCCCTGCCTAATTGACCTTGCAGGTGAAAATCAGGTAACAGGTACAAAGAGTTCTAAATTTGAAATCAATCAAAAGGGTCGTGCATAACTGATAATCCCCAAAAAATAGGGTTGTTACTACCATAAACATGGATTTAAGTGCCTCAAAACCCTCCTTGACTCATACTCCATCAACTTGGACTCTTAATTGAAGTTGAATTGATGATGAAGTCATCAAAATTACCTATTTGTTCTCCATAAGTTTGCCAGTCTCCTTTAACTCTAGTTACATCCCAATATTCTTGGTATTTGATTTACGAATTAAAGACATGCATTTATCTTTGCAATAAAAATATTATTTACTAAGTGATTTATTAAATGCCACTTAGAAAATACATTACATTTTAGGTTTGCAAAAGATAAAAGTAAAAAACCTAATACCTACGTAGGCATTAGTTAAAGGAAATTTTTAAATACTAAAGGCAAAAATCTTGTTTTGATTGATAACTTAATTTAGGGTAAGAAAACTGTAACTCTGAAGTGGTCATTATTTCATTTTGATCTTTTGCTTTGGGAGACTTCATCATACTGTTGCCATGCCTAGGGTTCTAGCTCAAACTCTAAATATTATGTTGTTTTTGATAATTCTCTGAGAGAATTTTGTAGGAAAAAATAAGGTGAGTTTGTCTTCATCACAGAACTAGACTTTAACCTCCTTTTCTGAAGCATTTCCAGGCTTCCAAGTTGCGGCTGCTCCATTATTTCTGATACATTTTTTGTGTTTGATATCCTCTTGCATTTAAGGTTGATATATGAAGAAACAAAGGCATTCAAATGTCCCTCCTTCACAACAACTTGGGTAAGTTCTCCATCTTTTGAATCTTTACATCCTCTTCATTTCTTGTTGATGAGAATCAAGATGAGTGTATTATTCAATGAAAACATTATGGAAATTTCTATATATTCTTCCTATTATAGGCTACAACCTCATCTCACATTTCCTTGATTTTATGAGTAAAAATGACTCTATTTGAGCTTGACCCTATGATAGAAAAATAATAAGAATTATGAGAAAGAGGAAACTCATGCATTTCATGTTTATTATTTTCTGGGTTTCAAAAACCCTTCATGGTCGTGGCTGCTATATTATTTCTGAGTTGCTCTCCATCTAGGTATTTCATTTTCCTTCTTGTAAACTTAGGGTTTTGTCATTTCTTCCTCTTTAAGTGACATAAATGTGATGTGGCTCAACCTCTTTGAATAAAAATGAAAACCATCTCTATGAGAGGCTGTAGGCTTCATCATTTCTGAGTATTTGATCCTGTGCTTGATATAACTTGAATTTTTACTTCATTTTCTGGGAAAGAAAAAGAGATACTATTTTTCAATTTTTTTTGAATAAAAGTCAAAGAAAGGCTTCTCCATACAAGGACAAGGCTTCTATATTTCTGAGTTTCATATTTTCTGAATGGGATGTCATTATTGTTCAATTTCCTTTTGAAACCCTAGCTCCATCAAAGAAATTTCTTATTTTCTTTCAAAGGAATGTATTCCTAGCTCCACAGTAAAGTAGGAATGGAAAATGTATTGCTCATTAATCTGAAGAACAACATGGTTCCATTTTCTTTCATGAATGAAACTATAACTTATCATTTCCTTGTCCTCAAAAATGATGCTTTGTTCCATTATGAATTTGTTTCCTTAAAGCGTATACTGTGTACTTTCATTTCCATTCCTCCTTCATAGCTTCATATGGTTGTCACTGTATTTGGAATTTTCATGCTATAAAGAAACGAACAACATGTTTTGTATCTGGAAAAAAAAGAACTTATAGGAATTATGGAATCTTTACCATTGTTTGCTGTAATTCATTCTCTATTCAGAAAGTATGCTTCTCTTCAAGGGTACAATTGTAGGTTCTTTTCTATGAATGTCTTTTCCAAAGCATTTAAATTTGTCACAATGTTGAAGCAAGAACATGAATAATGTATTTTATTTTTCCCCCATTATGTTGTTCCATATGCAAAATTGTCATCTTTAGCATGTGCACACTCAAAACCTCTGTTCTCTTAATGATAGTTCTTTTTCTCTCCACGTTATTGTTCACTTCATTTGCAACTATGCAGAATATGCTGGTCTTGATACCTTGTATTGCTTTAACTATGTTTAGCATGATTATTTGGTTTATGAATACACACAGCTTGCACCTTGGCACTTCTCAACTTGCAATGATGAATAGAAACAACATATTGAAGCATATTTGTACCTTTGTTCATAATCCCTTGCAAGTGATCCTCATATAACTTTGATTGCTTTCCCATTATTGTGAGCCTTGATTATATATGCATCTTCACTACCAGTTTATGACCATGTGCTCCTTTTTGTATCCCACCTATCTGTAGATACTGCATGTAAGACATTATGTTTATGATGACACCTGTTGTGGGATATTGAGCATTATAAACAACATTGACAACATTACCTACTTTGCTACCTTGTCAATGCGAACAATATATTTATGAAACATTGCAGCAATATAATGTTGTAACAACACTTGTACATGACATATTTATATGCAAACATAAATATCTAATGAAAGATAGTGCAATTAATTTTTGTTCTTCATATTTTTGAGCATTCAAGAAAGATTCCTTGCTCATTTGTGATCTTCATTTTCACTTGCATTTTCTAAATCTAACTATCATGAATGGGAAATAAATTAACCTCTCTTGTATTGATTTTGTGAACTTCTCCTTTAGTTGGATATTTCATTTTGAGCATTTGTGAATGTATTTCCCTTCTCAAAACCCCTCTTGAATTTAAGGGGTGACATGTTGGGATCAATCCTTTTGGGAGCCACATTTTACCGCACATGTTGTAATCAGATGAAACAAAACATCGACAAAGATTTGACCTATACC
Organism: Sequoia sempervirens; assembly: GCA_007258455.2. Lineage (NCBI taxonomy): Eukaryota > Viridiplantae > Streptophyta > Pinopsida > Cupressales > Cupressaceae > Sequoia > Sequoia sempervirens. Next base: position 100,366,987 of record VDFB02252616.1, on the reverse strand, counting down.
TATACAATGAGGAAACATGTTAGATAAAATAGAGCATGTGATAGATGTGTTTGATAAATCTCCTATTTTCCTAGACATCTATGGTATGCAAACTATTTTGATGCTTATGAGGATCGAGCTATATGTTTATGGATGTTTGCATACATATTGATTGGTGATCTTTCATTTCTCTAAAAAAGCTATCTCACACATGCATGAATTCTTGGAGTAGTAGGGCAAGCAACAACTATAGGCTAGATAAGAAAGAGAGGCCAAAGCTCATGCGGCTCTACTCAACTGGGATTCATCATTAAGGCAATGGCGGGTCCCCCTTGTCTATATATTCATTTATTTCATTATGTATCTATTAATGTATAGTTTTTTTTCCATCATTTGCATCCAGATAGTTAGTCCCATAGCTTGTGTGGGACAACATTCACTTATATTATGAATAAAGACTACAATTTGCAAAAGATGTTTCACTCTCTTCTTTGTTGTATGCATTTGCATAATCTAATAATACAATCTAGTTGATAATATATTTTATGCATATTGATGAAACTTAGTAGAAAAATGATATGTATCTTTCATCCTTAGTTTAAAAATGCTATCTTAGCTCTACCTAATTGAGTTGGAAGCAAAATCAAGTTACATGTTGCGGGTTGAGGGTTTAAGGGGTGAGGGTTGAGGCTTGAGGCTTGAAGGTGAAATTGGAAACCTAGCTTGGTCTGTTTGAAAAATTGGGTCCAAGAAATGGGGTCTCCTAGTGATTTACATCAAGCGATCCCATTTCTTGGACTCATTTCTTCAAATAGACCACTACATTGCCAATTTCACTGAATTGGAAAGCTAGTGGGTGAAATTGGCAACATAACTTGGCTTGATTGAAAAATGTGTCCAAGAAATGGGGTCTCTCGGTGATGTAAATCATCAGGAGACCCCATTTCTTGGACCCAGTTTTTCAAACAAGCCACTACATTACCAATTTCACCGAATTGGAAAGCTAGTGGGTGAAATTGGCAATCTAGTGGGCCCATTAGTTTTCCAATTTGGTGAAATTGGAAACCTAACTTGAGAGAGATAGGAGTAAGTGAGTGAGTGAGTGAGTGAGAGAGAGAATTGAGAGATGGAGAGGGTGTAGGAGGGAGAGACTTGAGAGAGACAGAGAGAGGGAGTGGGAGAGAGATAGAGGGTAGAGGGTAAACAGTTTAAGGGTTTAAGGGTAGAGGGTAGAGGATTTAAGTGTTAAGGGTAGAGGGTAGAGGGTTAAGGGTAGAGGGGAGAGAGATAAAAGGAGTGAGTGAGTGAGAGAGAGAGACTTGAGAGAGGGAGAGGGTGTAGGAGGAGAGAATTGGAGAGAGAGAGAGGGAGAGGAGGGAGTGTCGAGATATAGAAGGCAGAGGGTTGGGAATTGAGGGTATAGGGCTGATGGTTTAGGGTATAGGGTTGAGGGATGAGGGTAGAGGCAAAGGGTGAAGGTTTCAGGGTTTAGGGCTGAGGGTTTAGGGTTTGAGGGCATAGGCTTAAGGGTTTAGGGTTGAGGGTTGAGGTAGAGGGCTGAGGGTTTAAGGGCAGAAGGATTAAGGGCTGTGGGTTGAGGGCAGAGGGTAGAGGTTTTAAGGGTTTAGGGTTGAGGGTAGAGGGTTTATGGTTTAGGGTATAGGTTTGAGGGTATGTGGTTGAAGGATTAGGGCGAGGGTCCAATGTATAGGGTAGAGGGTATAGGGCTGAGGATTGAGGGATTAAGGGGTTGAGGGCTGAGAATTGGGGTTGAGGGTTTAATGTATAGGGTAGAGGGTAGAGGGAAGAGGGTTTAAGGGTTGAGAGTTGATGGTTTAAGGGTTGATAGTTGAGGGTTGATGGTATAGGGTTGAGGGTTAAATTGGCAACCTAACTTGGCCTATTTGAAAAAAATGGGTAATATCACTAAATTGGCAAGCTAGTGGGCCCACTAGCTTGCCAATTCAGTGAAATTGGCAACCTAACTTGGCCTATTTGAAAAATGGGTCCAAGAAATGGGGTCTCCCATTGATGTAAATCACAAGGAGACCCCATTTCTCGGACCCATTTTTTCAAATAAACTACTACATTTCCAATTTCATCGAATTGGCAAGCTAGTGGGTCTTTCGGTGATGGACCCCATTTCCTGGACCCATTTTTTCAAACAGGTGAAGTTAGGCTACCAATTTCACCAAAATGGCAAGCTACTGGGCCCACTAGCTTGCCAATTTCACCCATTAGCTTGTTAATTCAGTGAAATTGGCAATGTAGTGGTCTGTTTGAAAAAATGGGTCCAATAAATGGGATCTCCCAGTGATTTACATCATCAGGAGCCCATTTTTTCAAACATCACTAGGAGACCCCATTTCTTGGACCCATTTTTCAAACAGGCCACTACATTGCCAATTTCACCAAATTGACAAGCTAGTGGGCCCATTTGCTTGCCATTTTAGTGAAATTGGCAACCTAACTTGGCCTGCTTGAAAAAATGGGTCCAAGAAATGGGGTCTTTTGGTGATTTACATCACTAGGAGAACCCATTTCTTGGACCCATATTTTCAAACATGCCACTACATTGCCAATTTCACTGAATTGGCAACCTAACTTGCCCTATTTGAAAAAACGGGTCCATGAAATGGGGTCTCTCACCGATTTACCATTTCATGGACTCATTTTTTTCAAATAGGCCACTACATTGCCAATTTCATTGAATTGACAAGCTAGTGGGTGAAATTAGAAAGCTAGTGGGCCTATTAGTTTTCGAATTCGGTAATATTGGAAACCTAACTTGAGAGAGATAGAAGGTGTGAGTGAGTGAGTGAGATACACTTGAGAGATGGAGAGGGGGTAGGAGGGAGATACTTGAGAGAGAGAGAGGGAGTGGGAGAGAGCTAGAGGGTAGAGGGTAGAGGGTTTAAGGGTTAAGGGTATAGGGTAGAGGGTTAAGGGTAGAGGGGATAGAGATAGAAGGAGTGAGTGAGTGAGTGAGAGAGACCTAAGAGAGGAAGAGGGGGTAGGAGGGAGAGACTTGAGAGAGGATGGGGTGGGAGAGATAGAGGTGGGGTAGAGGGTTTAAGGGTTTGGGTAGAGGTGAGAGAGTTTAGGTTGAGGTGGTAGTGGGGGAGATAAATAGGGTGAGTGAACAGAGATACTTGAGAGAGGGGAGGGTAGGAGGGAGAGACATGAGAGAGGGAGAGAGTGGGAGAGAGATAGAGGGTAGAGGGTAGAGGTTTAAGGGTTTTAAGGGTGGGGGAAAGTTTAAGGCTGAGGGTAGAGGTAGAGGTTAAGGGTAGATGGGAGAGAGATAGGGTGAGTGAGTGAGAGAGAGAGAGAGAGAGAGAGAGAGAGAGAGAGTTGGGGAGATGGGGTGATTAAGGATTTAAGTGTATTAAGGAGTGGGGTAGAGGAGAGAGATAGAAGGTTGGTGGGAGAGAGAGTTGAGAGAGGAGAGGGGATGGGGAAGGGGTGAGAGAGAGAGAGAGGGAGGGAGGGGGCGAGAGATAGAGGGTAGAGGGTAGATGGTTTAAGGGTTTAATGGTAGAGGGTAGAGGATAGAGAGAAAGAGAGAGAAAATAAACCTATAAAAATCAACTTTCTCATAATGTGAGTGTGTTTTGAAGTAGTAGAGATATGGTCGTCCTTTTAGCAAGACATAATGTGCTCGCATTATAATGTGAGTGCATTTTGTCTTGCTCTAAAAATAGTAAAAAAATCAATATACCCATGATCTCAAGGCCCACATTCAGCATATTCTCTTGGTTTTGTGTGTGCTCTGACAAAAAAAAGCTTTTTGATGATTTTGTGAAGTGTGCATGCACATTTTTCACATTCCACCACCTTTTTCATGATCTTTCCACCACCTTTGTATGAAATAGTAGAGTTTTCACATTGAAAGGAATATAATATCAATTCAACTATGATTTTCATTCAAGAGTGATATACAATTGAAGTTTGGAGGGGAACAAGCTTTTGAAAAAGTCAAATTGTTGAGTTTGAAGAAAGAAGAAGCAAAGGCTACATAATTGGGTAGAACTCCTCCATTTTAAACTCTACTTTTTTAGGTATGTGAAGTCTTTACACATTTTCTTTCATTCTATTTTGGCTTGATTTCAGTTTTTTATTTTTCATATTCCATGTTGATCATTGTTTTTTTGTCATTATAACCTTATCTTTTCAATGCACATTTTAAATTACACAGTTCTTTACACTTGCCAATTACATTTTTAAACCACGTCTCTTTGAGATATTTTGTTAAGCAATTGACTTACCTTGTTTATGCTTCCACATTTTGTATACACATATATATGACATAAGTTATAAGGAAGTAAAATAATACATCATTTCTGAATCCTTTACTATGGATGTGCATACCACTCTCCAAAGCTTTTATTTTGGTATAGGCATGGGGGATGTTGGAAAATGTAGTTGAATTTGGTTTTACACCTACAATTTGCATATGCTTAAAATTTTATAAAGCATTTTCAATAAGTCTATTTTGTGCATATCCTACAATCATTATAGTCCACAAGGACATATTTTATTGAGGTATTTTTTCAAATAGTTATACCAAGCAGCTGATTGCCTTGTCTATGCTACTAAATTTTCCATACATGTCTCTACAAAATTGGAATATACTCCTCCCACATTGACAGATCTTTGAATTGATTTTGGTTTTCATCTCTATTTCTAAACTTACCTCATCACTTATGTTGTGATATATTTTAAATGTTTCCTTGATTAGTCTACCTACAAGGGATTCTAACCCTTCTCTCCACTATTTCATGTATCTTTATTCAAGGCTAAGTTAGAAACATGGGGAAATGTTCAACCTATCTTGCAATAATGGCTCAAAATGGAAGCATGGAAAAGACATTTGAATTGTTTCACAATAGTGTTTTCATAGAAATGTATGCAAAATTTGGTAGCATTGACAAGCTCACTATCTTGCCAATTCGGTAGGGTTGACAAGGTAGGGGAAGCATATTCCTCATAGAAATGGGGTCTATCACCATAAGACCCCATTTCTATGAGGCATATGCTGCCCCTACCTTGTCAACCCTACCAAATTGACAAGCTAGTGAGCTCACTAGCTTGTCAATGCTACCACATTTTGCATACATTTCTACGAAAACATTATTGTGAAACAATTCAAATGCCTTGTCCATTCTTCCATTTTGATCCTATCTTGCAATAATTTCATGCCACATCACCACATTTCTTGAAGGAATTCCATTGGAAAAATTCATGTGACCTTTGTCTATGGTAGAAATACTCTTCTACATTACCTTTGTATGAAGCCTTGAATGAAATATTTCATTTATTTGTATCAATTCATTTTTTAGGAACTAATATTTATCTCATTACCATGATATAGGTAAAAGTATCCACCATGCCAAGGAAATGAACAAGGAATAGACCAATACACGAAGAGTATAAAAACTAATAAAGCAAAAACTAGAGAATGGGTGAGGGAATAGTGTGAGAAGAAGAAATTGGTTACGATTAATGATAAACTAGCCAATTGAAGAGGAACCTAAATCATAAAAAAGAGAAAAGGAATTGGCAGCACAAAGGGCACAAATGTGAAAGCATCATGCTAAGATAGAATTGGATACTGTAGTTGGAAACACACCCTCTACCACAAGTGAAGATGAAGGGACACCATTAAGCACAACTAAATATGGACACCATCTATTGCAAGTGAATATGGAGGGACACCATCTACCACAAGTGAATATGGAATGACACCATCTACAACAAGTGAATTTGAAGGGACACCATCCACCACATCTTAAGTTGAGAGTACATCATCACTCAGATTTGATGAAGAAGGTACACCATTATCCCCATGTGAACCTCAAGGTATGTTGTCTACTCCACCCTTGATCAAAGGTACACAATCTAGCACACCTCACTTAAATATTAATGAAATTCCTAATGTTGAGATGTATGTACCTAGGAGAAAACCACTTTGAATTTTGCGTAGAAAGCCAAAGTATTTGATTAATATTGGTGAGGATATTTTGCAGCACATGGAAGGTAAGATTCCAACATGCACTTGTAGAAGATATGCTGATAAGATTTGGAAATTGTTCTTTGAAAGGCTAAATGAGACTACAAGATGTCAACTATTTGCTGAAATGATGTGGGGTATAATGTATAGAAACATCATGAAGACTCTTGGATTGTGAACATCGAATGTTTCAAGTGAAAACACTATTGTGTAGAATCTAATGGATGCTTATGAGAGTGTGGGTCAAAACTCATGCTCAAAGGATAGTAATGTCACCTGATGTGTCATTACATTGAATTTGGTAAGTAGTCAAACAAGGAGATATTGTCTCATTAGAAAGACAAGTGAACAATTGAGAATTAATAGAAATAAATTATCAAGAGCCATTCAAAGGAAACAAAGAATTGAGGACACCAATTCTAATGAATTATGGGAATTCTCGGGGAGATTGCCATGAAAAGATAAACTAGTTGTTGAAGCATTGAGAACACTAATTGAAGACTACTGGAAGAATAGCACAAGGCCATCTTCAAATTCTTATACCTTGCATAACCACCCCCATTTCTCCCTTTGGTTAAAATTGGGTCCCCGCTTCTTTCTTTTCTCTTGTGGGCCTTTTTTTCTTTGTACTTCTCTTTTTTTTGGGCTCAAGGAGTTGTTTTCTTCCTTGGGTTCTTTCATTTTTATTTCCATTTTGTTTTATTTCCTTTTTTTGGGATCAGAAGTGGGACAAAACTTGAACTTGAAACATTCTGAACGCTCCATGGTCAGTTTTTGTCCTGATCCCAACCCCGCTCACTAGCCTTGCGTTTTTATTTTCCTTTGTTTCTATTGGGGGATCTGGTTTCCTTCCTGATTTTGCTCCCCTTTTCTCTCTTCATTTTCCCCTTTTCCTTGGTGTTTTTCTAGAATCACGCTTGAGACAAAACTAGAATTTGGAACTTTTCACAAAAGTTAAAGGTTGGGTTTTGGTTCCGGTTCCGATTTTGATTTCCTTTCTTTTTCTTGTTGTTGTTAGGATTGGTTTTTGTTTTGATCCCGACATCTTGGTTGTCTTGGTCTTCCGTTTGTGTCCTTTTCTAGGATCACGATTGGAATTGGAATGAAACTTAGAACTTTCATAAAGTTCCATGTCTTGCTTCAACTCTGATGCCGACCTTGACCTGCCTATGAGTTTCTTAGGTGAGGTGTTTCGTGTCTCTTCCTGAACCAACACCCAACCTACCACATTTATTGTAGATTCCTTTGCATGTGTGAAGGCCTTTTTAATCCCAAAATGAGTTTATTTAACTCGTAATGCAGTTAACTGATTAATTTAGCAAAGCGGAGTGAGAGAAAACCTAAAGGGTGTAAGATTTGATCACCGAGTGTGGATTTAGGTGGATTCAAGTGATTTTTGAAGAATATTTGAGGTAGGGGGTTTGTTCATTTCTTTTCCTTGGTTTTCTTTCTTCATTTTTTGTTTTCCTTTCTCTTTTGTTCTTTGTGCATTCACGTGTTTTCTCGTTCTATTTTGCTCCTTTGTCATGTGTTGTCACTTGGTGTTTCTTTTTCTTTGGTTCTTGGTTTGGTGTTGGGCTTCTTCATTCTATTTTTCATTCATTTCTTGTTTCTCTCCTTTTCATGGCTTCATGGCATTGTGCCATCGTGCCCTAGTTTTGAACTAGGGTTTGAACTTTCTCGTGTTTAGTTAAAATATTTCGTTATAAACCCTCGCTGACCATTTTTGTGAAATTCAAGGATTTTGGCCTCAAGTTTCATGCCTTAGGTTTCAAAGACGATTGAATTTTAAAACTAGAGTTTTGACTCTATTACAATGTTTGTGCGACCTATACCTAGAAAGGTTCTGATCCTGATTACTGTGTGTTGAGTTGGACTCAAATTTGGCATTGTTTTAAGAAAATTTATTGATTTATTATCTCAAAAATCTCCCCGATACTAATCCTGAGTATTCACCCCTTTTGTGGGATTGGAGCGTGGAGTGAATCTATCTCATAGTACGTTTGCAAAGGTGTCCATTCTAAAATCCTTTATGAATATTTTTTTCTCTCAACTTCGACCTTGGCTCTACCTAGGTTGTTCTTGAGCTTTCATTTCCTATCTTGGTCCTAATCTCAATCTCGATAAAATTTAAAACTTGGTTAAGTAATTTTTGAAATGGAAGTATGAATGAGTATGAGATTTAAATATTTTCATTAGTTTTATGTGAGCTTATTAAAGATCATTTTGTAGGATTGAATCATGTCTAAAGCAAGGGAAGAGGTTCCAAAAAAGGAAGGATAGACGACTGAAAGCTCAAAGGGAGCAAAGAGTAAGAAGTTGAAGCCTGTACAACTCCATTATATAATGAAGTATAAGTACCAAGACACCTTGGTGCCAACAAAGATTGAATCTGATCTGGAAAAGGTTACTGATACCATCTTGGGGAAATTTGACTTGAGTGACCTAACCCTAGATATTTTCTCAGAAGATGCATCTTCGAGGTCCCAAAGAATAGCTCAATTGGGATTGACACATGTTACCCTTTTTCCTATCTCAGTCCAGATCCTGGAGCTCAACTTGACAGCAACAAGATCCTACAATATTGTATAGAGAAAGTGCATTAATTCCCAAGGGAATGACATCATTGATTCATCTCCTCATATGATGAGGTTCATGTTCAACACCCCCAGTCATGCTAATCCTAAAATAATGATAGAGGCACAAGCATTGAATGTGTTCAACAAATTAAAAAAATGGGAATAGAGCTTATATGAATAAGAAGTGGCTAAAAACTAAAAAGAAGTCTCTGACTAAAGTTCCTAAGCACCCAAAAAGGATATATTTTTACAAGGAAATTGTGGATATAATCATGATGCTATCCAAGGTATTTGGGAAGAAAGACTACCAAAATTTTGAGGAATGGATGTTCCCCTTCATCAACACAATCGAAAAGGGCAAACAGTTTGTAGATTGGGGAAAAATACTATCTAACAACCTACATGACTAGATGCTCCAAGTGCAACAAACTAATAACTTCTACATGGCATCATATGTAGTATACTTAGCTACAACATTGGGTAGGTATCTAGGTCTACATACAATGGGCACATTAGGAGAAGCCCCAGGGTAGATGAAAGCATGGGAGCATTATGATCAATTGACTTTGAAGACATTGGAGTCACATTACTAGAGGGTCAATGATGCCTTCCTCTATGTTATTATCAACCGACTTACAGGAGATGCAGGGTTTAGGCTAAGTAGAGAGGCCATGGCCTTTATTTCTAAATGGGGAAATTGGTATATCCAATACCACAAATTTACATATTTTAGATTGGCTGGTTTTGATGCGCACCCTCACAGGCTTCCAAGATGTTGCAGTGAAAAAATGGTATTGATGGAATTTGTATACTATACAGTAGAAATAAATGGAAAATTTGGTGATAAGCAAAAGCAAGGTAGTCACAAGTTCTTGATGAAGTTGGGATATTACACCAGCTCCCACATTTCAACTACAAAAGCAGTGTGTATAGAGATAAATGGCATGAACTTGGGATTATACATAGCTCGAAAGTATTTTGATCCCCAAAGTAAGATGAATAACCTCTATGCCCCTTTATTTCCTAAACACCATAATTTGTTGGAGGACTTTTAGGCCAATTTATAGGACCAATATGAGGTAAGGAAAAGGGGTTATGAGAGGCTTACTATTCCCCAACTGATTGAATATGGGATTAAGGAAGATGTACCTGATGCATTAATTGATTATGGTGTCTTATTGGACCCTAGTTATGAAACCAACAAGGTTGACACTAAGAATTTGGGTCCCATTAATTTGGATAAAAATGAAATTATTGACATTAGCAAAATATCCAAAATAGTGGTGGATAAGAGTCTCTAGTGGGTCACTTTGAGGCTAAATGAACCTATAGCCCAAACCTTGAAGAAAAGGAAAGAAAAGGAAGTTAAAGGAGATAGGAGAACCAAAATGAAGATAGCCCCATGAGAGAAACTTGAGAAATATCCCCTAAACATGGACTAGGATCCTAAATTGGAAATGCCCATTCAAGAAATACAACTCCCTCAAGGTTCACAAGCTATGACAAGTGAGGCTGAAGTAGACACCTCATCTCAAATGCTCCTTGCAAAAGAACCCACGGAGGAAATTTCTATAGGGGATCTCCATAAGGAGGTTGTAGAATTAAAGGAAATGGTGCAGAGGGTGGAAATTCATGATGTTCAATCTGATTCCAAGGCCATCGAGTCTGATGGGGAGTGAGCACAAGTAAACACAACTGAGGATGCTGAATACATTAGGGAGGAGCATGTATTGACCCCTGGAGTTCAAGATGAACTTCTTGAAACCATTAAGAAAGCTTCAATCCAAAGTGTTGAGGAAGTTAAATTGAGAATAGATCAAGAAGTTGCCACCCAATTAGGAGAGACCAAAACTAGTGAGGAGGATGAAAATGCAACATTGCAGCAAAGGAAACAAGAGCTCAAACAAAAGCAAAAGATGAAGAGATAATAAGGTTGCAAAAGGAAAAGAATGATCTATTGCAAAGGAAATTTGAGGAGAAGGCTAAGGATGAAAAGGAAAAATTAGCCTTGCTACAAAAGGTTAGGAAATTGGAAGAAGAAAAGGTTCAACAACATAAAGAAAGAGAAGAGTTAGAAGCAAAATTCAAGGCTGAGGAGATTGCTAGAAAGGAGGAACAAGAGCTTTTGCAACAGAGGATTGATGAATCAATAAAGAAAAATCCAAGCTAATGCAGAAAATTAAGGAATTGGAGAAGGAAATAGAGGATTTGTTGGAACAGAGAAGGATAGAGGAAGAAGAACATAGGGAAGACCAAGAAGAATTGAAAAGAAGAGCTGAAGCTGATAGGTTAACAAAGGAGAAGGAGGATAAGGAACAAAATCAAAAGGCTTCTACACAACTTGTGGTGATAATGATGCCATATCCTTCCCTTACACCTCCTCCTTCACATCAAATGATTACTCCTCTTGTAGCTCCCGCTTGGATTAAGTTGAGCCTTGAGAAAAGAAAATAAGTGCAGCCTCAAACTTTAAATTGGGATGATATGATGAATGAAATTGAAAAGGAAAAACCAAGGAAAATGTCTCAGACAATTCATGCCATGAGACTAACAGATGATGGAGATCTCATTGCAAAGTATGCTACTCCCCTAGTTGACAAGGATGAATGATAAATGCAATTGAGTGATTATCAGGTGAGTAGTGCAAATTTGGGTAAGAAAACTTGAAATCAACAAATGAACTTGCTTGATATTGCCACATCTACTACCAAGTCAAGGATGCTAAATGATAACGAGGTTAAAGATGAGATTAAGGCTCAAGTTGCTCAGATGCATAGATTTATGAAGGACTTAACTTCTCGCATCTCAGAACAGTCAAGAACTCCAGAGGCACCTTTACTGTTAAGTCGGAAAGAGAATGATGACCTCATTGAAATGAGAAGAAAAGTGGGTATGATGGATAATTGGATTGATCAGCTAAACAAGGAGGTTGAGGAATTTCTTTCCAAAGGGCACAAGATCCATACTGATACTTGGGAATTAGTTAATGCTATAACAAAGTATGTTGAGGAAACATGGAAACAAGAAGAGGAGTATAGAAATTATATTGAAAAGCCAAAGGATATAAGCCACTTGCCTCAACAAGTGCTCATTGATTAGGAAATTTTGGATGATGATAATTTGAATTTCATCAAAAGGACAATGAATGCCATCACCTTCAGATCCTCATTCATTTGTGAACATAGGGGGCATATGTAACAAGTAGGGCAAGACTTGGAAGACCAGCTAGTAGAATTTGAGGCTACTATAGCCATGATTATAAATGGAGATATCCCTATGAAAGATGGTCTTCCCCTTAAAGAGTTGAAAGGTAAATGGGATAATAGATTGAGGGAATCGATACAGAAAGGGGATGATGATGATGGTTTGCTAATTGATAAGTCAAAAAATTTCAAGGATGTGGTGAGAATTTCTTAGGAGGATCTTACCAAGGTAGAGGATATGCATGGGTCCACTTCCGAGAGTTAGATAGAGTTACATTTGAAGAATCCTGGGTGGATGGACCCAATGAAGACATGCTCAAGCAAGCCTTTGATAGTTATGAAGAGTACCTACAAGAGAAGAAGGAAGAGGAGTGAAAGTGGAAACAAAATATTCCTTTTTTGAAAGTGGAATGGGGATAATATGGGATTTCCCTACTTTGTATGGACCTAGTGCATGTTCAACTGAAGCCTCTGGTAGTCTGATGATCTTCCTTTGCATTCAAATTTGAAGTTATCTCTTATTAGTTAACTGGAGATCAATTTTGAACACTTCCCTTCGAAGGCTCCAGTGATTCCTACTTTTGTAGATTTTTTATCTTGATGCTTTGTGGACATTGGGTCTGGGTTTTTTATAAATTGGGACTTCTTCCCACATTGTAAGGGTCAGAAAATTGAAGTTATGGTTTGCAAAACTCTTTAGATACTAGTTTTCAATCTTATGTAGTTTTTCTTTTGAGCTCTCTAAACTATTCTAGATAAGTTGGTGTTACTGGACGTGATGGTTTCTCTGTATCTTAGTGATTTTACTGAGATAAATGCTGCTTAATTCAATACAATCAATTGGAAGGATCCAAATTTAAAGCTATCTTTGGTTGCACTTGGTGAATGGTATTGCTTTATATTTGTTGATCTATTATTTCATGATTAGTGAATGAATATGTAATGTTGCATTCTATGGGAAGATTAAGGTTTCATCTCAAGACCTTGAATATATTTGATTGCATGTGTTGTCATGGATTAGGTTATTCACTGGTTTTGTTTTAATGAAAGCTCATCATTTAATTATATATCTGAATTCTAAGTGATATTGTTTACTGTTTCTATCCTAAACTCTAACTCATCTTTTTATGTTTATTTGGTAAAACTTTCTCTTTGTTTCGATGGATGTTCATAGTTTATTTATAATACTAGCATGCCCCTTGCATATTATAGCCATATTTGACCACTAAGTGAAATAGTAAGTTGAGACCCAACATTAAGAACCTTGGGAAGTGAGTAGTTTGATCATCATCCCACTTCTTTCAAGAGAGGTAAGGTAATTCCATTTCCCTTCCTATTAGTGAGTTAGTTTGGCCCATCAATACGAATCAAAGAGATGTGGTAAGAAGAAGAATTAGTAGTCAGAACTGTGAGCCACATACAAAGCATTTTTTGGATACGACTCAAACCCAATTTTTTTATAATTTCAATATGATTATCCTTAAATTAAAATTTGTACAAGATATTTTGAAATGCTTAAACCTTTCTATGTCAAGACAAATCACACACACACTACTTGTAGTTGTAGACTACATATTGAATTCTCTAACCATTATGATGTTTATCATTCTATATGTTTAGATTTGCATACTAATGATGTTTTGTAGGATTGTGGCATTCAAGCCCCACCAAAATCTTCAAGAGAGTTCTTATAATTTTTTTTATGTGAAATAGAGGACAAAAAAATATTCTATAGAAAAATATGCTTGGATGGTTGATGTCAACATTGCGGTGGCTTGTAGTGTATGTTGGAGTATGTCAACTTATGGAAAGCACACATGAGGTGGGACATAAACTAGTAGAGTTCAGGAAGTATAAAATAGTGGAATACGTTACAAAAGATGGTAATCAAACAAAAAGGTGTCATTTGGTTATTCAAAATATTCCAATGTATCAGTTTATGTCCATGTTTCGTGACAATATAGTGTATGAGTATGCAAGGCATACCCATAGAGCTCGATGGCTAGACACACAATTCAAGCTATGGAAGTACACCTTTATAGTTGGCAACATAGTTTCAATGGTTGACTTGCAAAGAACTACACTCTACAACCACAACATGAGGTGTAGTCACAATATTACAACTCCACATAGGTTTTGATATTTGTGCACATAGCATTCATTCATGTAGTTGATAGTACAAAGGACCAAAGGAAGGTATTGAGGGAGTATCACTTTTATATTAGTGATGATCGCACACATTCTCCAGAATTTGTGCAAGATTTCTTCTAGATGTTTTACAGTGATTTGGCTCGGAGGGGCATAACATACAGTTGGCATATAATATGGTCAGATAACTATACAACATAGTTCAACAACTTGCACATGTTCTATTGGTTGTGAAGGATGCATGTCATTATAGGTGTTCATCATATGTGGAACTTTTGTGAGGCCAGCCATGGAAAGGGGGAGCATGATGGTGCAGGAGCATGTGTGAAAAAGCATTAGCATGAGAGGAGTTAAAGTATAAAGACAATGCAAAATTGACAGATGCAAAATCAATCATCGAGTGGTGTAATAATTTGATGGGTCTAGATAATGAAGGTGCGTCTTCAGTTCATAGATTTTTTTGGTTGATGGATGATACTAACATTGCACCATATGAAGATTATTGTACGCTAATAGGATCAAGTGAGCTACACTCTTTCCTTAGCTCAGATGCAAGTCCATGGATTATTAATACATGAAAGATGGCATGCTTTTTTTCTTCTTGTACAATGCAAGCTTGGGATGATTGTGAGTCAAAGGAGTGGGTTGAGAAATGGTCATTAAGTTATCTTAGCCCACTTCACACATATCACCCTCCGATGACATTGGAACTAACACAGATGGATTCATCGATTGAATTTGACCACATATCAGATCTAGTTCAACTAGGAAATATATCTACTTGCTTAGTTTTTGAAATTCCTATTGTTATATTACTTTGTAGTGTATTTTTTAATGTTGACTAATTTCAAGAGATTTGTTGCACATATCAATGCAGGGAATGTTTATGCAGTTATTGCATATGAAGACAACAAAGAGAGAACAAACTATTACTTGTGTCATTATGTTGAGGCCAAAAAGAAATTGGAGGCCCCAGTTATAGATGGAGAAAACATCGAATACCCTATAGGACCAGTTGTTGTTACTGGAACGTGGCTTAGAAGGTACCCACATAAGAGTGCTGAATATTGGTTGTTTCAGGACTTTGACATGCATCAAAAGATTCTTCATTACACGAACCTTTTCATGGAATCCAATGTTCATTTGACCAAATATGGGGGTAGACCTTTGAACAAGACCTTGTGGAAGATCTGTGAGTTTGACCATGAGACAATACTTGACACAATAAAGAGTAGAGCAAACCTAAATGGTTTGTTGGATTAATTTGTAAGTATGAACATTGGTTCTTATTAACTTATAATTGTATGCATATTAATTTGTATGATGCCAATACTATGATTCCAATGCTATCAACTATTGTTTATATCATCTTCTTTTACTTTTCTTATTTGTAAGTAACCTACTAAAAATTGATTAGTGTCCCCTTCCAGAAAATGCTGATTTATGAGCCATTTAAGAGAATCTCAACCAAAAAAGCAATGCATCATCCTTATTTTGATGATCTTGACAAATCTCAATTATGATTTTAAGCCATTATAAAAGTGCGTATGAAGCTTAGCGAGGGAATTTCAAGTTATTCATTTGAAGTTAACCTTATCATGAGCACCTATGATGTAGACATTATAAGAGCATCTTGAACTCAAGTTATTCTATTCATGAGAGTTGTTGTGTGCAATAGGTATCTTGGAACTCCCAATGAAGATGTATTACCAGGAGTGACTAAGTTGAGAGACGGACATGCCTATCCTCAATGGAAGCATCAAGATTTATGCCTTGTTGTTCCCGACTTGGAACCAAATGGTGTGGATTTGTTATTTGTAAGTGCCTTCCATCTATTTTTATTTCATTTCCATTTTGAATGCTCTTTCTTTTTCTTCTTTTACTTTTACTATTTGTAAGTAAACTACTAAAAATTTATTGGTGTCTTGCAGAAAATACTGATTTATGAGCCATCCAAGAGAATATCAACCAATAAATTAATGCAACATCCTTATTTTGATGATCTTGACAAATCTCAATTCTGATTTGAAGTCATTATAAAAGACCATGTGAAGCTTAGTGAGGGAATCTCAAGTTATTAATTTGAAGTTAACCTCATCTTGAGAACCTATGATGTAGACATTATAAGAGAATCTTGAATGTATGAGTGACATTGTACAAGATATGTGAGAACATAGTACCTAAGGCATTGTGCCTACAAGTACAAGCACTTGGGTTTCAGAACGTTGTATGAAGCATATTCGACAATTGTAGCACAAAAAAAGAATTAGGACAGTCAAATAAATCTCATTTTATTGTAAACACCATATTATCAATATAGTGAGTGTGATAACCATTGATGGTTACTAATCATTCTTTTTTTTCTTTTATTCTCTCCCTATTATAACTAGCACCAATTGACTAACTTATAAAAATTACATTTATTAAAAAAAATCAACCTATTGATTATATATCAATATCAATATAGCATACAGTCTATTCAAATAAACATTTGTAATGATATTTACTTAATTTTTTAAATTTATTGCTACCCTCAAACATTTGTAATTCATGTAATGTAATCTCTTAATAGTTCAAATTGCAAAAGGGCAACAATATTTGATGGCTTGTTACTCAGATACTGTGCCAGTTACTGACATTCCATCTAAGCCTATGGGATTGCATTGGGCCCCTCTACAATAACTTCTTTTTATTTATTTTTATCTTGGAGCTGTTTTCCTGTGGTGTCTAGTTTTCACTTAATGGAAAAAGTGTCAAATGCGAGTAGTGTAAAGTTGCAAAGTGGTGCAACTTTCATTCTACAACTCATGTGACCAAATAGACTATTCCAACACATCCAAATAGGTGCATTTATACTAGGCATGGTCCTCTTTCACGCCCAAACACGTCAAATCACTTTGAGCTATGTTTAACTAGCTTCGATCCCTTAAGGGTCCAAAGCGCAAAAGGGCAACAATCTTTGACAAGCTATTTTTTGAAAACCATGATGCTTATGAACTCTTCGTCTAAGTCTACGAGATCATGTTGGCCCCAACTACAATAAAACCTCTCAGTTTTTGTTATCTCAGAGTCATTTTCCCATGGTGTCCATTTTTCACTTGATGAAAAAAGTGTCAAATGCAAGCAGTGTAAAGTTGCAAAGTGGTGCAACTTTCATTCTGCAACTTGTGTAACTAAACAGACTATTCCAATGCATTTGTATGGGTATGTTTATGTTAGGCATGGTCCACTTTTGCACCCAAACACATAGAAGCGCTTTGAGCTACGTTCAACTAGCTCGATCCCTTAAGGGTCCAAAGTGCAAAAGGGCAACAATCTTTGATGGGCTATTACTTTGAAACCATGATGCTTACAAACTCTCCATTTCAGCCTTTGGAATCACATTGGAACTCTCTACATTAAACTCTCTTAGTTTTTATTATATAATATTCATTTTCCCATGGTGTCCAGTTTTCACTTGATGGAAAAAGTGTCAAATGCAAGTAGTGTAAAGTTGCAAAGTGGTGCAATTTTTGTTTTGCAACTCGTGTGACCAAATGGGCTATTCTAATGCATCTAGATGGGTATTTTTACACTATCCATGGTCCTCTTTTGCACCCAAACATGCCAAATCACTCTGAGCTACATTCAACCCACTCAATCCCTTAAGGATCCAAAGTGAAAAAGGACAACAATCTTTGACAGGCTATTACTTGGAAACTGTGATGCTTACGAACTCTCCATCTAAGCCTACATGATTATGGTTGGCCCCTATACAATGAAATCTCGTAGTCTTTTTATCTCAGATTTTTTCTATGGTGTCCAATTTTCACTTGGTGGAAAAAGTGTTAAATGCAAGTAGTGTAAAGTTGCAAAGTGGTGCAAATTTCGTTCTGCAACTCGTGTGACCAAAAAAATTGATCAGATGTGTTAGGATGGGTATGTTTACACTATGAATGGTCCTCTTTCACACCCAAACACACTGAATCACTCCGAGCTATGTTCAACCGGCTTGATCCCTTAAGGGTCCAAAGTGCAAAAGGGCAACAATATTTTATGGGATATTACTTGAAAACCATGACACTTACAAACTCTCTGTTTGAGCCTATGGGATTGTGTTGGGATCCTCTACAATAGCCTCTCTCAATTTTTGTTATCTTGGAGTTGTTTTCCCGTGGTGTCTAGTTTTCACTTGATGGAAAAAGTGTCAAATGCAAATAGTGTAAAGTTGCAAAGTTGTGCAACTTTTGTTCTGCAACTCTTGTGACCAAACAAACTATTCAAGCACAACCAGATGGGTATTTTTACACTAGGCATGATCTTTTTTTGCACCCAAACATGCCGAATCACTCTAAGCTATGTTCAACTGATTTGAT
This sequence comes from Sequoia sempervirens, assembly GCA_007258455.2. Classification (NCBI taxonomy): domain Eukaryota; kingdom Viridiplantae; phylum Streptophyta; class Pinopsida; order Cupressales; family Cupressaceae; genus Sequoia; species Sequoia sempervirens. The sequence continues at coordinate 100,348,710 of VDFB02252616.1, read as the reverse complement.
CCCTTAAGGGTCCAAAGTGCAAAAGGGCAACAATATTTGATAGGATATTACTCAAAAATCGTGAAATTAAAAAACTCTCCATCTAAGCCTATGAAGTTGTGTTGGACTCCTCTATAATAACCTCTCCTAGATTTTGTTATCTTAGATTTGTTTTCCCGTGGTGTATAGTTTTCACTTGATGGAAAAAGTGTCAAATGCAAGCAATGTAAAGTTGCAACGTGGTGCAAATTTTATTCTACAACTTGTGTGACCAAATGGATTATTCCAACACATCCGGATGGGTATGTTTATGCTAGGTATGGTCCTCTTTTTCACCTAAACACGTTGAATCTCTCTGAGCTACGTTCAAATGGCTCGATCCTTTAAGGGTCTAAATTGCAAAAGGGCAGCAATATTTGATGGGTTATTAGTCGAAAACAATGATGCTTACAAAATCTCTATCTAAGCCTATGAGATCACATTAGGCCCCTCTACAATAACCTCTCTCAGCTTTTGTTATCTCAGAGTCATGTTATTGTGGTGTCTAGATTTCACTTGATGAAGAAAGTGTCAAATGCAAGTAGTGTAAAGTTGCAAAGTGGTGCAACTTTCATTTTGCAACTCGTGTGACCAAAAAGACTATTCTAACACATCTAGATGGGTACCTTTATGCTATGTATGGTCCTCCTTTTCACCCAAACACATCGAATCACTTCGAGCTACGTTGAATCGACTTGATCCCTTAAGGGTCCAAAGTGCAAAAGGGAAGCAATATTTGATGGGCTATTACTCAAAAACTATGATGCTTAAAAACTATCTGTATGATCCTATGAGATTGCGTTGGGTCTATATACAAGAACCTCTCTCAATTTGTGTTATCTCGGAGTTGTTTTCCTGTGGTGTCTAGTTTTCACTTGATGAAAAAAGTGTCAAATGCAAGCAATGTAAAGTTGCAAAGTGATGCAACTTTTTTTCTACAACTTGTGTGACCAAATGGACTATTGAAATGCATTCAGATGGGTATTTTTACACTAATAATGGTCTTATTTCGCACCAAAACACATCGAATCTCTTTGAGGTACATTCAACCAGCTCAATCCCTTAAGGGTCCAAAGTGCAAAAGGGAAGCAATCTTTGACGAGATATTACTCAGAAACCATGACACTTACAAACTCTTTGTATGAGCCTATGTGATTGTATTGGGAACCTCGACAATAACCTCTCTCAATTTTTGTTATCTCTAAGTTGTTTTCCCGTGGTGTTAAGTTTTCACTTGAAGGAAAAAATGTCAAATGTGAGCAGTGTAAAGTTGCAAAGTGGTGTAAATTTTGTTCTACAACTCGCATGACTAGATGGATTGTTCCAATGCTTCTAGATGGGTAGGTTTATGCTAGGCATGCTCCTATTTCATACCCAAACATGCCAAATTTCTCCAAGCTATGTTCAACCGACTCAATCCCTTAAGAGTCCAAAGTGCAAAAGGGAAACAATCTTTAACATTCTATTACTCAGAAACCATGATGCTTACGAACTCTCCATCTGAGCCCATGAGATCACATTGGTCCCCTCTACAATAATCTCTCTTGGTTTTTGTTATCTCAAAGTTGTTTTCTTGTGGTGTCCAGTTTTCACTTCATGAAAAAAGTGTCAAATACAAGCAGTGTAAAGTTGCAAAGTGGTGTAACTTTTGTTTTGCAACTTTTGTGACCAAATGAACTATTCCAATGTATCTAGATGGGTACATTTACATTAGGCATGGTCCTCTTTCACACCCAAACATTCCAAATCACTCTAAGCCACGTTAAACTGACTTAATCCCTTAAGGGTCCAAAGTGCAAAATGACTACAAACTTTGACAGACTATTACTTAGAAACTGTGATGCTTACAAAATTTCCATTTGAGGCTACAAGATTGTGTTGGGCTCTTCTACAATAACCTCTCTCAATTTTCATTATCTCATAGTCATCTTCTCATGTTGTCTAGTTTTCACTTGATTGAAAAAGTGTCAAATGCATGCAATGTAAAGTTGCAAAACGGTGTAATTTTCATTCTACAACTCGTGTGACCAAATGAACTATTCCAGTGTGTCTTGATAGGTACATTTATGCTAGAAATGGTCATCTTTTTCGCCCAAAAATGCCAAATCACTCCGAACCATGTTCAACCGACTCGATCCCTTATGATGGCATGCAAAATAATAAAAAAGAGACATTCACATGACAGTTGTGAACTTTGATTTTTCCACACAAAAATCATATGATCATCCTTAAGTCTAGCAAGACATTTTTTAATTATTCTAATTTTCCTTACAACAATATACAACCAATTGTAAATGCGTATAATGGTGGAACTTGGAAACATTTTATTTTTCCTCAATTAACAACTTTGGTTGTGAAGAATTTTGTCATTTTCATTTGAAATGGTTTTCTATCCTTGAAAATTGGATTCTAAGAGAAACAAGTGATGCTCTCACATACATTTATTATTTGGTGTGATAAATAAAGTTTCCACCCTTGAGTCCATTTCTTATTTGTGTTATAAATTATAAAGCTTTCTCCCAAGTCCATTTCCTATACAAGAAATAATATTGCAAAAAGCTGACATATACATCTTTCGATGTGTTTATATGTTGATGGATCAAGAACATAACAATTCATTTTGTACTATGAGGATTATGCTGTGAAAATGTTTAAAGACTATTCAAGATAAATGTTTATATGATAATGTGTCAAGAAGTTAACTAATCATCATCTACTATGAATATTATGTTTTGCAAGTGTTGTGAATATTATGTATCCTTTGCTTAATTGAGTTGTTCCAATCAAAATATTAAATATACTAGAATCTTTTTATGAAACATCTCATGGAATACCAATTGAAAACATGTTTTTTACTTTTAGATAAAGAATTTGATGGAACTCTTTGAATTAAATTGAATTGATATATGTAAGAACAAGGGAGCATTAGGAAATACATTGCTCAAGGATCTTAAATAAGCCTTCTCCCCCATTGCAATTTTGGGCGGATTATTTCTTTCAAAGTATTGGAAATGCTTTGCCTATTTTCTAGTTGGCAATTGCCATTCTAGAAGGCTCATCTCTTGATATATATTATACTCATTCTTAATCAATTATCAAGTTAATAATCAGTGCATTTATTTACAGTTAATCTTTTCTTTTCAATTTGTACAATTTTTTAATTTGTAACTCTACTAGTATTCATAGAAATATTGAAGTTTTTTAGCATTAACTAATAAAATTGTTTAGCATCAATCAATAAATATTCCAGATAAACCATGAAGCACAACAATGATCAATGCTAGTGCTAACCAATTAGTAAGTATACACATGAATAATTCAAGCATACATGTGAATAAGGGAAGCACAAGTAGTCAAAAACACATAATCCTTGAAGTATACACACGAATACATAGTATACACAAATTAATACAAAGTATATGCATGAATACAAGGTATACACATGAAAACATGTAAGTCACAGAGTATACATTGGAATACATGCAAGTCACAAAGTATACACATAAGTTGTAAAGTATACCTTTGAATACACATAACTCATATCTATTGAACCATGGATTTATAATGCAAATACAGACACCATCGATAAAAAATATTTGTAATAACCAAATAGCCATGCAGGCATACATCAATATATGTCAATATAAGTATAAAATATATATGCAAAATAGCCATATAGGCTTACAAGAATACCATATAGGCATACAATGTCAAGTATAGCCAATACAAAATATGTATAAAAATGCCATATAGGCATACAACAAAGGGCTCTAGAATCAAAAGTCATTGTTTTGCATCCTCTTGAAATAAATTATTTCTCTTTGCTTGTTGACCAGATGGCAATAGGTCTGTCACTCATTTATTTTAAGGCCAAGGAGTGCTCCTAGTGCTCCTCCTAGGGTTTAGTTCCTAGGTAATCTTTATCTATTACAATAAGAAGTAAAAACATTAATATAAAGAAATTACATTATAAAAAATGATATATTTAACAAAATAATTGCTAACCGCCAGTAGATGATCTCTCTGCTCACAAGAAATATTTGCATGCCCATGTTATGGCATATTGAAGCCCTATAGAAACCATCCAAAGAGAAATTAAACTATGAATTAATAATGGTTTGATTTTTCACTAACTAGTAGCTATAACAACAAATGTAAATTGAAATTTAGTAATCTGCCTCATACCTCCTCTGTGAGAGCCATTGAGGAGTCTATAGCAGATGAAACACTGAGTTCCATTTCCCTATGAACATTAAGAGGTGTATCCGCTTCGAACATCTGAAAATAAAACAACAAATTATTCAATCACGAAAACTACAATAGCGATCCACATCATGGCTTATAATGTATGAGATAATGAACAAAATTTTGAATACTTATCAAACTATATATTTTTTACTATCATGCTAACTATTTTCCCTATCCATAGCTTATTTGAAAGCACCTATTTTTAGGCTTTTATCCATAGCAACAAGGCGGTGAACTGTTTGATAAAATGCTTTTGTAGACATGTACGATAACTATCATGGCAATTATGCTATGTGAAGTAATTGCATCATTGCTTATGTTGACTTTCTAAACAACTATATTGTAGTTGAAATTTTGTCATCTATCAACATCTAGTTGTTAGTTAAATGTGAAGTAATGCTTTGAGTTTGAAAGATGCGCAATGCAAAGTAATCAACGATATGAATATAAACTACACAAATCTATTAAGTACAATTCATTAGTTAAACTCTTTATTTTATTACCCACGTGTAGGTTTGTCTATATCCACTGGCACTAAGAGGTGTTCCCATGAAACCTCCAATATTAGCCTATTCAACATCCAAAATTAGATATTAGAATACCATTCATATAAAAATTCTATTAACATGTAATAAATTTATAATTGTTTACTAGTTACATACCTCAATGGTAGATGCAGTGGAGTAATAAGTAGGTGCAGGGCTGATGTATCCAGTATCAACACTGTGACCCAATTTTTTATTAAAATAATAAAACTAAATTAGTTAATTTTGCATTTCAAAATTGAAAAAATTAAATTTAATGAACATGCTAACATTTACTTGAGTATTGATGCCATAAGCCTCATTCAAAATGTCAGTTTCCCTCACCATCTCTATAGCTACAAACATATCCTACATTGCAACCTCTTGAGTGTTGGTGGGGTAATATGAACAAGTCACCCCACAAGCCTAACACAAATGGGATTGAAGCCCACCGTTAGAAGACTCCCCTGGATGGCACTGTAGTATAGGGATAGCATGCTGGATGACACTCTGGGTCAAAGAGTTGATGGCCTACAAAGGTTCTACCTCGGGACTCTCCTTCATGATGGAAGGGATAACGATGTGCTCATGAGGCGCCCTAGCAAGAGGTCATCCTTCTTTCCACCTAGGATCCTTTTGTGCACCGAGTCTATTTTGAGCAACCCCCCACCTCTCCCCTAGAAGTCGCTCATATCAAAATAATTCAAGATTTTTTTCACGATGAACTCACAGTATAGTTTCCTTAGGAAATATTATGGGACTTCACAATTTTTGCATGGTGGGTAGTAAAAAACCATGTACCACCTATCCCAAAAAATGTTCATAATCTGTTGGTGGTGGCACAAATGGATAGGAAACCTTTTCACATTGAGGCTAAGATTTTGATTTGTGTGTGAGTCAGTGAATAATGAGCACAAATCTAATTTTGTAATTTTTAGTTCTTTTATACCTTTATATGATATTTTATTCCCAGTAATAATTCCTAGCCCCCTGCCTCGTATCTTACCAACTACTTAATTGTTTGTTGATTGCATCTACATGTTTTAACATTTCTCTAAGTGAATTTGCAAGCATTTTTCTTTCCATGGTTGAACCGTTTCGATCGTTCAACCTTGTGACTAACTCCTCAATTTGTTTTTTTATTGTTTTTAATTTCACTGATTAAATTTTGTTGAGTTCTAGGAGGATGTTGAGGGATTGGTGGAGGAGATTTTTGTTGTGGTTGTTGAACTTGAGGATTTTTTTCATGTTGTTGCTCTGGTTGTTGAGTATTTTCAGGAGAGTTTTGAAGAGGGTTTCTAGGATCATTATCATGTCCTACAAATTCAACAAATGAATATAAAAAAACAACCTAAAACTAACAAATTCACAAAAAAAATCCTTACCTCTTTGATATCCCTATCAACGTGGTGGCATCCTGGCAACAAAATAGCAAAAAATTGATGAAAAAATTGCAAGACTCACTCCTAGAATGTGAGCATGCAAATGAAGAGCTCTGGCCATGGGCAACATAAAAATAGTCACAAAACAAATGAGCTCAATTTCCTTTTTTTGTTTTAATACCTCATAATGTGAGCACGTTATTCTGCACTCACATTTTAATACGAGTGCAAAATAGGCTTGGTGTGGCCAAGCCTTAGGCTCAATACACTAGGCCATAATGCAAGTGCATTATAATGCACTCATGTTATAACACACTCACATTATGAGCTATCAAAACTTTTTTTAAAATTTGGCCACAATTTGGCCCCCCATCTTTTTGCACTTGCTCCTTTGGTGATGAAATATTTATTGTGCACCATCGTGGATTTAATCTCATTTCTTCTCTATTAAAATGCGCAGGAAAACTAAGAGGGGGGTGAATCAGTTGTCACCAAATTCAAACTTAAAACTTCAACACTTATCAATTTCACAATCACACAATTTTGTTATTAAGAATGAACATGAAGTGTAGATAACAGAAAGAAAAATCTACACAATGAACACCAAATCTTACGTAGAAAACCCAATGAGGGAAAAACCATGGTGAGGGTTAACTCACAATATAAAGTAGTTCCAAAACTGAATATATAAGGCTCACTGCCAAGGGCTGACTGCCCTGAATAGGACTCATTGTCCAGATACAAAAGCTCATTGCTTACAAGGAGGCTCACTACCTACAAAAGTATTTACAAAAGAAAATTGGGCTTTACAGCCAAAATGAATTGAAAAGAGTGCACCTAACAAGTGTTGATGCATTTCTGGTGATGCTCAATAGATAGACTTAACACACTTTATAATTTTCACTCTTCTTCAACTTTGCATTCACAACTGCTTCATCATCAATATCAACATCTTCAAAAAATTGTTTAACATATATATATATATATTTGATCTATCCCCAAGCATCAATTAGGTCAACCTAATTAGATGCATTTCTTAATCACCAACTGTTGCCTACAAGCTTTCACAAAATTCTTCCCAAAAATAATTCGAAGCACTCAACATACTGCATCATGTCTGCATGGACCTAAGATAGGTAGCACATATATCCACATATCACAGTTATTCATGAAGTCGGCCATAAATAGACTTCATTGCAAAAAGTAATCAATAGAATAATGTTGATATGTTGTACGAGCACCGAAGCATGAGATATTCTAAACATACATGCCTTTAACATCCGCAAATTGTTTCCCAAAATTGCAAGCAGTAACTATTAACCAAGAAGGATTACAGACTAAAATACTAGAGGGTGTAGCTTGAATTCCAGTTCAAATACCAGACCAAAATACTGGATCAAGTATTGAATTAGACTTGTAATCACAACATGGTGACATCAATGGAAACACAAAACTATAAAGATGACCATTCTTCTTCCTTCTTCCAACAATCCCCCCCTTTGTCATTGATGACAACATGTGCCAAATTTTTTAAAACACAACATTCTCCTCTCCTATCACTTTAGCGTAACTCTCTCCCTACTCACATGACTCTCTCACCCTTTGACATCAATGGAAAAGGGTGACCAAAAAGGTAGGATATAAACATATGTATGTGAAGATTGTATATACACAAGAATTCTAGCTTCCCATTTCAAGTATTCAAACAAGAATGAAACTTTTTACATGAAATATTTTCTTGTACCTCTTTGTTATGATCAGAAGAATCATTTTCCATGCAAGCACAACTGAATTCATTCTTGCACTCATACCTTCCAATAAAGATATCTGCATAAAGGAGGATGTCTGATCATAAGGAAGACAAAGTCGTTCATAATTTTCTGCATCATAGAGGATCCCAGAGAGATGATCCAACCGGACCTCAACAACTTCCTTAACCAACCAAAAGGTTCTAACCATATCTTCTCTTTTCCTCTGAGTAGTCAACAATTCCATCTGTAATTCACCAACTCTTATTCTTTGTTTTCCATCCTTGTCTTTGAAGTAATCGAAGTTCTTTCCAATACTATTCATTTCAAATTCAATGGCTTCAATTCTACTTTTGAAATTGTCCATAGCTTCTGACCACCGAAGACAATACCTATAAATGTCAGATATTTCTTTGATGCATTCTTTTGTCTCATTCATATGTTTAGATAGCACTTGTTTTGCTTTGTTACATCTTCTTTCTAGTATAGCTTTGAACTCATGACCTTCGGGCCCTTCCAATAATGTTCTCTCTTCAATAATATCTACTAGATCATTTGGTAAAGAATCTGTCACATCTGAAACTGAAATACCTTTATTGAGAAAATAATCAATCAACACATCATCAATTTTATGTTTCTCAATCAGAGACCATGCATTCCATATTTCACCAATCTTCTTCATCTCACCCTTGTCTAGTAGCATCCATATATCCTCTGGATCAAAGGAGTTGGATCTAGAAAAAATTTCTTCTTCATTCTTCTTTTCTTCTGAGAATCTGTTACAATAATTTTCCTCTTTTTCAGTTCTGGAGAAGACTCACCAATGATAACTTCCAACTCTCTCTTATCGGAGGTTGAACCAACTTCAAACCGATTGGGTATAGACATACCAGAGCACAAATTTGCTTTTAAGGATGTGAAATATGATCTACAATCACTTACATTATTCACCAACAATTCCAAGTATCTGTAGACTTGTTTGCCAATAGGAATACCACATTCCCACACAACATTTTCTCTTCCCGGTAGGGAGTTAAAAAATTAAAAAGTCAAACATACGAACAAAGATCCAAATCAAAAAGTATAGCCCTCAACCAATTACATTCAAGAATTCTCAGTTAGATTTTCAAGTAATAGGTTGCATAAATCAAACTGCATATTTTCCTTAACCATCATATGTGCAGGATATACAACAATAGCTGAAGTTGAAACTTTACGATTTTTGAAATAGATTTTATAAGAAATGTCGTACACAACATACCTTACAACGAAATCGTTAAGGGTTTTTATCAATAGAGCTCGAGGGTCTTTATCAATGCCAGTAAGTTCCTGCACATCTTTTTATTTCATAGTTTTCTTTCCAGGGAGATCCCCAATACTACATAAACTAGTGATTATTTTGATTGCTTCCTTTGTGATTAGATAAGGTTTGTCCAACATAATATTGTTGTTTTTGAATCAACTCAACCAGAACAAGATGAAATCTTTATCAACAAACCAAGGAAATTCTCCCCGTAAATCCATACCTAGGGTTTTTATGCTTTGTAATTCATTTTCATTCAACCCTAGTTCCATTTCCTTTAGCTTCCTATGATCAAAGTCTTTCAATTCAACTCTTTTCAATTTCAATGCAATTTCGCCACTTGATCCTCTATCCATTGTCGATTTTTGATCTTTTCTTGAATTCGTTTAGAGTTTAATTGATGCTCCTTTTTTTTCCTTCTTCCCTTTCTGTAAACTGAGAAATAATTCCTAAGTAACCATAATAATTTCCTCAAATTACTTCAGAAATGCTTCATATTTCTTCAAGATTACTCCTAGATGCCTTTCAAAATCTTCAAGTGTTCAAGTGATAAAAAAGGCTTACAAATTTTACCTTATACACCATCAATTTGCCCTAAATCACATTAAATGTGGTAGATATCAAAAAGCTACTAAAAGCATTCTTCTCAACACAGAAAAACCCTAATTTGGTCCACAATTTAGCATGTCAACATGTTTTCTTCTGGTTCCTTGTCCAAAACTTCTATTTACTCTTTATTTACATTATATCCTTGTGCCAGCCTTTGACACATCATTCATCTAGGGGGTTTTTACAATTTTTTGATAATGCTCCCCCTAAGACCATGCTAGGTCTAATTCCCAGAGGATTTGTCTGTAATAGATGAGGGCACAAACACATCATCAGTTTCAGGTTCTTCTTCTTCTTCTTTCTTCTTCCATATCTTATTCATCTCTTGTTTCATCTCTTCTTTGCCGATCTTCTTTACCGATTCATTCTTCTCTACTAGAGTAGACTAATTTCCCTTTGTACTTCTTCAAACCTTTGAGATATGTCCAGGTTTGTTACAATTATATCAGACAATATTTTTCTGATTGGTCTGACCTTCATTATTTCTTGATCTACATTGATTTCCTCTATGTCCAAATTTATTATAGGTATAGCAGTAGCCATTAAAAGATTGATTCATTTTGCTTCCATTAAACCTATTCATCATTACCCTACTAATCATTCTCACCCAAGATCTACATTTAGTTGCTTTGTGTCCAAATTTCTTGCATGAGAAACATTATCTAAAGAAGGAATTAGGAAAATGATTCATCCTATTCCTGCATTCAATTACCTTGTGACCAAATTTTTTGCATGAAAGAAAGACACCATTGAAAGAGGCATATTTTTGTGCATTAGGCTATCTCACTGGCAGTCTCTTTAATTCCTCGAATTTGTTTTTTTCTTTCCTTTGTCTCAAGTCTTTTGATTGTCTTTTGAACTTCCACCTGATTCATTTCCCAAGCCACCTTTGTCTTTACTTGGTTTCTATCCTACAAGTAGTTCTTCAAGTTTGTTGGAGCTAGATCTAAAATTGTTCTCACAGAGTTTAGCCTTCTCTAGTTCTACTCTCAAGCTTACTACCTCTTGTTCAAGTTTAAAGCATTCATCATACTTGTTCTGCACCATTGTATTTAGATATTCTTCAATTCTCTTATTTTCTTCTATAAGCACTTTCAATCTGATGATCTCTTGTTTTTACTAGTCACTTACTTTTTTATGTCTTTCCTTGAATTTCTTCAATTGTTCTTTTAGTTTCTGGATACATTCATTTGGTTCCTCAAGATTTTCTTTCAACTCTTTATTTTCACTTTCAACTTTATCAATACCTTCAAGTGCAGTCTAGATCTCACCTTTATCATCTATTTGATCAACCTTCAAGATCTTCCTCAAGCGGTTAAGCTCTAGACCAATGAACCAAAGCTTTGATACAAATTGTTAAAAGGAATAGGACAACTAAGAGGGGGGTGAATCAGTTGTCACCAAATTCAAACTTAAAACTTCAACACTTATCAATTTCACAATAACACAATTCTATTATTAAGTATGAACATGAAGTGCAGATAATATAAAGCAAAATCAACACAATGAACACCAAATTTCACATGGAAAACCTAATGAGTGAAAACCCATGGTGAGGATTAACTCAAAATATAAAGTAGTTCCAAAATCAAATATATAAGGCTCACTGCCTTGAATAGGAATCACTGTCTAGATACAAAATCTCACTGCTTACAAGGAGTCTCACTGACTACTAAAGGATTTACAAAACAAAATTGGGCTTTACAACCAAAATGAACTAAAAAAAGTGCATCTAACAAGTGTTGATGCAGTTCTGGTGATGCTCAATAGACAAACTTAACACACTTCATCATTTTTTCTCTTCTTCAACTTCGCATTCACAACTGCTTCATCATCAATCTCACCATCATCAAAAATTTGTTCAACATATATATATATATTCAATCTATCCACAAGCATCAATTAGGTCAGCCTAATTAGATGCATTTATTATTCACCAACTGTCGGCTATAAGTTTTCACAAAAATATTCTCAAAAATAATTCAAAGTGCTCAACACGTTGCATCATGTCAGCATGGACCTAAGATAGGTCACACATATATCCACATATCATAGTTATTCATGAAGTCGGCCAGAAATAGACTTCATTGCAAAAAGTAATCAACAGAATAATGTCAATACGCCTATGACGCGCACTAGAGCATGAGAGATTCTAAACATACATGATTTCAACATCTATAAACTATTTCCCTTAACTGCAAGCGATAACTATTAACCACAGAGGACGACAGACTAAAATAATGGAGGGTGTAGCTTGAATACCGGTTCAGATACCAGACCAAAATACCAAATCAAGTACTTAATTAGACTTGCAATCACAACATGGTGACATCAATGACAACACAAAACTATAGAGATGATCATTCTTCTTCATTCTTCCAACATTCTCATGGGAACTTTTCATTGGATTTGTTTTTGCCCGACCCTATTGAACCTATTAAACGTTGTGAAGACTTATTTTTCAATTATCCTATCAAAAGTTTATTTGAAACACATAGTAGAATTATTCCTTTGAAACATGCTTCAACCCATGATCGAGCCTCCTATCCTTGAAAAAACCTTGATTGAATCAAAAACCCTTTCAAGTAACCAAGACCAACCCAAGACAAATCCTTTTCCTATTTCCTACAAAAGCCCAAGAGACAACCAAAACAATCTCATTGTGCCTCCTAAGATAAAGCAGGTTTACAAAGCTAAAGATAAAGTGGTTGAATAACCTCCCATGGTTCCTTATGTTCCTCTTATAAGGGAAGAAAAGAGACCTATGGTTGAGAAACCCGCTCCTACACAAACATAACTTGAAAATCATACCAAAATTAAAAAAAATGCTAGAGAGCATAGGCGTAGACGTTGTACTATTTCTAAAAGGTTAAACAAAGAAAATAATAGTCAAAATCAACATCCAAAATTAAGTGAAGCAATACATGGTGAGTCTCCCTCTTCTCCACAACAAAAAAAACCTATATCGCAACCGTAATAGGGACTAACACCTTCTTTAGACATTATCATTCGACCTACCATTGTGATTAACTTGGACGATGATGATGAGATTGCTAAAATTGATGAAGGAGTGCATGATGAATTGAATACATTATTTTCCTCTTCTATGAGCTTAAATGACAATTTTCCTAAGAAGACTGTTGAACTTGGTGATACTTCTAGTTCGACACTTGTTGTTGTCCTTTTGCAGAGTTGTCTTCCTTCTGTATATGATGAACAAAGTTGGGATGTAGATGACCTACTCTAGGTTGACTCACATGTGCCTTATTAGTCTTGTCTTTTTTTTCTTTTCATGGGTATGTGCAGGATCATCATGGAAAAAATAGGCCCTTAAGTGGCGATGAAATTTTAAAAAAATAGAGTTAGGAAACTTGACATAAAAATTTGAATAAGTTATCTATATTATTTCAAAAATATGTAAAAATAGAATCTATAGCAAATTGAATGTAGTTTCTAAACTACTAGGTTTATGTTTTTTAAAAAATCTATTTGGTGAAAATTTGAAATTTCAATGCAAGAGCTTTAAATTTCAGTGGAAAAATAAGAAGGTGTGTCTATCCTAACCACCCTAACCACAATAAAATGATAATATTTTTTATAATATTTTAGATATTAGATGACTCATGTCTATGTGATGCACTCATGTCTTTGATGCAATTTTTTCCAAGTAAATAATTTATTATGAATTTTTATTACAACTTTTAAAAAATATAAAACTCATCTCTCAATTAATCTTTAACTTGGTCAAAACTTCATGAAATTCATTTTTTTAATCCTATAGTATGTGAAGCATAGAATGTGACACATGTTTTAGATTCAAAAATGTGATACCATTTGAAAGCTATAGATTTTTTCACTCTCTATCAATTAGGAATTTAGTCATAATTCAAATAGAAAATGAATAATAATAATTTATTAAATTCAAAGTAAAGCATAATTTATATTGGTGGAAAGTCGAATCTCCTTTAAAAACCCTTTTCGTTTCATCAATTTTTAAAAATGTCGCCACCACATACCCTACACATACTCATCATATCACCACTTTTTGGCCCATCATGATCCTGCACATACCCTCATGTTATGTGTGTGATTTCATGTGTGTAATGTGATCTCCTCGTAATATTTTGTTTGATGTATCTCTCTTTACGACATTCCTCTATTTGTACCTACATTCTTCTATATGTTGTAAACATTTTATCTTTTCTTTGTCTTTTGTTTTCCTTTTGGGGATGATGCAATGCATTGAGACATTCAGATCTCTTCCATGTTGAACCAAAATATTATGGGTATGTGCAGGATCATCATGGAAAAACATGCCCTTAAGTGGCAAAAATTCAAAAAATCAGAGTTAGGCAACTTGATGTAAAAATTTCAATAAGTTATCTAAATTATTTCAAAAATATGTAAGAATAGAATTTGTAGAAAATTGAATTTAGTTTCTAAACTACTAGGTTTATTTTTAAAAAATAAATCTATTTGGTGAAAATTTGAAATTTCAATGAGTACTTTTAAATTTTAAGGAAAAAATCAGTAGGTGTCTCATTCTGACCACCCTAACCATAATAAAATGATAATATTTTTTATAAGATTTTAGATATAAGTAGAGGACTCATGTCTCGATGTAATGCATATATTTTGTAATTTTTTCCAAGTAAATAATTAATTATGAATTTTTATTACAAATTTTAAAATATAAAAAAACTCTGATGTCTAACCACCTTAACTTGGTCAAAACTTCATGAAATTCATTTTTGTTTTTTAATCCTAGGATGTGAAGGATAGAATGTGACGATGTTTTGATTCAAAAAATGTGATACTGTTTGAAAGCTATAGATTTTTTTTCAATCAACCTATCAATCAAGACTTTAGTCATAATTCAAATAGAAAATGAATAATAATAATTTATTAAATTCAAAGTAAAGCATAATTTATATTGGTGGAAATCCAAGAATCTCCTTTAAAAACCCTTTTCATTTCATCAATTTTGGATTAAAAAAAATCATTAGCCACATACCCTATACATGCCCTTCATATTACCAGTTTTTGGTCCATCATGATCTTGCACATAACCATATAGTATGTGAAGCATAGAATGTGATGCATGTTTCAAATTCAAAATATGTGATACCATTTGAAAGCTATAGATGTTTTTCAATCAGCCTATAAATTAGGACTTTAGTTGTAATTCAAATAGAAAATAAATAATAATTATTTATTAAATTCAAAGTAAAGCATAATTTATATTGGTGGAAAGCTGAGAATCTCCTTTAAAACCCTTTTATTTCATCAATTTTGGTAAAAAAAAATTCGTCAACCACATACCCTACAAAAAACTCATCATATCGCCACTTTTTGGCCCATCATGATCCTGTACATACCCTATCCTTTATCTTTTCTTTGTCTTGCACTTTCCTTTTGGGGATAATGCAAGGCATCGAGACATTTAGGTCTCTTTCATGTTGAACCAAAATATTTTCTTTGTTCTCACTCTCTTTGTGTCATTTTTCCTATTCCATGAGTATTTTGGGAATGATGGTGTTTCTGAGTTCTCTCTATAACAACATTGTAGCAAAGACATACTGACCTCGAATCCATGGATCCCTTTTGTGTTTGAGATTTCATTTTGGGGGCAACCCCTTTTCATGACATAGCTTTATTTGAAAACATATGACTTGGCATAGGGATTTCCAAATTAAATTTCATGTCCTCTTTATTGTTAGCATTTATCATTTGCTGCTTTAAAGTAATTGCTCATAGCATGGTGTTTAGCAATTTCTTTAAAGTGGGACCATACATTGGCATTATTCTTTTGCATTTCAATTACAACACATGTTTTGTTATGTGGTCTTCTTACTTCATGTGATGTGTCTTTCTCTTGGTGATGGCATTGGGTATGATGTCCTTCAAGAGCATGATCTCTTTTAGCATATTATATTCCTCTTAGTGGCTTGATACGACACGTTGCATTCCCTAAGTTGTGAATCTTCTATTCTTCAATTGGTCCTCTCTTAGAGACATTAGGCATGATGTTCCCTAAGTTAATACCTTACATGAACTAAGAAAAACCTCTTTGAAAATACCTTACACTATTTTTTATTTACAATAGCTATTATATGGCCACCTTGCATAGCACACTTTGCTTTCCTATGGAGCCATCATGTTTGTTCATGGGTGTTAGCATACAAAGTTTTACTTGCCTCATGAATCCTATTGTTCATGTTGTGTGGCACCTTATCAAATTTATTAGGAGATATAAATTTGGTATGGTTAGCATATGAGAGCTGACCTAGGCATGAATTTCCCATAGCCACTTGCTTGTTTGTGTGGGCGCATACTGACCATGTGTGTATGTGTCTCACTTCTTTGGGGGCTCACCTAGTGGATACTGAATTCCACTAGCCCTTGTGAGAGTGTGTTTTTTTTGCATAGCAGATATCATGCTCCACTTGTAAACCTTTGTTTGGACAAACAACTAAGGCTTGATCCATATTGTGTTGAACAAATAGTCGAGGCTTGATCCACCCCTTTTGTTTTTGATTTTTTTTTCTTTATGTCTTTGATAGTGTATGCTTGTATCTTGTTGATGCTTCATACGTCATTCACATGTGTGTTCCTTTGTGCCTATGTTGGTTTTCCATAGGATCTTGATCCTAGGGATTAATCATCTCTCTTGAGCATTGTCATCCTATTTCACTAACATTGGTACACTTGGACCCCTCTTGATGCAAATTTGTCTACTTTAGTGTGATTTTGAAGCAAGTTACCCCTCTCACTAAAGTGGGGGCTAAATTTAGTGTAGAAAAATGTATCCCTTTATATTTTCACACTTGTTTGGGCCAACCTTGTTAAAATTAGGTTTATTTATGCCTTATTTAGTCCTATTTCGCATCCACAAGCCTAATTAAATGCATTGTTCTCAAGATAATCTCAACATTTAACAAATGACAAATCATATTAATTCAATGTTTTAGGTTGTGTGTTCCAGATCTGGTGATCAAGGAATCATATCTTCCACCTTCAAAATATGGGTCCCGCCTAGGTCTCAGGACTTGATTTTAAACATTACATTGAACTTAAAACTTTTTGGAGTTTTTATCCTATGTTTAAGACACTGGGACTCATACACCCAACCTAGCATATGAGTATCACTTTAACTAGGACATATTTTAAATCAAATTCTTTGTGGGATTTTATTATCCTAGATCTAATGTCATCTTGTAGTGTTGTAATTTTGAGAAATTTGGCATAAATGAGTATAAATACAAGCTTATTTCACATAATTTCTCTTAACAAGCAATCCAACAATTTTCATGAGAAAGTGTGATCTAGCAATTCAAGTATTCATTCAATATCATTCAAGAGCCTTCAAGAGCTAATTATTAAGAATATGGAGCTACATTCAAGATTCAAGCATCATGTCAAAGTCTTCATGCACCATGTTTGTTTTTGAGCTAACTTTTGTGATGTAGGTTTCATGATTCAAGCAAACATTCAAGTCAAGCATTCAAGTATTCAATCAAGAGTCAAGATCAACATATATTAGAGCCATTTCATACAAGTTTACAACCTTTATTTCAAGGGTTTGGTGAGTTGTGACATTGCATATTGTTCATTCATCATTCCTTCATTCTATTTCATTTTATTTCAAGGTTTAATTACCAAAATGGGGTTTGACTAAGGAAAACCCCTATTCCCTAACACAACAAATTTTTTCCCTCTTCATGTGTGATTGTAGATCTAGATGATTTAAAGATTGAATATCCTTTGAAGAAAAAGTTGCAAGATTGAAGAAAGTTGTCAAAGTTGTCAAAAAGCTATCATCTTCATGAAAACTCACCTACAGGGCAAAATTCAAACTTTCAAATTTAGAGATCAGACAAGAAAAAAGCTACAAAAGATTACTAGAGGCTATAGAAGTTTTATTCAAACCCTAATATTGGGACTAAATCACCCCTCTAGGCATATGATTCCAAAGATACGTCTTCTTTCAAGTTTTTTGTAGATCCTGATTTTTCATCTGAAGATTCCAGATTCTACCTAGATTCCAGTAGTAGCACTAAATCACCTAGCCTAGTGTATGAGTCCCAGTGCACTTCAAAAGTATAAAATTTCATGGTATTCATATCTAGTTTAGACATCTCCTATCCTCCAAGTACTTTTTTATTTCTCTCTATTTAGTAATTTGATTTTATGTTTCAAGTTTCTAGGGTTTAGTGTATTAGTGTTTGCATTTCTTCTTTGAAGCTTCATTTTAATGGTGAACCCCCATTTAATCACACCTAAGGAAACCTCCTGCTAGTCCTAGTAGCAACCCTTCGCTCAATTGAGTCACTTGGTTGATGGATCTTAGTTTCCTAATGAACTAAGTGCAAAATAAGTCCTAAAGTTCCATCTCCTAAAAGGTGGATACCCTATTTTCCTTGGTTCATCCGTTATAGATGGATATATCCATTTTTGTTTGATTTTGATAAATCAAATAATACATAAAACCAATATTATATGTATTATTAATATATATCATTAATGTATTATATATTAATATATCATAATATTATATATTATAATATATATTATATAATATATAATATATATTATATTTAATATATATATACTATATATTATATATCTTATACTCTCCCTCTCTAACTATGGCATTACTAGGTCTCCCACACTCTCTCTCTCTCTCTTTCAAGTCACTCCCACTCCCCTCCCCCCCTCTCTCTTATCTCTCTCTCTCTCTCTCCCTCTTTATCTATCTGTCTCTATCTCTCTAGATCTCTCCTCATCTCCTCTCTCTCTCTCTCTTTGTCTATCTCCCTCTCTATTTATCTCCACTCCCTCTCTCCCCTCTCTCCCTCTCAATTATATGTCCCTCTCCCCTCTATCTCTTTGTCCCTCTCTCCCTCTCTCCTCCCACTCCCTCTCTCTCTCTCTCGGGGTCCCTCCCACTCCCTCTCTCTCTCTCTCCCTCTCAAGCCACTCCCACTCCCTCTCTCCTTGTCTCTCTCTCAGGTCTCTCCCACTTCCTCTCTCCCTCCCTCTCTCTAAGTCTCTCTCTCTCCCTCCCTCTCGCTCCCTCTCTCCCTCTCACTCTCCATCTCCCTCTCAGGTCTCTGTCTCTGTCTCTGTCTCTGTCTCTGTCTCTATATCTCCCACCTTCTCTCTCTTGGTCTCTCATTCCCTCTATCCCTTCCACCCTACCTAAACAACTCTCTCTCACTCTCCATCTCCCTCTCAAGTTTTTCTCTATTTCTCCCTCCCTCCATCTTTTCTTTCTCTCTCTCTCTCTCTTAGGGGTATCTCTATCTCTCTATCTCTCAGGTCTCTCCCACTCCCTCTCTCTTGCAAGTCTCTCTCTCTCACACACACACTCATCATCTCCCTCTCTCCCTCTCAAGTCTCTCTCTCTCCCAACCTCTCTCTCTCTCTTGGGTCTCTCATTCCCTCTATCCATCTCACCCTCTTTCTTGCATGGGTCTCTCACTCCCTTTATACCTCCCACTCTAAACCATAAACTCTCTCTCAGTCCCTCTCTATACCTCTTAGGTCTCTCCCTTGGGTACGATACCTAGATGAATCTCTCTCTCACTCTCCATCTCCCTCTCAGGTCTCTCTCTAGTCTCTCTATCTCCCTCTCAACTCTCTCTCTCTCTCTCTCTCTCTCTCTCTCTCTCTCTCTTTCTCAAGTTTCTCCCAGTCCCCTTTCTCTCTATCTCACTATATATATATTATAGTAAAGCATATAATATATAGTATATGATAAACATATTATAATATATATATATATTACATAATATTGATGTAATATATAATATTTATTATATACTAGATATAGTATATAATATACTATATAAAATATATGCAATATATAGTATATAATATAGTAATATAATATATAATATAATAGTATTTAATATTTAATATATAATACATAAAATGTAATATATAATATACTAGTATATTAGTATATATTAATATATTAAATATTATGTATTATAAATAATATGAGTGTAACAAATATCCATTTGAGATGGATATCCATTTCAAATGGATATCTAATTTTCTAACAAAATCAATAGGCTTAGGATTAGGTTCGGGATATTAATAGAGCACGGAAGATCAACTCAAAAACTGATGTTTACAAAATTTCCTTAGTTTTTTGAAATTAAGCCCATATGGTGTGACTTTTTAATCAAATTTGATGAAACAAAAGGGTTTATAGAAAAAATTATTGACTTTCCACCAATATAAGATATGCCTTATTTTGAATTTAATAAATAATTATTATTAGTTTCTTTCACATACATTCGGGTAAAGTCCTAGTTGATAGGCTGATTGAAGAAACTTCTATAGCTTTTTCAAACTATTTCACATTCTATTAAGCTACATACCATAGGATAAAAAATGAATTTCATAAATTTTGACCAAGTTATGGTGGTAAGAAAACATGTTTTAATAATTTTGAAATTTTCTAATAAAAAATCATAACTAATTCTTTACAAGCAAAAAATTACAAAAAAATATTTGGCACATCTAGGCATGTGTCCTCTACATATATTGAAAGTTTCAAAAAAAAAAAAACTTGTACTTAGGGTGGTCAGAATACACCTTCTTTTTATCCTTTTCTTGAAAATTTAGTACCAGTGCATTGAAATTGAACAAATTTTCGCAAAATAGATTTACTTTTTTTTCCAAAATAGGACTAGTAGCCTAGAAACTACATTCAATTTGCTACAAGTTTTGTTCTTACATATTTTTCAAATTATGTTAATAACCTATTCAAATTTGTATGTCAAGTTGCCTAACTCTATTTTTCAAAAATTTCATTGCCACTTAGGGGCCTAGTTTGGAACCCCTTGATCCTACACTGACCCTAGTCATGGCTTTGAGTGATGAATTGGTGCTTCCAAATGGACTGCAATCTACAACCATGATGGGTGGCTTGCAAATCTAAGTTGCAAGATTGCATAGTTAGGGGTTGTGCATGCTTAAATACTACACCCCCTTTATACCTCACATCAAATTAACTTGCAAGCCAAAGGAATGGGGGTCTATGGGTTCCTATATAGGCTAAGGCATGTTGTGGCCTACAAATTATGTTGTGAATTGATGCCACAACCTACACCTTATGTCATGGCCTACAAATTATTCCATAAATCTTCAATTGCTACCTATGGATTGCCCCATGATTGTGTAAGCTTCCTTGTGACCTCTACTCCATGAAAATTGTGGCTCCTCTCTGCTACATAGCCTTGCAGAGAGAAAAAACAAAACAAACCTATGGGAGGGTACTACAAAATTTAATACACTAGGGTTCCACGTAATTTTCTCCACCATCCAAGAGATTGAGGTTCTCAAATGGCAGATCAAGAGGGAAAAAACAAATACCAAATATAGGCAATGCAGATGCTGAATGACACACTGGTTTTTTTATTTCCTTCAATATCATGGCCTCTTTGATCTCTGAAATGATAAATCATGAGCCAACTAAGGGGGGTTTAAAATTAGAGATAATGTGGTGATGTGCAAATTGACTCCAAATGATGCCTCAAAATTCCCTTAGAAATGCCTAACCATCTTTCTACAATTGCTGCAACACAACAATTGAACTAACCAAATAAAGTGAAATTCATTCACCTATGGCATGGAACTATCTCCCCTATGCTTTGATACCATATAGGAAACGCAAAATTATGGAGATAAAAGACAACCACAAGTGAACAATGCAAATATTATATATATAGTCAACCCAACTTACAATGATGAGAATGCCTTGCATATATAGGCAAGGGAGAGGCAATCCACCTATGATATGGATTGACAAGTACCCCAAGATGTAGCACAAATGGGTAGACAAGTATCCTATAGGTGTCAATCTTAGATCACTTGGAGTATGTGAAACAACAACCTATTTGACCAAGTCATCAACCTTGATGCCAAATGTTGAGTGACCTTTGAGGTGAGATGAAAATTTTTCCAACCTTAAAAAAGGTAGCACACGAGGTTTACCAAATAACTTGGTAACCTCTAGAGGCTTAAAGGTTACACATTCAATTAGAGAAGATGTTGTCTAACCTCATCAACCTACATACACTTAAGTACGGTGAATAGCTAAATTTTTCAAGTTCTAACATCTTCTTCCATTGTTTGAGAAGGTCTCATCATGGATGAACCAAATACAACTTCTTGTATAAATAAATTGACAAGAATGTAAGACTATTTGTATGTACATATAATCACATTATATTTGAAATTAGCATATAAATCACTATAATACATTTAATAAGTTCCTTAAACTATTAATTCAATTAAAATTCAATTCAGTTACCTTGACTCTTTGTGATTTCTCTAGGATTCATTTTGTGAATGACAATCTCTTAGGATGATCAAGTGTTCTACTATAACATATTAGCAAAGGTGTCACCTCATTCACATTTGGAGTAGACTACAAAATTAAAATAAGATCAAGTTTTAAATTAATATATTTAATTAATCATAGTTTAAATCATATGCATATAATTAACAAGTTAAACATGTACAAAAAAAATACTATTAATTCTAGGCCATATTCAATTGTTGATATAGTACCATAATGAATTTCTTTAAGTTCCTCATTTGTTATCAAATATTATCCCTCTTAAATATACATTAGTACTAATATTTGTTATATTATTTTTAAATAAAATATAATATCAAATAACTTTAAGTTTTACCTTTATGAAAGATTGATTTTTCTTTTCTCCTCTAACCCCTGATGGATTTCATTTTGTTCTTTCCTTTGATTCTTCTGCATGTGTTCTTACCTCTAATGTCTCTCCATATATTACATACCTTGATGGAACATCTTGTGTAGGTGTCATATGATGAGTATCATAATAATATGTGTTTAGGGGTGGCTCACTAGTCTCTTCTAGAGGACCTAAATACATACGATTGCACATAGTGCAACAATGAGGCACATAAATATGTGTAGAGAAGGAGGATCTACCAATATCAAACAACTGACCAAGAGCATCAATCTCATGTGGTTTCCGGGAAAATTGATAAGTCTATGTAATCAAATGGCTAGTCAAAGAGTGTATGACATTGAGGCTCTAAGTTGTTGCATTTGCAATAACATCTAGGTGGGTTATTGGAGGTGGAGAAAGAATAAGGGGTGGGGAAATATATGGACCTTGCATTTGTCACATTGCCCTAGTTCTACCTTGAGGCACTCCTCTACCTACTCTTTGGAAATATCTAATGTCAAAATAGTTCACATGCTTTCCTAAAACAAACTCTATATATAGTTTGCGAAAGAAATATAGAGGGACATCAAGATTGTTGTTGAGGGATTTACAAAAATCCAGATCCACCAAAGATCCCAAGTTTTTTATGTCATACCCTCATGTGTGCACCATTTTATAGAAAATTTGGGCTTACATACATCAATAGGTAATCTATTTTAAATATTCACAAAATTATATGCTAACTGGGCTTTGGATATGTATAATTCTTTCACTTAATCATATGGCAAGCCCTTAGAGTATTCTTGCATCTTGGATTCTTAACACTCGTAAAATGCTTCATGTTCCCTTGTAAGACTTTTAGCATGAACAATAATTCCCTATAAGGTGGTTGTAATTGTAGACAATTGAGGGTGACAATAGTATATTTTTGTAATGTTCTTCAATTCAACAATATTTAGGTCAATCAAGTTTTGAATTGAAGGTCTTGTTGGGGGAGGGTTCACATTTTCAACTTCCTTTGCGATTTCAACCTATTTATAATTCAAAACTTATAAATTAACAAAAAACAACTAATTACTAAAACTAATAAGTAAAAACCTAATTTATATGAAAAATTTCAATAAATTTTGATAAAACTAAAAAGATAAAAATAAATAAAAAACATTCTTGGCCAATCTAGATGATAAAATCCAAACTTCTAAAATAGATATTTATTTTTTAGCTTTCCAATATCCTTTATGTGTTGTTCAGCTTCACCTTCTATCTCAATCATGTAACTAAATGGAAGAGGTATTCCTTTTTCCTTTATATTTACATTCAAGAAACGAATATCCATTCTAAATGGATATCTATTTTGCAAGAAAATAGATATTCGTATATTGAATGTATTAATTTTTAACATAAATAATATATAATATTTTAATAATATATAATATATATTTTATATATAATAGTGTATAATTATAATATATAATATATAAACAATAATATTATAATAATATATATCATATAAATATATTACATATGACTATTGAACAAAATGGATATCTATTTAGAATGGATATTCATTTTTCTAGTTTTTGCCAAAGCAAAATATACTTTTTACTTGTCTCAAGTAAAAAGTCAAACATTTATTTCGCAATTTTGAGTAAGTGAAAATAAGTATTTTTCCTATCCTCATCGTGTGACCCATCATGACCCTGCACTCACCCCTATGCCTTCCTTTGAAGGAAGGAGGAGGATTGTCTACATATATGGTTCAA
>VDFB02252616.1:100294348-100324287 GCA_007258455.2 Sequoia sempervirens | reverse complement strand
AACGTGGTGGCATCCTGGCAACAAAATAGCAAAAAATTGATGAAAAAATTGCAAGACTCACTCCTAGAATGTGAGCATGCAAATGAAGAGCTCTGGCCATGGGCAACATAAAAATAGTCACAAAACAAATGAGCTCAATTTCCTTTTTTTGTTTTAATACCTCATAATGTGAGCACGTTATTCTGCACTCACATTTTAATACGAGTGCAAAATAGGCTTGGTGTGGCCAAGCCTTAGGCTCAATACACTAGGCCATAATGCAAGTGCATTATAATGCACTCATGTTATAACACACTCACATTATGAGCTATCAAAACTTTTTTTAAAATTTGGCCACAATTTGGCCCCCCATCTTTTTGCACTTGCTCCTTTGGTGATGAAATATTTATTGTGCACCATCGTGGATTTAATCTCATTTCTTCTCTATTAAAATGCGCAGGAAAACTAAGAGGGGGGTGAATCAGTTGTCACCAAATTCAAACTTAAAACTTCAACACTTATCAATTTCACAATCACACAATTTTGTTATTAAGAATGAACATGAAGTGTAGATAACAGAAAGAAAAATCTACACAATGAACACCAAATCTTACGTAGAAAACCCAATGAGGGAAAAACCATGGTGAGGGTTAACTCACAATATAAAGTAGTTCCAAAACTGAATATATAAGGCTCACTGCCAAGGGCTGACTGCCCTGAATAGGACTCATTGTCCAGATACAAAAGCTCATTGCTTACAAGGAGGCTCACTACCTACAAAAGTATTTACAAAAGAAAATTGGGCTTTACAGCCAAAATGAATTGAAAAGAGTGCACCTAACAAGTGTTGATGCATTTCTGGTGATGCTCAATAGATAGACTTAACACACTTTATAATTTTCACTCTTCTTCAACTTTGCATTCACAACTGCTTCATCATCAATATCAACATCTTCAAAAAATTGTTTAACATATATATATATATATTTGATCTATCCCCAAGCATCAATTAGGTCAACCTAATTAGATGCATTTCTTAATCACCAACTGTTGCCTACAAGCTTTCACAAAATTCTTCCCAAAAATAATTCGAAGCACTCAACATACTGCATCATGTCTGCATGGACCTAAGATAGGTAGCACATATATCCACATATCACAGTTATTCATGAAGTCGGCCATAAATAGACTTCATTGCAAAAAGTAATCAATAGAATAATGTTGATATGTTGTACGAGCACCGAAGCATGAGATATTCTAAACATACATGCCTTTAACATCCGCAAATTGTTTCCCAAAATTGCAAGCAGTAACTATTAACCAAGAAGGATTACAGACTAAAATACTAGAGGGTGTAGCTTGAATTCCAGTTCAAATACCAGACCAAAATACTGGATCAAGTATTGAATTAGACTTGTAATCACAACATGGTGACATCAATGGAAACACAAAACTATAAAGATGACCATTCTTCTTCCTTCTTCCAACAATCCCCCCCTTTGTCATTGATGACAACATGTGCCAAATTTTTTAAAACACAACATTCTCCTCTCCTATCACTTTAGCGTAACTCTCTCCCTACTCACATGACTCTCTCACCCTTTGACATCAATGGAAAAGGGTGACCAAAAAGGTAGGATATAAACATATGTATGTGAAGATTGTATATACACAAGAATTCTAGCTTCCCATTTCAAGTATTCAAACAAGAATGAAACTTTTTACATGAAATATTTTCTTGTACCTCTTTGTTATGATCAGAAGAATCATTTTCCATGCAAGCACAACTGAATTCATTCTTGCACTCATACCTTCCAATAAAGATATCTGCATAAAGGAGGATGTCTGATCATAAGGAAGACAAAGTCGTTCATAATTTTCTGCATCATAGAGGATCCCAGAGAGATGATCCAACCGGACCTCAACAACTTCCTTAACCAACCAAAAGGTTCTAACCATATCTTCTCTTTTCCTCTGAGTAGTCAACAATTCCATCTGTAATTCACCAACTCTTATTCTTTGTTTTCCATCCTTGTCTTTGAAGTAATCGAAGTTCTTTCCAATACTATTCATTTCAAATTCAATGGCTTCAATTCTACTTTTGAAATTGTCCATAGCTTCTGACCACCGAAGACAATACCTATAAATGTCAGATATTTCTTTGATGCATTCTTTTGTCTCATTCATATGTTTAGATAGCACTTGTTTTGCTTTGTTACATCTTCTTTCTAGTATAGCTTTGAACTCATGACCTTCGGGCCCTTCCAATAATGTTCTCTCTTCAATAATATCTACTAGATCATTTGGTAAAGAA
The DNA here is from genome assembly GCA_007258455.2 of Sequoia sempervirens. NCBI lineage: Eukaryota > Viridiplantae > Streptophyta > Pinopsida > Cupressales > Cupressaceae > Sequoia > Sequoia sempervirens. The sequence continues at coordinate 100,321,994 of VDFB02252616.1, read as the reverse complement.
TCTGTCACATCTGAAACTGAAATACCTTTATTGAGAAAATAATCAATCAACACATCATCAATTTTATGTTTCTCAATCAGAGACCATGCATTCCATATTTCACCAATCTTCTTCATCTCACCCTTGTCTAGTAGCATCCATATATCCTCTGGATCAAAGGAGTTGGATCTAGAAAAAATTTCTTCTTCATTCTTCTTTTCTTCTGAGAATCTGTTACAATAATTTTCCTCTTTTTCAGTTCTGGAGAAGACTCACCAATGATAACTTCCAACTCTCTCTTATCGGAGGTTGAACCAACTTCAAACCGATTGGGTATAGACATACCAGAGCACAAATTTGCTTTTAAGGATGTGAAATATGATCTACAATCACTTACATTATTCACCAACAATTCCAAGTATCTGTAGACTTGTTTGCCAATAGGAATACCACATTCCCACACAACATTTTCTCTTCCCGGTAGGGAGTTAAAAAATTAAAAAGTCAAACATACGAACAAAGATCCAAATCAAAAAGTATAGCCCTCAACCAATTACATTCAAGAATTCTCAGTTAGATTTTCAAGTAATAGGTTGCATAAATCAAACTGCATATTTTCCTTAACCATCATATGTGCAGGATATACAACAATAGCTGAAGTTGAAACTTTACGATTTTTGAAATAGATTTTATAAGAAATGTCGTACACAACATACCTTACAACGAAATCGTTAAGGGTTTTTATCAATAGAGCTCGAGGGTCTTTATCAATGCCAGTAAGTTCCTGCACATCTTTTTATTTCATAGTTTTCTTTCCAGGGAGATCCCCAATACTACATAAACTAGTGATTATTTTGATTGCTTCCTTTGTGATTAGATAAGGTTTGTCCAACATAATATTGTTGTTTTTGAATCAACTCAACCAGAACAAGATGAAATCTTTATCAACAAACCAAGGAAATTCTCCCCGTAAATCCATACCTAGGGTTTTTATGCTTTGTAATTCATTTTCATTCAACCCTAGTTCCATTTCCTTTAGCTTCCTATGATCAAAGTCTTTCAATTCAACTCTTTTCAATTTCAATGCAATTTCGCCACTTGATCCTCTATCCATTGTCGATTTTTGATCTTTTCTTGAATTCGTTTAGAGTTTAATTGATGCTCCTTTTTTTTCCTTCTTCCCTTTCTGTAAACTGAGAAATAATTCCTAAGTAACCATAATAATTTCCTCAAATTACTTCAGAAATGCTTCATATTTCTTCAAGATTACTCCTAGATGCCTTTCAAAATCTTCAAGTGTTCAAGTGATAAAAAAGGCTTACAAATTTTACCTTATACACCATCAATTTGCCCTAAATCACATTAAATGTGGTAGATATCAAAAAGCTACTAAAAGCATTCTTCTCAACACAGAAAAACCCTAATTTGGTCCACAATTTAGCATGTCAACATGTTTTCTTCTGGTTCCTTGTCCAAAACTTCTATTTACTCTTTATTTACATTATATCCTTGTGCCAGCCTTTGACACATCATTCATCTAGGGGGTTTTTACAATTTTTTGATAATGCTCCCCCTAAGACCATGCTAGGTCTAATTCCCAGAGGATTTGTCTGTAATAGATGAGGGCACAAACACATCATCAGTTTCAGGTTCTTCTTCTTCTTCTTTCTTCTTCCATATCTTATTCATCTCTTGTTTCATCTCTTCTTTGCCGATCTTCTTTACCGATTCATTCTTCTCTACTAGAGTAGACTAATTTCCCTTTGTACTTCTTCAAACCTTTGAGATATGTCCAGGTTTGTTACAATTATATCAGACAATATTTTTCTGATTGGTCTGACCTTCATTATTTCTTGATCTACATTGATTTCCTCTATGTCCAAATTTATTATAGGTATAGCAGTAGCCATTAAAAGATTGATTCATTTTGCTTCCATTAAACCTATTCATCATTACCCTACTAATCATTCTCACCCAAGATCTACATTTAGTTGCTTTGTGTCCAAATTTCTTGCATGAGAAACATTATCTAAAGAAGGAATTAGGAAAATGATTCATCCTATTCCTGCATTCAATTACCTTGTGACCAAATTTTTTGCATGAAAGAAAGACACCATTGAAAGAGGCATATTTTTGTGCATTAGGCTATCTCACTGGCAGTCTCTTTAATTCCTCGAATTTGTTTTTTTCTTTCCTTTGTCTCAAGTCTTTTGATTGTCTTTTGAACTTCCACCTGATTCATTTCCCAAGCCACCTTTGTCTTTACTTGGTTTCTATCCTACAAGTAGTTCTTCAAGTTTGTTGGAGCTAGATCTAAAATTGTTCTCACAGAGTTTAGCCTTCTCTAGTTCTACTCTCAAGCTTACTACCTCTTGTTCAAGTTTAAAGCATTCATCATACTTGTTCTGCACCATTGTATTTAGATATTCTTCAATTCTCTTATTTTCTTCTATAAGCACTTTCAATCTGATGATCTCTTGTTTTTACTAGTCACTTACTTTTTTATGTCTTTCCTTGAATTTCTTCAATTGTTCTTTTAGTTTCTGGATACATTCATTTGGTTCCTCAAGATTTTCTTTCAACTCTTTATTTTCACTTTCAACTTTATCAATACCTTCAAGTGCAGTCTAGATCTCACCTTTATCATCTATTTGATCAACCTTCAAGATCTTCCTCAAGCGGTTAAGCTCTAGACCAATGAACCAAAGCTTTGATACAAATTGTTAAAAGGAATAGGACAACTAAGAGGGGGGTGAATCAGTTGTCACCAAATTCAAACTTAAAACTTCAACACTTATCAATTTCACAATAACACAATTCTATTATTAAGTATGAACATGAAGTGCAGATAATATAAAGCAAAATCAACACAATGAACACCAAATTTCACATGGAAAACCTAATGAGTGAAAACCCATGGTGAGGATTAACTCAAAATATAAAGTAGTTCCAAAATCAAATATATAAGGCTCACTGCCTTGAATAGGAATCACTGTCTAGATACAAAATCTCACTGCTTACAAGGAGTCTCACTGACTACTAAAGGATTTACAAAACAAAATTGGGCTTTACAACCAAAATGAACTAAAAAAAGTGCATCTAACAAGTGTTGATGCAGTTCTGGTGATGCTCAATAGACAAACTTAACACACTTCATCATTTTTTCTCTTCTTCAACTTCGCATTCACAACTGCTTCATCATCAATCTCACCATCATCAAAAATTTGTTCAACATATATATATATATTCAATCTATCCACAAGCATCAATTAGGTCAGCCTAATTAGATGCATTTATTATTCACCAACTGTCGGCTATAAGTTTTCACAAAAATATTCTCAAAAATAATTCAAAGTGCTCAACACGTTGCATCATGTCAGCATGGACCTAAGATAGGTCACACATATATCCACATATCATAGTTATTCATGAAGTCGGCCAGAAATAGACTTCATTGCAAAAAGTAATCAACAGAATAATGTCAATACGCCTATGACGCGCACTAGAGCATGAGAGATTCTAAACATACATGATTTCAACATCTATAAACTATTTCCCTTAACTGCAAGCGATAACTATTAACCACAGAGGACGACAGACTAAAATAATGGAGGGTGTAGCTTGAATACCGGTTCAGATACCAGACCAAAATACCAAATCAAGTACTTAATTAGACTTGCAATCACAACATGGTGACATCAATGACAACACAAAACTATAGAGATGATCATTCTTCTTCATTCTTCCAACATTCTCATGGGAACTTTTCATTGGATTTGTTTTTGCCCGACCCTATTGAACCTATTAAACGTTGTGAAGACTTATTTTTCAATTATCCTATCAAAAGTTTATTTGAAACACATAGTAGAATTATTCCTTTGAAACATGCTTCAACCCATGATCGAGCCTCCTATCCTTGAAAAAACCTTGATTGAATCAAAAACCCTTTCAAGTAACCAAGACCAACCCAAGACAAATCCTTTTCCTATTTCCTACAAAAGCCCAAGAGACAACCAAAACAATCTCATTGTGCCTCCTAAGATAAAGCAGGTTTACAAAGCTAAAGATAAAGTGGTTGAATAACCTCCCATGGTTCCTTATGTTCCTCTTATAAGGGAAGAAAAGAGACCTATGGTTGAGAAACCCGCTCCTACACAAACATAACTTGAAAATCATACCAAAATTAAAAAAAATGCTAGAGAGCATAGGCGTAGACGTTGTACTATTTCTAAAAGGTTAAACAAAGAAAATAATAGTCAAAATCAACATCCAAAATTAAGTGAAGCAATACATGGTGAGTCTCCCTCTTCTCCACAACAAAAAAAACCTATATCGCAACCGTAATAGGGACTAACACCTTCTTTAGACATTATCATTCGACCTACCATTGTGATTAACTTGGACGATGATGATGAGATTGCTAAAATTGATGAAGGAGTGCATGATGAATTGAATACATTATTTTCCTCTTCTATGAGCTTAAATGACAATTTTCCTAAGAAGACTGTTGAACTTGGTGATACTTCTAGTTCGACACTTGTTGTTGTCCTTTTGCAGAGTTGTCTTCCTTCTGTATATGATGAACAAAGTTGGGATGTAGATGACCTACTCTAGGTTGACTCACATGTGCCTTATTAGTCTTGTCTTTTTTTTCTTTTCATGGGTATGTGCAGGATCATCATGGAAAAAATAGGCCCTTAAGTGGCGATGAAATTTTAAAAAAATAGAGTTAGGAAACTTGACATAAAAATTTGAATAAGTTATCTATATTATTTCAAAAATATGTAAAAATAGAATCTATAGCAAATTGAATGTAGTTTCTAAACTACTAGGTTTATGTTTAAAAAAAAAATCTATTTGGTAAAAATTTGAAATTTCAATACAATAGCACTTAAATTTCAGGGAAAAATAAGAAGCGGTGTCTATCTAACCACCCTAACCAAAATAAAATGATAATATTTTTTATAAGATTTTAGATATAAATAGATGACTCATGTCTCAATGTGATGCATAATTTTTTGTAATTTTTTTCCAAGTAAATAATTAATTATGAATTTTTTATTACAACTTTTAAAAAATATAAAAACTCATGTTTGACCACCTTAACTTGGTCAAGACTTCATGAAATTCAATTTTTTTTTAATCCTATAGTATGCGAAGCATAAAATATGACACATGTTTTAGATTCAAAAAATGTGATACCATTTGAAAGCTATAGATGTTTTTCACTCAACCTATCAATTAGGAATTTAGTGATAATTCAAATAGAAAATGAATAATAATTATTTATTAAATTCAAAGTAGAGCATAATTTATATTGGTGGAAAGCTGAGAATCTCCTTTAAAAACCCTTTTCGTTTCATCAATTTTGGGTAAAAAAAAAGGCGTCAGCCACATACTCTACACATACTCATCATATCGCCACTTTTTGGCCCATCATAATCATGCACATACCCTCATGTTATGTGTGTGATTTCATGTGTGTAATGCGATCTCCTTGTAATGTTTTGTTTGATGTATCTCTCTTTACGACATTCCTCTATTTGTACGTACATTCTTCTATATGTTGTAAACATTTTATCTTTTCTTTGTCTTTTTGTTTTCCTTTTGGGGATGATGCAAGGCTTCAAGACATTCAGGTCTCTTCTATGTTGATCCAAAAGATTATGGGTATGTGCAAGATCATCATGGAAAAAATAGGCCCTTAAGTGGCAAAAAATTCAGAAAAATCAGAGTTAGGCAACTTGATGTAAAAATTTGAATAAGCTATCTATATTATTTTAAAAATATGTAAGAATAGAATTTGTAACAAATTGAATTTAGTTTCTAAACTACTAGGTTTTTTTTTTTTAAATTCTATTTGGTGAAAATTTGAAATTTCAATGCATAGTACTTAAATTTTAGGAAAAAATCAGTAGGTGTCTGTCGACCACCCTAACCACAATAAAATGATAATATTTTTTTATAAGATTTTAGATATAAGTAGAGGACTCATGTCCTGATGTGATGCATATTTTTTTGTAATTTTTTTCCAAGTAAATAATTAATTATGAATTTTGTATTACAACTTTTAAAATATAAAAAATCTCGTATGTCTAACCTCCTTAACTTGGTCAAAACTTCATGAAATTCATTTTTTGTTTTTTTAATCCTATAGTATGTGAAGCATAGAATGTGACGCATGTTTCGGATTCAAAAAATGTGATACCGTTTGAAAGCTATAGATGTTTTTCAATCAGCCTATAAATTGGGACTTTCATTGTAATTCAAATAGAAAATAAATAATATTTATTTAGGGCTGATGCAAGAAGTTGGGTACACAAAAAGCTCAAAAAGTGGAAGTGTTTTTGTTGTTTTTCAGAATTTGTCACACTTGGACTGAAAATTTGAGGCACTTACACAATGAATCTTAAAAAAAGTTAGTAATATAAAATTTAGCATTTTGAATCTAGTTTTCAAATATGTAAATTATTCAAATACCTAGATTATAGAAATTAAATTTTGATAGGGATCTATAAAAACCACTTTTTAAAAGTCATTTTTTTTACAATACCAAGCACATGTACGGACAACACTGTTTGACTCAAATAAAAGTATTTCACTAATTCCTTTTGGGAAAAGAGAGCTAACAACATGAAGTTTGATTTGAATTTTTTTTTATAATTTTTGGTTGAATATTTTTTTTATTAAATTTTTATTGGCCTTAATTGCTGTTTATAAAAATCAACGTGTACAGACATCATAATTGGACATAAACTAAACATTTTTTGAATTTTTTTTTTCATTGTGTATAGAATTGTCTAAAGTTTGATGCCATATAATTTTATTTACAAAAAACTTAACCCAAAAAAAGTCTAATATTTCAAGTTTAAGGACTAGTTTTCTTAGAAATTAATTAAAAAATAGCAAAAATAATCCAATATCAATAAAAATTATATATTTGAAAAGTAGACATCGTATTCTCTAATGGGTTTTAATTTTATAGATTGATTCAAAAAAAAAGTCCATCAGCCATATTGCCAAAGTTGGACATTCTTCTTCAATCTGCCTTAGTTTTTTAGTTGCAGGTCAAAGTTTAAAGCTCTGATAGCCAAACCTTTCCCAAGCCTAAAACCGAGGCAACATGTGGGTTGAGAATTTTGAATTTTAAAAAAGCATACACGTTTTTAAAAAACACGTATGCGTTACAAAACACGTGTTCTTTATTTTCTTGATAATTTTTTTAAAAAAATTTAAGAAACGGGTACCCGTTTTAAAACGGATGTACGCGTTTCTAAAAAGTATTTTTTTTTAAATAATCAATTTTTTACATGTTATAAAACGTATGCATTATATAATGCGTACACGTTATAACGCACACGCGTTTTCTAGTGCATACATGTTTTTTAGGCTCGGGTACCCGAAGCATAATGCATACGCGTTTTTTTAATAATGCGTACGTGTTTTCTGTGAGATTTTTTTTTTTGCCGAAACTTTCCCTCTTCGTGTACCTAACTTCTTGCTTTTACCCTTTATTAAATTCAAAGTAAAGCATAATTTATATTGGTGGAACGCTGAGAATCTCCTTTAAAAACCATTTTCATTTCATCAATTTTTGGTAAAAAAAATTTCGTCAGCCACATACCCTACAAAAACTCATCATATCGCCACTTTTTGGCCCATCATGATCCTGCACATACCCTATCCTTTATCTTTTCTTTGTCTTGCACTTTCCTTTCGGGGATAATGCAAGGCGTCGAGACATTTAGGTCTCCTTCATGTTGAACCAAAATATTTTCTTTGTTCTCGCTCTCTTTGTGTTATTTTTCCTATTCCATGAGTATTTTGGGAATGATGGTGTTTCTGAGTTCTTTCTATAACAACATTGTAGCAAAGACATACTGACCTCGAATCCATGGATCCCTTTTGTGTTTGGGATTTCATTTTGGGGGCAACCCCTTTTCATGACATAGCTTTATTTGGAAACATATGACTTGGCATAGGGATTTCCAAATTAAATTTCATGTCCTCTTTATTGTTAGCATTTATCATTTGCTACTTTAAAGTAATTGCTCATAGCATGGTGTTTAGCAATTTCTTTAAAGTGGGGCCATACATTGGCATTATTCTTTTGCATTTCAATTACAACACATGTTAAATTGTTATGTGGTCTTCTTACTTCATGTGATGTGTCTTTCTCTTGGTGATGGCATTGGGTATGATGTCCTTCAAGAGCATGATCTCTTTTAGCATATTATATTCCTCTTAGTGGCTTGATACAACATGTTGCATTCCCTAAGTTGTGAATATTCTATTCTTCAATTGGTCCTCTCTTAGAGACATTAGGCACGATGTTCCCTAAGTTAATACCTTACATGAACTAAGAAAAACCTCTTTGAAAATACCTTACACTATTTTTCATTTGCAATAGCTGTTATATGGCCACCTTGCATAACACACTTTGCTTACCTATGGAGCCATCCTATTTGTTCATGGGTGTTAGCATACAAATTTTTACTTGCCTCATGAATCCTATTGTTCGTGTTGTGTGGCACCTTATCAAATTTATTAGGAGATATAAAATTGGTATGGTTAGCATATGAGAGCTGACCTAGGCATGAATTTCCCATAGCCACTTGCTTGTTTGTGTGGGCACATACTGACCACGTGTGTATGCGTCTCACTTCTTTGGGGGCTCACCTAGTGGATACCGAATTCCACTAGCCCTTGTGAGAGTGTGTTTTTTTTGCATAGCAGACATCATGCTCCACTTGTAAACCTTTTTTTGGACAAACAACTAAGGGTTGATCCATATTGTGTTCAACAAATAGTCGAGGCTTGATCCACCCCTTTTTCTTTTCTTTTTTTCTTTATGTCTTTGATAGTGTATGCTTGTATCTTGTTGATGCTTCATACATCATTCACATGTGTGTTCCTTTGTGCCTATGTTGGTTTTCCATAGGATCTTGATCCTGGGGATTAATCATCCCTCTTGACCATTGTCATCCTATCTCACTAACATTGGTACACTTGGACCCCTCTTGATGCGAATTTGTCTACTTTAGTGTGATTTTGAAGCAAGTTACCCCTCTCACTAAAGTGGGGGCTAAATTTAGTGTAGGAAAATGTATCCCTTTATATTTTCACACTTGTTTGGGCCAACCTTGTTAAAATTAGGTTTATTTATGCCTTATTTAGTCCTATTTCGCATCCACAAGCCTAATTAAATGCATTGTTCTCAAGATAATCTCAACATTTAACAAATGACAAATCATATTAATTCAATGTTTTAGGTTGTGTGTTCCAGATTTGGTGATCAAGGAATCATATCTTCCACCTTCAAAATATGGGTCCCACCTAGGTCTCAGGACCTGATTTTAAACATTACATTGAACTTAAAACTTTTTGGAGTTTTTATCCTATGTTTAAGACACTGGGACTCATACACCCAACCTAGCATATGAGTATCACTTTAACTAGGACCTATTTTAAATCAAATTCTTTGTGGTATTTTATTATCCTAGATCTAATATCATCTTGTAGTGTTGTAATTTTGAGAAATTTGGCATAAATGAGTATAAATACAAGCTTATTTCACATAATTTCTCCTAACAAGTAATCCAACAATTTTCATGAGAAAGTGTGATCTAGCAATTCAAGTATTCATTCAATATCATTCAAGAGCCTTCAAGAGCTAATTATTAAGCATATGGAGCTACATTCAAGATTCAAGCATCATGTCAAAGTCTTCATGCACCATGTTTGTTTTTGAGCTAACTTTTGTGATGTAGGTTTCATGATTCAAGCAAACATTCAAGTCAAGCATTCAAGTATTCAATCAAGAGTCAAGATCAACATCTATTAGAGCCATTTCATACAAGTTTACAACCTTTATTTCAAGGGTTTGGTGAGTTGTGACATTGCATATTGTTCATTCATCATTCCTTCATTCTATTTCATTTTATTTCAAGGTTTAATTACCAAAATGGGGTTTGACTAAGGAAAACCCCTATTCCCTAACACAACAAATTTTTTCCCTCTTCATGTGTGATTGTAGATCTAGATGATTTAAAGATTGAATATCCTTTGAAGAAAAAGTTTCAAGATTGAAGAAAGTTGTCAAAGTTGTCAAAAAGCTGTCATCTTCATGAAAACTCACCTATAGGCCAGAATTCAAACTTTCAAATTTAGAGATCAGACAAGAAAAAAGCTACAGAAGATTACTAGAGGCTATAGAAGTTTTATTCAAACCCTAATATTGGGACTAAATCACCCCTCTAGGCATATGATTCCAAAGATACGTCTTTTTTCAAGTTTTTTGTAGATCCTGATTTTTCATCTAAAGATTCTAGATTCTGCCTAGATTCCAGTAGTAGCACTAAATCACCTAGCCTAGTGTATGAGTCCCAGTGCACTTCAAAAGTAGAAAATTTCATGGTATTCATATCTAGTTTAGACATCTCCTATCCTCCAAGTACTTTTTTATTTCTCTCTATTTAGTAATTTGATTTTATGTTTCAAGTTTCTAGGGTTTAGTGTATTAGTGTTTGCATTTCTCCTTTGAAGCTTCATTTTAATGGTGAACCCCCATTTAATCACACCTAAGGAAACCTCCTGCTAGTCCTAGTAGCAACCCTTCGCTCAATTGAGTCACTTGGTTGACGGATCTTAGTTTCCTAATGAACTAAGTGCAAAATAAGTCCCAAAGTTCCATCTCCTAAAAGGTGGATACCCTATTTTCCTTGGTTCATCCGTTATAGATGGATATATCCATTTTTTTTAAATTTTGATAAATCAAATAATACATAAAACCAATATTATATGTATTATTAATATATCATTAATGTAAATTATATATTAATATATCATAATATTATATATTATAATATATATTATATAATATATTATATATATTATATATATTATATTTAATATATATATACTATATATTATATATCTTATACTTTCCCTCTCTAACTATGGAATTACTAGGTCTCCCACTCTCTCTCTCTTTCAAGTCACTCCCACTCCCTCTCCCCCCCTCTCTCTTATCTCTCTCTCTCTCTCCCTCTTTATCTATCTGTCTCTATCTCTCTAGATCTCTCCCCACCTCCCTCCCTCTCTCTCTTTGTCTATCTCCCTCTCTATTTATCTCCCTCCCTCTCTCCCCCCTCTCTCCCTCTCAAGTCTCTGTCCCTCTCCCCCCCTCTATCTCTCTATCCCTCTGTCCCTCTCTCTCCCACTCCCTTTGTCTCTCTGTGTCTCTCTGTGTCTCTCTCAGGACCCTCCCACTCCCTCTCTCTCTCTCCCTCTCAAGTCACTCCCACTCCCTCTCTCCTTGTCTCTCTCTCAGGTCTCTCCCACTTCCTCTCTCCCTCCCTCTCTCTCAAGTCTCTCTCTCTCCCTCCCTCTCGCTCCCTCTCTCCCTCTCTCTCTCCATCTCCCTCTCAAGTCTCTCTCTCTCTGTGTCTCTATATCTCCCACCTTCTCTCTCTTGGTCTCTCATTCCCTCTATCCCTGCCACCCTACCTAAACAACTCTCTCTCACTCTCCATCTCCCTCTCAGGTTTTTCTCTATTTCTCCCTCCCTCCATCTTTTCTTTCTCTCTCTCTCTCTCTCTTAGGGGTATCTCTATCTCTCCATCTCTCAGGTCTCTCCCACTCCCTCTCTCTTGCAGGTCTCTCTTTCTCTCACACACTCATCATCTCCCTCTCTCCCTCTCAAGTCTCTCTCTCTCTCCCAACCTCTCTCTCTCTTGGGTCTCTCGTTCCCTCTATCCATCTCACCCTCTTTCTTGCATGGGTCTCTCACTCCCTTTATACCTCCCACTCTAAACCATAAACTCTCTCGCAGTCCCTCTCTATACCTCTTAGGTCTCTCCCTTGGGCACGCTACCTAGATGAATCTCTCTCTCTCTCTCTCAAGTCTCTCTCACTCTCCATCTCCCTCTCAGGTCTCTCTCTAGTCTCTCTATCTCCCTCTCTCTCTCTCTCTCTCTCTCTCTCTCTCTCTCTCTCTCTCTCTCTCTCTTTCTCAAGTTTCTCCCAGTCCCCTTTCTCTCTATCTCACTATATATATATATTATAATGAAACATATAATATATACTACGTATTAAACATATTATAATATATATATATTAATATATATTAAATAATATGGATATAATGTATAATATTTATTATATGTACTAGATATAGTATATAATATACTATATAAAATATATGCAATATATAGTATGTAATATAATAATATAATATATAATATAATAGTATTTAATATTTAATATATAATACATAATATTTAATATATAATACATAATATGTAATATATAATAGACTAGTATATTAGTATATATTAATATATTAAATATTATGTATTATAAATAATACAAGTAATAGATATCCATTTGAGATGGATATCCATTTCAAATGTATATCTAATTTTTCTAACAAAATCAGTAGGCTCAGGATTCGGTTCAGGATAGCCAAACCTGGAAAGTCAACTCAAAAAATGTGTTTACAAAATTTCCTTAGTTTTTTGAAATTCTCCCTTATGGCTGATGACTTTTTTTAATCCAAATTTGATGAAACAAAAAGGGTTTATAGAAAAAAATGTCAGCTTTCCACCAATATAAGATATGCCTTATTTTGAATTTAATAAATAATTATTATTGATTTTCTACATACATTACGACTAAAGTCCTAATTGATAGGCTGATTGAAAAACTTCTATAACCTTCAAACTATTTCACATTCTATGCTTCACATACCATAGGATAAAAAATGAATTTCATAAATTTTTGACAGTTATGGTGGTAAGAAAACATGTTTTAATAATTTTGAAATTTTCTAATAAAAAATCATAACTAATTCTTTACAAGCAAAAAAATTACAAAAAAATATTTGGCACATCTAGGCATGTGTCCTCTACATATATTGAAAGTTTCAAAACAAAAAAAAAATCTTGTACTTAGGGTGGTCAGAATACACCTTCTTTCTATCCTTTTTCTTGAAAATTTAGTCCTAGTGCATTGAAATTTCAAATTTTCGCAAAATAGATTTACCATTTTTCCAAAAGAGGACTAGTAGCCTAGAAACTACATTCAATTTTCTACAAGTTTTGTTCTTACATATTTTTCAAATTATGTTAATAACCTATTCAAATTTTTATGTCAAGTTGCCTAACTCTATTTTTCAAAAATTTCATTGCCACTTAGGGGCCTAGTTTGGAACCCCTTGATCCTACACTGACCGTAGTCATGGGTTTGAGTGATGATTTGGTGCTTCCAAATGGATTGCAATCTATAGCCATGATGGGTGGTCTGCAAATGCAAGTTGCAAGATTGCACAGTTAGGGGCTATGCATGCTTATACTGCACCCGCTTTATACCTCACATCAAATTAACTTGCAAGCCAAAGGAATGGGGGTCTATGGGCTCCTATACAGGTTAAGGCATGTCGTGGCCTACAAATTATGTCGCGAATTGATGCCATGAACTACACCTTATGTCATGGCCTACAAATTATTCCATAAATCTTCAATTTCTACCTATGTGTGGATTTCCCCATGATTGTGTATGCTTCCTTGCGACCTCTACTCCATGAAAATTGTGGCTCCTCTCTGCTACATAGCCTTGTAGAGAGAAAAAACAAAACAAACCTATGGGAGGGTACTACAAAATGTAATATGCTATGGTTCCCCATAATTTTATCCACCATCCAAGAGATTAGGGATCTCAAATGGCAGATCGAGAGGGAAAAAGAAAACACCAAAGATAGGTGATGCAGATGTTGAATGATACATTGTTTTTTTTATTTCCTTCAATATCATGGCCTCTTTGATCTTTGAGATGATAAAGTGGGTTTTAAATCATAGATAATGTGGTGATGTGCAAGTTGACTCTAAATGACACCTCAAAATTCTCTTAGAAATGCCTAACCATCTTTCTACAATTGTTACAACACAAAAATTGAACTAACCAAATAAAATGAAATCCATTCACCTATGGCATGAAACTATCTCCCCTATGCTCTGATACCATATAGGAAACAAGAAATTATGGAGATAAAAGACAAGCACAAGTGAACAATGCAAATATTATATATTTAGTCAACCCAACTTACAATGATGAGAAGGCCTTGCATATATAGGCAAGGGAGAGGCAATCCACCTATGATATGGATTGACAAGTACCCCAAGATGTGGCACAAATGGGTAGAAAAGTATCCTATAGGTGTCAATCTTAGATCACTTGGAGTATGTGAAACAACAACCTATTTGACCAAGTCATCAACCTTGATGCCAAATGTTGAGTGACCTTTGAGGTGAGATGAAAAGTCTTCCAACCTTAAAAAAGGTAGCACATGAGATTTACCAAATAACTTGGTAACCTCTAGAAGCTTAAAGGTTACACATTCAATTAGAGAAGATGTTGTCTAACCTCATCAACCTACGTACACTTAAGTATGGTGAATAGCTAAATTGTTCAAGTTCTAACATCTTCTTCCATTGTTTGAGAAGGTCTCATCATGGATGAACCAAATACAACTTCTTGTATAAAAAAATTGACAAGAATGTAAGACTATTTGTATGTACATATAATCGTAATATATTTGAAATTAGCATATAAATCACTATAATAAGTTTTATAAGTTCCTTAAACTATTAATTCAATTAAAATTCTATTCAATTACCTCAATCTTTGTGATTTCTCTAAGATTCATTTTGTGAATGACAATCCCTTAGGATGATCAAATGTTCTACTATAACATATTAAAGCAACGGTGCCACCTCATTCACATTTGGAGTAGACTACAAAATTAAAATAAGATCAAGTTTTAAATTAATATATTTAATTAATTGCAGTTTAAATCATATGCATATAATAAACAAGTTAAACATGTACAAAAAAATACTATTAATTCTAGGCCATATTCAATTGTTGAAATCGTACCATAATGAACTTCTTTAAGTTCCTCATTTGTTATCAAATATTCTCCCACTTAAATATACATTAGTACTAATATTTGTTATATTAATTTTAAATAAAATACAATATGGAATAGCTTTAAGTTTTACCTTAATGAAAGATTGATTTTTCTTTTCTCCTCTAACCCTTGATGGCTCTCATTGTGTTCTTGCCTTTGATTCTTCTACATGTCTTCTTACCTCTAATGTCTCTCTATATATTCTATACCTTGCTGGATCATCTTGTGTAGGTGTCATATGATGAGTAGAGAAGGATCTATGATTTGTATAGGATCTAGACTAATTGTGAATTTGAATGCTTAATTATAACAACTTAATGGAAATATAATTCATGCAAACATTATTGAAACTTATGCATTAAAGTCTTAAAACTTAAGGTGAAAATTAGAACATGAGAGAGAAGGAGAGAAAAAGTGCAAACAATTTGATAACAGAGTTCGTCACAAACGTGACTACATCTCCGGGTCCGCTCCAATAGAGTGAGACCGATCCAATTAATCTCCAAAAAAGATTACAAATGCACCAAGACCATCTCTTCAAGCACTTCGGCATCATAACAATACTCCGTCGTACGAAAATGGCTCAAAAATCTCCACAAGACCTCTCTTTCATGTCACCTATTCCAATACTTCATCACTTGACTGAACACCCAAGAGCTTACACATCCCCCCTTTTATACATGAAATTAGCCTAAAAAGGCTTAACAAAATCATTAACTTCCTAACCCCCTTAATCAACTCGTAATAGGGTTTGTTTGATTCTTTTTAACCCCCTTTGTTAATTTGTTAGGTGGGTTTTTGTTTGTTTTGGGCTTTATAGGCATTTGGTTACAAATTCGGGCCAACTTATACAACAAAACCAAACAGACTCCATTTATAGTTGAATGCCCATCGGTGGTTTGTCGATGGCAAGTTATTTTATTATAGGGTTGGTCGGGGGTTCAAACCACGCCGACCACCCTTTTGTCTTTATACTCCCGCCGAAAACATAACAAAAAAAAACACGAACCAAATATAGTTTAGACCGAACAGTGATGGTGCAATGGTGGAGCATTTCTCCTGTGAGGAAGCGGGTCATAGGTTCAAGCCCATTTCATATTTTGTTGAACCACACAACAAACTCATAGACTACCAATGCAAAGAGGGGGCACGTGTCACCCGAGAAGACTGCCATGTGGCATGATTTAATTCGCTGATGCAACACAATCACCTGCCACATCACAGCCACCTAAAAGCCATGTCATCATGCTGACTAAGCTACCAACTGTGCTACGAACAACTGACTGGACCGATGACTGTGCTGCCACGTGGATGCTGACATCATACAGATGACACGTTTCAACCACAGATTGGTCCACCTTTGATTTGCACAGATGCTGACATCATCATGTACGGATGTTGACGTCATCACTATACCTTCAAGTGAAGGGAAACTTTGACTGGTTGTATCTCCCGCGTACGAGCTCCATTTTTGATGAAACGAACTTCGTCGGAATCGTCTCGACGAGCACTTCATGATGAAGCCATTTTTGGTGAATTCTATGATGATGAATTTTTCCACTTCCTGTCAGCCCCTGGTACGCTGTTTGACCAAACCTTTGAATAGCCATAACTTGTGCAAACGGACTCCTTTTCGCTCTGTTCAAGTTGCGTTGAAATCAGGACGCTGAGATCTTTCTAATGGTGCTAAAATTAGGAGTATTGGAGACACTTCAATTTTCACTAAAAAATATCCCCCGGATCAATCTACCAATATCAAACAACTGACCAAGAGCATCAATCTCACGTGGTTGGGAAAATTGATAAGTCTATGTAAACAAATGGCTAGTCAAAGAGTGTATGACATTGAGGCTTTGAGTTGTTGCATTTGTAATAACATCTAGGTGTGTTATTGGAGGTGGAGAAAGAATAAGGGGTGGGGAAATATATGGACCTTGCATTTTTCACATTGTCCTAGTTCTACCTTGAGGAACTCCTCTACCTACTCTTTGGAAATATCTAACATCAAAATAGTTCACATGCTTTCCTAAAACAAACTCTACATATAGTTTATGAAATTAATATAGAGGGACATCATGATTGTTGTTGGGGGATTTACAAAAATCCACATCCACCAAAGATCCCAATTTTTTATGTCATACCCTCATGTGTGCACCATTTTATGGAAAATTTGGGCTTACATACATCAATAGGTAATCTAGTTTAAAGATTCACAAAATTATATGCTAACTGGGCTTTGTATATGTCTTATTCTTTCACTTAATCATATGGCAAGCCCTTAGAGTATTCTTGCATCTTGGATTCTCGACACTCCTAAAATGATTCATGTTCCCTTGTAAGACTTTTAGCATGAACAATAATTCCCTATAAGGTGGTTGTAATTGTAGACAATTGAGGGTGACAATAGTATATTTTTGTAATGTTCTTGAATTCAACAATATTTATGTCAATCAAGTCTTGAATTGAAGGAGGTTTTGCTGGAGGAGGGTTCATGTTTTCAACTTCCTCTGCCATTTCAACCTATTTATAATTCAAAACTTATAAATTAACAAAAAATAACTAATTACTAAAACTATAAGTAAAAACCTAATTTATATGAAAAATTTCAATAAATTTTGATAAAACAAAAAAAACACACTTGGCCAATTTGAATGATAAAATCCAAACTTCTAAAATAGATATTTATTTTTTAGCTTTCCAATATCCGTTTTGTGTTGTTCACCTTCACCTTTTGTCTCAATCACATAACTAAATGGAAGAGGTATTCCCTTTTCCTTTACATTGACATTCAAGAAACAAATATCCATTCTAAATGGATATTTGTTTTGCAAGAAAATAGATATTCGTATATTGAATGTATTAATTTTTAACATAAATAATATATAATATTTTAATAATATATAATATAGAATTTATATATAATAATATATAAATATATTATATAAATAATATATAACTTATAATAATATAATTGATTATAATATATAATATATAAACAATAATATTATAATAATATATCATATAAATATATTATATATGACTATTGAACAAAATGGATATCTATTTAGAATGGATATTCATTTTTCTCTAGTTTTTGCCAAAACAAAATATACTTTTTACTTGTCTCAAGTAAAAAGTCAAACATTTATTTCACAATTTTGAGTAAGTGAAAACAAGTATTTTTCCTATCCTCATCGTGTGACCCATCATGACCCTGCACTCACCCCTATGCCTTCCTTTGCAGGAAGGAGGAAGATTGTCTACATATATGGTTCAATCAATAATGTACTCACCCCTTGACACTATACATTATATGCAATAACTTCCATTATAAAAAAAATCTATACTTCTTTGTAATAGTTCAATTAATTAAAGAACATTTTTTTCTAAATACCTTTCAATGTGCTCATTGCACATAAAGTGTGTTTGCTAATTATTAGAATTAACCAACAAATAATATAAATATTAAATTGGTATCAAGTAATATCTTTGGAAATAAAATTTTAATTAGAGCTCAAACTCAATTCAATGACATTAGGTTTCATTTAGTCAGTAGCTTTGGTGGATATTGCATAGAACTGGGTCTCAACTATTGGTCCTTGCAAAAAGGATATTAAATAAATTCTCAAATATTTTCTATTCACCCTAGGTCTCAATTATTGGTCCTTACAAAGTTCCCAAGAAAATTCGTAGAATCATTTTCCATTCATTAAAAAATTAGCTATTACAAAACTGTGAGTCAAATTAACTATTCATGAAATGTAAATTAATAAAAAACTCTAAATTATATAACTAAATTTTAGTCAAACATCATATAAATATTTTTAACATAAAGAGATTCTTTGAAATTGAAACTTTCAATAAAATAAAGTAATAAAAGATAAAATTAAAAAACAATCCAATATAAAACATTTGAAGAAAGTTAATGGAGATTAAGGTTGATGAAGCTTTCTAATTGAATATATCTTTATGATCAACTTCGTGATCAATAAATAAAGAGGCCCATAAATTGAAATTTTAAAGATTAAAGAAGCTTTCTAAAGTTATAAACAAATCTCTATGGTGGAAAAAACAAGAAACTTGCTGGAAATGAAGTTCCAAATCCTTTCCCACGCATCGGATGGAGATATACGCAATAACAACGAACGATTCGCGAATTGTCTAATCTGTTACTTATTGACAATCCTGGTGCCGACCGTAGTTTAAAGGAAACAAAAGCAGTGGTCCACAGTTACAGTCTTCCCAGAAATCTATAGCTAGTTCATAGGAACTTGCTAACACTCTTTATAAACACCAGAAGCGTAGAGAAATTATAAGCTTGCAATTTTGAAGAATTCGTGGAATTTCAAAAGACGAAGTCCAACATTTCAAATGGTTTGAAGTTGGTTGAAAATTTGTGAAATCTATTGACTGACAAATATAGAATGGATAGCTTCAATTGCAAGGCTAGGTGCACTAGAACTGGAAAGGGAGAGGCAAACCAATATTCCTTTCATAATACTATTCCTGGGAAATCTAAGTTTTATGTGGGATTAGGTAGGTTTATGGGGCATTTGAAAGAGCTTTTATTCGACAGCGAGGTCTCCGTTGTTGGTGTGCATTGTATTGGGGGTGGTGGGAAAACGACTTTGGCCTCGGCTATATGTGATGATTCCCATATCAAAGGTAATGTTTCTTTTTCATCATTTCTGTGACGTTCTTCCATTTGTTTTGATCCTGTATTTGGAAGCCACCCTGAAATTTCTGGCCCCTGTAGTCAATACCTCAGAATTTAAGCAAAGGGCTTTGGTCTATCCGTATTAAGGCTGATTTCGTTTGTAGGACCCATATTTTTTAACTGTTCCCTTTTTGCTATTTGAGTTTCAATGGGTGTTCTTAAATAAATTCTCTATAGTTCACTTGGCCTTGTTTGAAGGGACCCATCATGCATTCTCCTTTTAGGGTTTTGAGCTAGTCACTAGGTTCATCTTAAGGGGGTGCTAGAGTAATCATGCATTAGCTAATAATTAATTATTCGTATGCACTTAAGCTAAACTTAGGAGTGATTTTCTATGTTAACTAGAAAGCTATTATTAGATCATTTTGTCTTATTGCATGAGATGTTGACACTTCTCATGATCTAATCCCTTTATCATTTAGGGTTGCTCCTATATAGCACTCAACCCTCATTGTATTAGCATGCTTTCGATGAACTCTGAACTCTTGAATTCTATAGCTTGTTGAGGATATTGTATATTGTTGTTTGCATCTCTCTTGCATGGAAGTTATCTTTGTTCATTGTTTTATCATGTAGCTCATTTTTTCACAATTCTAGCAATATTCATGTATACATATTGTGCATTTGAATCTTTTGATAGAATAGAATTATTATGTCATGTTTGGTCTCTCTTGTGCTTTCACTAGAGCTCCTAGATCTTGGGTGGTCTCTCGATTGCCAAATATTGCATGGTATAAAGCATGAACTATAACAAATTTTAGACATTTCATAAGTAGCTCCTAGTAATATTTTTGGATCTACATATCTTATGTAAGAAAGATACAAAATTTTAGTTGAGATGGTTCACCACCTTGTTGATGAAATATATCTTTAATGTACAACAATGTTAAATTTATACCGTATGAAGGTCAAACATACACAAGAATGTTAAAATGATGGGTGGAAATGGATCCAAATCACCAATGAGGATGATGAAGTGACTACCAATAGGAATCTGATTAGCCAAGGGAAATAGGTCAATATGCTTGTGGCAACAATGATTGTTTTAACTTATATTATGATGATGTCCTCTAGGCTAGTGTTTTAGAACTATTTGATGACTTAGAACATTGTGTTCTATATATTTGAGCATGATAGGTTAGGATTTGATTGTCAAGGATCAACCCTATCACCCATTAATAAGATTTAATGAACGAAAGGCTTCAAGACACAATGTGCCAACTTTATGAATCTAAGTGAATATTCAAAGGGAAAATGCACAAACATGGAATAATTAGCACACAATTTGATAAAATCTTTGAATTGTAAATTGAGCAAAAAATTGTTGACTCTTATAAGCTTCCACATATCCTAACCCATTTTAACTATTCTCATTGTATTAGACACATCTACATAAAAAATAATTGTATTAGACCTATGATGTTAATATAATAACCTTCTGCTAATCATTATAATTAGCTAACATTTGATCAAATGATGTAGGCTTTGACAATTCATAAATGTCAAGGTCTAACACTTGAAAGTGTATCAATTGACATTAGAGATAATTGACATTAGAGATATTGGTTGTTAGGATCTCCCATTTACCGCAATTTTGCATGTGCAAACTTTAGTAGATCTACATGTCTTCTGAAGGTTTCGAAACTAGTAATATGTTTGCATGCAAGATTTTGCATATTCCTCCCTTTGGAGGAAAGATGAGGATTACCCTCAAATTATTAGATGGATCAATCAATTTAATGTACTCCACCTTTTGGCACTATACTTTGTGTAGAATGACTTCCATTGTTGTAAGAAAATATCTACATTTCTTTATAATATTCTAATTAATTAAAAACAATTCATTATATATACCTATCAGTGTACTCATTGCACATAAAGTATGATTGCTAGACATTAAGTGTGACAGCTAATTATTAACATTACCCAACAAACAACATATCTTGAGTTGATAGAAATAAAATTTTGCTTCCAATTTTTATCAATAAAATAACATTAGATTTAATTTGGTTAGCAACTTTTGTGAATATTGCATAGACCTAGGTTTCAACTATTAATCCTTGCAAAAATGATATTCAATATATTCTCACATAGACCATTAGTAATGGATTGTTACATATTATTAGATTAACTATAATTCTAATGTAATAAGATTGTAAAAGTAAGATTAAAAGATTAATCATATTCAAATTCAAATCTTGCCATGCGCATGTGTGAAGATGATAACTTTTATTTGTTATTTGAGTACAAATGGGTGTCGTGTTAAAATAACTTCTCTACAGTCCACTTGCCTAGATGACTGTTTCCTTGGGTGCTATTTAAGTTTTTATGGGCGTCCACTTCTAAAATAACATGGAATTTAAAGTTCAAGGAAAGATATAGGAAACTGAAGTTTCGAGGATTACGAGAACTACCATGTAAGGTGACTAACTTTACATTTCATCCCTTACATATCTCTGTTGCCGAGGTGATTTTGGAATGGGTTGTCTACCATTTATGTTGTCAACTTTGTCGGCTCTTAATTCTTGAGTCCTGATTTTTTTAAAATAAAAAACATGAGGGTAATTGCCTGCAGAGGCAGTGCTCTGCTTAAGGATTTTGCGGTTCTTTTACAGCGTGCTAATAGCACAATTGTTTTTGTGGACATCAGGTTGTTTCGGAAATATAGTTTTCATCATTGTTTCACAATCCCCAAATCTCAAGGGAATTTTAGAGACTATATGGAAGAAGATCATTGGGAGGAAGGTACCCGAGTTTCAGAATGTGGAGGATGCACATATACAGCTTCAGCAGCAGCTTTTAAGGCACTCTAAGCCAACTTTGGTGGTGTTGGATGATGTTTGGTCCAAGGCTAATTTGGAGAAATTACTATTTGAAGCTCCAGGGTACAAGACCCTTATCACAACCAGAGACGCTTCTACCATCCCCAGAAACCCATCTACTAGGCTGTATCAATTGCAATTGCTGAACCCCAAGGATGCTCTCTCACTTTTCTGCATGGAGGCATTTGGACAGACAGCAATTCCAAGTACGGCAGATGCTAATCTAGTCATAGAGGTATAGTCTTCTCTTACCATGAAAACAATAAATGTTAATGAACCCAAAGCCTCTTATCAAATCGAATGAGAAGAACATAAGTGAAAGGAAATTGTGAGCTTATTTGGGTTTTTGCTTTGGGAAATTGGAATTATTGAATGTTCTGGTACTTTAAAGCAGTAATTTTAGATAGCTTTGATTGAAAGTACTTAATCCACAAAAGTTATAGCTCAAATTGTATCATACAATTTCGTTGCTTTTAGATCTTAGAGGGCTTCCTTAGACATTAATAAAAATATCAATATGGTGAATGACAGGTGCAAGCCGAATGCAAGGGTTTGCCCCTTGCTCTCAAGGTGGTTGGAAGCTCTTTGTACGGGGAACCTCATGTGGCCTGGGAGAATGCAAAGAAAAAACTTTCCAAGGGAGAATCACCATCCCTATATGACAGCGAAGGGCTTTTTGGACGCTTGGAGACCAGTATTGATTGCTTGGATGATGTTGGGAGGGAATGCTTCTTAGATTTAGCCTCATTTCCAGAGGACAAGAAAAATTGTGCTGATGCACTGCTGAACATTTGGGTTTATGTTCGGAAGATTGAGTGGCAGGATGCCTACATTATGTTACTGGAACTTGCAAGAAGAAATCTCCTCAATCTAATAAGCAATCAAGGGTAAATGTCTTTCCTTGCATATATTAAATTTTCTGTTTTATTGTTTTGGACATTGGGCTGACTTGGTTGTTGCATTTTTCAGAAGTCGAGCAGCAATCTCTTATGGATGTGCCTTTGAGCTGTTCTTTTCGCAGCATGATGTGATACGAGACTTAGCCTTGTATTTGGGATGCCGGGGCAGTGTAGTCCATAGAAAGAGGTTACTCATGCCCAGGAAGGAGCATAGCCTACCAGGGGAATGGGAGTTGCTTACAGATAAATCGTTTAATGCTCAAATTGTCTCTATTCACACAGGTGGGATATTTCGCCCAAATACTTATTTAGTGGCAAAATTTGCAGGCCATTGTGAACTAATTAAAATATTAAGATTTATTGTGTGCTATTGTCACACTTCCTCTTATATAGGATTGAAGCAAAATACCTTTGATATCAAAATTTACATGAACAACTGGTGTGCTTGAGTGCTGAAAAATGTTCTAATTCAATTGCAATGTGATTGATCTTATGCAGGTTCTGTGGCTGAGAATGAGTGGAAGTGGAATGAGATGAATCTTCCGGAGACAGAAGCTCTGATGTTATTCTTTTCTGCTAGTGAATACTTTCTTCCCCCATTTCTGAAAACCATGAAAAAGCTGAAATTTTTAATGATATGTAATTTGAGTTCAAAGAGAGCCACAATAAAATATTTAGATACCTTATCTTCACTCATTCAACTCAGAAGTATTCGCTTGGAGAGGTTGGTTGCACCCACTTTTCCTAAACAGAGCAAAGTTATACAAAACTTAGACAAACTTTCTCTAAGCCTATGCGAAGGATTTGTAAATATGTCCACATTCAATGACACCAACCTACAAGAATTTAACTTGGACCACTGCAGCGATTTGGAGGACTTGCCCCTTGCCATCTGTCATATGCCCTCTGCTCAGACATTGTCTGTTACCAATTGCCATTTGGTTGAAAAGATACCATATAATCTTGGAAATCTGAGCTCTCTGAGAATGTTAAGATTATCGGCATTACCAGGCCTGAAAGAGCTTCCGGCATCAATTGGAAAACTTGGGCAGCTGGAATATCTAGACATTTCACTTTGTGAGGGCTTGAAAGAACTTCCTGAGGAAATAGGGCAACTCAAGAAACTAAAAGAATTTGACATGAGAGAGTGTTCTCGTTTGAGGAGGTTGCCTAGAAGTGTATGTGGACTAAGCGCTCTAAAACATGTTATCTGTGACGAGAAGGTTGGGAACCAATGGTTAAAAGCTAAGGCCATTTCTATCCCTGAACTAAGAGTTGAAATTGTGGAACCACAATTTACTTTGGATTGGCTTGATGATTGACTTCTTTTCCAGACTCTTCACATAGCTGAAGCTGCAGAATAAACGTATTACTTTCATATCTGAATTGAAGGAATATGGCAGCGTTTGTTAGAATTGGTGATTGTGTATTTGGACCTTTTCTGGGACATAAACGAAGTGTTTTTTTTTTCTATCACATCCCTTAGTAACTCTTTTATTTTCTTGTGAGACCCTCTAGTTCTGTTGTAATTTGGACTAAGGGTGGAATTTGTAATTGTAATATATTATTGGATTTATGTGTGCGCATATGCATTGTGTTGTGAATTCTTGATGACCACTATTAATGAATATGACTAAGTAGTTGTATTAAATATTAAATTTAATGTATTGATTATGTTTTTTTACTAATCTAGATTTATGTTGGATTTGTGGTATTGTGCAAAGAATATTAAGATGCAAGGTGTTTTGAGGGAAAGATCATAATGTCAAACTCTGTGTTAAAACCTTGTTGGTAACATTTCACCAAACATAGGTTCATATAACCAGGTATAAAATATGTAGGGTGATATTTAAATAATTCTTTCATCCCCAAATTGAGTCTACTAAAACTTTTTTAAATCTTTAGGCCTAACCCTAGGAATTCAATCACTTATTGAAATTTAATTGTTCACTAGTTCTAATTATGTTTTGGAGGCACTAATAAAAACCTCAATTTGAGTTACGTCCACCTTAAGAATGGCTAAAGGAAATTCATTAAATTATATGGTTTTTGTAATACCACTTAACTTGGTTTTATGCGAGCTTATTTGTATAAAATCAAGCACATGAGTAATTGTTGGGGTTGAGTAGTTTGAACATCTCTTGTAGGTTGCACATGTGAGGAGAGGAAGAATACAGTGGGATGTGTAATTACATGATTCTCATTTACTTATTCACATGGAGTGCATGTAAAGGGTTTGATGCTTTAGAGGTATTTATTGAGACTTTGTAAATTTATTGTAATATTTGTTCATGAGATAATACATGAGGATTGATGCTTTTTGACACTGGGTTTTTCCCTCTTGAGGGTTTTCCTAGGACATATCTTATGTCATCTTGATGATATTTTTTTCTATTCTTTTGCATGTGGATTTTGAATACTTATTTGCATAATTTTCTCTCTTGGAGTTATATGGAAATAGTTTGTTATGGCTATGAATTTTCTTTCAAGAACAACATCCAATGGAGAATAGACCTATGACCACCATTAAATCTATATTTTGGTCTCATTTCAGGGAGGAAAAACTAAAGGAACGACATGAATAAAGATGTTAGGGAGCTATGATAAAATTTTGGCAAAGGAAAAAGAGAATGGTAGTTGAATAAAACTATCATAGCTTGCCATTCACGATGGAGGGACCACTTTTAGGCACTTCATACCAAATATGCCAAGTGATTTGTAGTTCGTTAGGTTCTATAGATTAAAAATTGTCTAGGGAATTGTTGTAGAACATTATGAAGCCTTAATTAGGAAAAAATTAGGTTTGATTGAATTCTATTTTGATTAGAATAAAGTCTAGAAGGGTCAGTACCCGTTACAAAGCAACCATAGAGGAAAAAGACTAGTGGCTAACAAAATAGTGAGACCCACCAACAGTGAGCCTGGAAGAATAGAAAACAAGCCATGCTTTTGACCCAAGCATGAAATCAGATAACAAAGACCAACTGCAAAGAAACAAAGGAAACCAACTCATAAAACACACCCTAAAGAGATAGTGGAAAACTAGTGAAGCCATCAACTTAAAACACTAAACAAAGGGACACAACCCTCATGCAACAGGTCTAGATTTTTTGGCACCAAACAAAAAATGAACCACAGGGAAAAATGAATCCCTTTCCAAAAAAACCCACCTTACCAACAAACCTTAACTCTACCTTCATAGGAGCATACTCCACCTCAATAGGAGCTACAAAAGAGAAAGTTGACAAGAGGAAAGAGAGCCTCCTAGCAAGCCCACAAAAAAAATCTCCACCTCAATAGGAGAACCAAACATAATGGGTTACAAAGGAGAACATAAACCAGTATAAGGGATAGGAACAACTCCCTTTAGTTCCATGATAATCTAGGTTTTCAACATAGACATAGATAACAACCCAACCATAATTAACAAAATAGGGGTGGCACCTACCCCCAAGATCATAACCTTTAAAACCAATTAAGTTGTTTGAAAAAACAAGGCTTTCAAGACAACCCCTCCAAAACACATTTATAATAGGAGGCTAGTAGTAGGAGGATACCAACTTCCTAGAGGTGAATAAGAGAACAACAATAAAAAACTTGGCAAGAATACCAAATTAATTACCCTTAATAGGAAATGGATTGGCCCAACCAACATAAATCTCGTGCCATGAAGCAAGCCACACCCAACCAATATATCCACAACTCTTCCTTCGAATAGAAGGAGCAAGAGGATCTTAGCATCCCCTTGAGCAGATATGCTACCATTAAACCCTCTCTCACCATAGGCACAAAAACAGGGGGAACCCCCTAAGAGACCCAAGAGGAGGAACACATTCACACAATCAACAATGAACAAAGATTCTAGAGCCATGCACAACCCATTAATAATAATGCATGAAAAGCACTCCAAAGGACACACAAGGTTGACCAACCCTTGAGTAGTCATGTTGCTAGAAAAAACACTTTTTTCATAGGTAGAATAGGGCAAGCCTAAAGCATCAATGAGAGAAAAATGACTCCAAAGGAGCCAAGACACCAAGGGGAGAACAATACCTACAAGCATAAAACCATCAACAACCACGCTCATGGAAAAAGATAGAGACTTCACAAAATCCAGAGCAAGAAATCTACATCAAGGCCTCCCAATAATGAAGCGTTGCGCAACCTCTGAGAAAGCCCAAAAAAATCTCAAAGATTAGACAAATGAAGTAATACAAGCAAAACAACCAAAATAAAAGGTTGAAACCAAGAGCATGCCCTC
>VDFB02252616.1:100234944-100294248 GCA_007258455.2 Sequoia sempervirens | reverse complement strand
AGTGTATCAATTGACATTAGAGATATTGATTGTTAGGATCTCCCATTTACCACAATTTTGCATGTGCAAACTTTAGTAGATCTACATGTCTTCTGAAGGTTTAGAAACTAGTAATATGTTTGCATGCAAGATTTTGCATATGCCTCCCTTTGGAGGAAAGATGAGGATTACCCTCAAATTACTAGATGGATCAATCAATTTAATGTACTCCACCTTTTGGCACTATACTTTTTGTAGAATGACTTCCATTGTTGTAAGAAAATATCTACATTTCTTTGTAATATTCTAATTAATTAAAAACAATTCATTATATATACCTATCAATGTGCTCATTGCACATAAAGTATGATTGCTAGACATTAAGTGTGACAACTAATTATTAACATTACCCAACAAACAACATATCTTGAGTTGATTTTCTTCCAGTTTTTATCAATAAAATAACATTAGGTTTAATTTGGTTAGCAACTTTTGTGAATATTGCATAGACCTAGGTTTCAACTATTAATCCTTGCAAAAATGATATTCAATATATTCTCACATAGACCATTAGTAATGGATTGTTACATATTATTAGATTAACTATAATTCTAATGTAATAAGATTGTAAAAGTAAGATTAAAAGATTAATAATATTCAAATTCAAATCTTGCCATGCGCATGTGTGAAGATGGTAACTTTTATTTGTTATTTGAGTACAAATGGGTGTCGTGTTAAAATAACTTCTCTACAGTCCACTTGCCTAGATGACTGTTTCCTTGGGTGGTATTTAAGTTTTTATGGGCGTCCACTTCTAAAATAACATGGAATTTAAAGTTCAAGGAAAGATACAGGAAACTGAAGTTTCGAGGATTACGAGAACTACCATGTAAGGTGACTAACTTTACATTTCATCCCTTACATATCTCTGTTGCCGAGGTGATTTTGGTAGGAGTTGTCTACCATTTATGTTGTCAACTTTGTAGGCTCTTAATTCTTGAGTCGTGATTTTTTTAAAATAAAAAACATGAGGGTAATTGCCTGCAGAGGCAGTGCTCTGCTTAAGGATTTTGCGGTTCTTTTACAGCGTGCTAATAGCACAATTGTTTTTGTGGACATCAGGTTGTTTCGGAAATATAGTTTTCGTCATTGTTTCACAATCCCCAAATCTCAAGGGAATTTTAGAGACTATATGGAAGAAGATCATTGGGAGGAAGGTACCTGAGTTTCAGAATGTGGAGGATGCACATATACAGCTTCAGCAGCAGCTTTTAAGGCACTCTAAGCCAACTTTGGTGGTGTTGGATGATGTTTGGTCCAAGGCTAATTTGGAGAAATTACTATTTGAAGCTCCAGGGTACAAGACCCTTATCACAACCAGAGACGCTTCTACCATCCCCAGAAACCCATCTACTAGGCTGTATCAATTGCAATTGCTGAACCCCAAGGATGCTCTCTCACTTTTCTGCATGGAGGCATTTGGACAGACAGCAATTCCAAGTACGGCAGATGCTAATCTAGTCATAGAGGTATAGTCTTCTCTTACCATGAAAACAATAAATGTTAATGAACCCAAAGCCTCTTATCAAATCGAATGAGAAGAACATAAGTGAAAGGAAATTGTGAGCTTATTTGGGTTTTTGCTTTGGGAAATTGGAATTATTGAATGTTCTGGTACTTTAAAGCAGTAATTTTAGATAGCTTTGATTGAAAGTACTTAATCCACAAAAGTTATAGCTCAAATTGTATCATACAATTTCGTTGCTTTTAGATCTTAGAGGGCTTCCTTAGACATTAATAAAAATATCAATATGGTGAATGACAGGTGCAAGCCGAATGCAAGGGTTTGCCCCTTGCTCTCAAGGTGGTTGGAAGCTCTTTGTACGGGGAACCTCATGTGGCCTGGGAGAATGCAAAGAAAAAACTTTCCAAGGGAGAATCACCATCCCTATATGACAGCGAAGGGCTTTTTGGACGCTTGGAGACCAGTATTGATTGCTTGGATGATGTTGGGAGGGAATGCTTCTTAGATTTAGCCTCATTTCCATGTAAATTTATGCGATTCGTTATTAATCTCCTATCTAATACATAGATTATTTGACTCTGAAAAATTAATTCTTGCAAATATCGAAAAATAACCTGCAACTTCACCAATAAAACTCACAAGAATAGAGAAGAAAACATTCACAATAATGAACACAATATTTTTGGACAAATTGTCCCGGAAAAACCCCGAAGGGAAAACCACTACTGCAGATGAGGAATTATATTAAACTTCAGCAAATTAAGAATACAAAACTGCTTGCCTCTTCTGGCAGAGCTCCGGCAATATCTTCTCCGGAAATTACCCTCAATTTCTCCTGCTGAAATTCCACAGTGCTATCCCCAACGCTATCACTGCGCCCTTGCTAACACTGCAAGACTATTTGCTCTCACTGCAAATTTACTACTTGCTAACACTGCAAGTCTTTCTCAAGTATCTCTACTTGCTATCACTGCAAGTCTACTTGTTGTTGTGTTCTCCAATTGCCCATTGATCCCCTTTTATACTTTTCTCATTGGAAAACCAATGGCCATGATTTAATCTCAATCAATGGCTAAGATTAAATAGACTCTAAAAACCCTAACTAACTGGATTCTAGAAGTCTCTAGGAGAATCAATTTATTTAATTACATAATTATCTAGACAACTCAGCCCTTTTCTGGAGGTTTCTAGAAAATAATTAAATAATTAAATGACACTTCTAGACAATGGAGACACTGTCAAGCTACATAAATTAACATTCAGGAGGACAAGAAAAATTGTGCTGATGCACTGCTGAACATTTGGGTTTATGTTCGGAAGATTGAGTGGCAGGATGCCTACATTATGTTACTGGAACTTGCAAGAAGAAATCTCCTCAATCTAATAAGCAATCAAGGGTAAATGTCTTTCCTTGCATATATTAAATTTTCTGTTTTATTGTTTTGGACATTGGGCTGACTTGGTTGTTGCATTTTTCAGAAGTCGAGCAGCAATCTCTTATGGATGTGCCTTTGAGCTGTTCTTTTCGCAGCATGATGTGATACGAGACTTAGCCTTGTATTTGGGATGCCGGGGCAGTGTAGTCCATAGAAAGAGGTTACTCATGCCCAGGAAGGAGCATAGCCTACCAGGGGAATGGGAGTTGCTTACAGATAAATCGTTTAATGCTCAAATTGTCTCTATTCACACAGGTGGGATATTTCGCCCAAATACTTATTTAGTGGCAAAATTTGCAGGCCATTGTGAACTAATTAAAATATTAAGATTTATTGTGTGCTATTGTCACACTTCCTCTTATATAGGATTGAAGCAAAATACCTTTGATATCAAAATTTACATGAACAACTGGTGTGCTTGAGTGCTGAAAAATGTTCTAATTCAATTGCAATGTGATTGATCTTATGCAGGTTCTGTGGCTGAGAATGAGTGGAAGTGGAATGAGATGAATCTTCCGGAGACAGAAGCTCTGATGTTATTCTTTTCTGCTAGTGAATACTTTCTTCCCCCATTTCTGAAAACCATGAAAAAGCTGAAATTTTTAATGATATGTAATTTGAGTTCAAAGAGAGCCACAATAAAATATTTAGATACCTTATCTTCACTCATTCAACTCAGAAGTATTCGCTTGGAGAGGTTGGTTGCACCCACTTTTCCTAAACAGAGCAAAGTTATACAAAACTTAGACAAACTTTCTCTAAGCCTATGCGAAGGATTTGTAAATATGTCCACATTCAATGACACCAACCTACAAGAATTTAACTTGGACCACTGCAGCGATTTGGAGGACTTGCCCCTTGCCATCTGTCATATGCCCTCTGCTCAGACATTGTCTGTTACCAATTGCCATTTGGTTGAAAAGATACCATATAATCTTGGAAATCTGAGCTCTCTGAGAATGTTAAGATTATCGGCATTACCAGGCCTGAAAGAGCTTCCGGCATCAATTGGAAAACTTGGGCAGCTGGAATATCTAGACATTTCACTTTGTGAGGGCTTGAAAGAACTTCCTGAGGAAATAGGGCAACTCAAGAAACTAAAAGAATTTGACATGAGAGAGTGTTCTCGTTTGAGGAGGTTGCCTAGAAGTGTATGTGGACTAAGCGCTCTAAAACATGTTATCTGTGACGAGAAGGTTGGGAACCAATGGTTAAAAGCTAAGGCCATTTCTATCCCTGAACTAAGAGTTGAAATTGTGGAACCACAATTTACTTTGGATTGGCTTGATGATTGACTTCTTTTCCAGACTCTTCACATAGCTGAAGCTGCAGAATAAACGTATTACTTTCATATCTGAATTGAAGGAATATGGCAGCGTTTGTTAGAATTGGTGATCGTGTATTTGGACCTTTTCTGGGGCATAAACGAAGTGTTTTTTTTTCTATCACATCCCTTAGTAACTCTTTTATTTTCTTGTGAGACCCTCTAGTTCCGTTGTAATTTGGACTAAGGGTGGAATTTGTAATTGTAATATATTATTAGATTTATGTGTGCACATATGCATTGTGTTGTGAATTCTTGATGACCACTATTAATGAATATGACTAAGTAGTTGTATTAAATATTAAATTTAATGTATTGATTATGTTTTTTGTACTAACCTAGACTTATGTTGGATTCGTGGTATTGTGCAAAGAATATTGAGATGCAAGGTGTTTTGAGAGATAGATCATAATGTCAAACTCTGTGTTAAAACCTTGTTGGTAACATTTCACCAAACATAGGTTCATATAACCAGGTATAAAATATGTAGGGTGATATTTAAATAATTCTTTCATCCCCAAATTGAGTCTACTAAAACTTTTTTAAATCTTTAGGCCTAACCCTAGGAATTCAATCACTTATTGAAATTTAATTGTTCACTAGTTCTAATTATGTTTTGGAGGCACTAATAAAAACCTCAATTTGAGTTACGTCCACCTTAAGAATGGCTAAAGGAAATTCATTAAATTATATGGTTTTTGTAATACCACTTAACTTGGTTTTATGCGAGCTTATTTGTATAAAATCAAGCACATGAGTAATTGTTGGGGTTGAGTAGTTTGAACATCTCTTGTAGGTTGCACATGTGAGGAGAGGAAGAATACAGTGGGATGTGTAATTACATGATTCTCATTTACTTATTCACATGGAGTGCATGTAAAGGGTTTGATGCTTTAGAGGTATTTATTGAGACTTTGTAAATTTATTGTAATATTTGTTCATGAGATAATACATGAGGATTGATGCTTTTTGACACTGGGTTTTTCCCTCTTGAGGGTTTTCCTAGGACATATCTTATGTCATCTTGATGATATTTTTTTCTATTCTTTTGCATGTGGATTTTGAATACTTATTTGCATAATTTTCTCTCTTGGAGTTATATGGAAATAGTTTGTTATGGCTATGAATTTTCTTTCAAGAACAACATCCAATGGAGAATAGACCTATGACCACCATTAAATCTATATTTTGGTCTCATTTCAGGGAGGAAAAACTAAAGGAACGACATGAATAAAGATGTTAGGGAGCTATGATAAAATTTTGGCAAAGGAAAAAGAGAATGGTAGTTGAATAAAACTATCATAGCTTGCCATTCACGATGGAGGGACCACTTTTAGGCACTTCATACCAAATATGCCAAGTGATTTGTAGTTCGTTAGGTTCTATAGATTAAAAATTGTCTAGGGAATTGTTGTAGAACATTATGAAGCCTTAATTAGGAAAAAATTAGGTTTGATTGAATTCTATTTTGATTAGAATAAAGTCTAGAAGGGTCAGTACCCGTTACAAAGCAACCATAGAGGAAAAAGACTAGTGGCTAACAAAATAGTGAGACCCACCAACAGTGAGCCTGGAAGAATAGAAAACAAGCCATGCTTTTGACCCAAGCATGAAATCAGATAACAAAGACCAACTGCAAAGAAACAAAGGAAACCAACTCATAAAACACACCCTAAAGAGATAGTGGAAAACTAGTGAAGCCATCAACTTAAAACACTAAACAAAGGGACACAACCCTCATGCAACAGGTCTAGATTTTTTGGCACCAAACAAAAAATGAACCACAGGGAAAAATGAATCCCTTTCCAAAAAAACCCACCTTACCAACAAACCTTAACTCTACCTTCATAGGAGCATACTCCACCTCAATAGGAGCTACAAAAGAGAAAGTTGACAAGAGGAAAGAGAGCCTCCTAGCAAGCCCACAAAAAAAATCTCCACCTCAATAGGAGAACCAAACATAATGGGTTACAAAGGAGAACATAAACCAGTATAAGGGATAGGAACAACTCCCTTTAGTTCCATGATAATCTAGGTTTTCAACATAGACATAGATAACAACCCAACCATAATTAACAAAATAGGGGTGGCACCTACCCCCAAGATCATAACCTTTAAAACCAATTAAGTTGTTTGAAAAAACAAGGCTTTCAAGACAACCCCTCCAAAACACATTTATAATAGGAGGCTAGTAGTAGGAGGATACCAACTTCCTAGAGGTGAATAAGAGAACAACAATAAAAAACTTGGCAAGAATACCAAATTAATTACCCTTAATAGGAAATGGATTGGCCCAACCAACATAAATCTCGTGCCATGAAGCAAGCCACACCCAACCAATATATCCACAACTCTTCCTTCGAATAGAAGGAGCAAGAGGATCTTAGCATCCCCTTGAGCAGATATGCTACCATTAAACCCTCTCTCACCATAGGCACAAAAACAGGGGGAACCCCCTAAGAGACCCAAGAGGAGGAACACATTCACACAATCAACAATGAACAAAGATTCTAGAGCCATGCACAACCCATTAATAATAATGCATGAAAAGCACTCCAAAGGACACACAAGGTTGACCAACCCTTGAGTAGTCATGTTGCTAGAAAAAACACTTTTTTCATAGGTAGAATAGGGCAAGCCTAAAGCATCAATGAGAGAAAAATGACTCCAAAGGAGCCAAGACACCAAGGGGAGAACAATACCTACAAGCATAAAACCATCAACAACCACGCTCATGGAAAAAGATAGAGACTTCACAAAATCCAGAGCAAGAAATCTACATCAAGGCCTCCCAATAATGAAGCGTTGCGCAACCTCTGAGAAAGCCCAAAAAAATCTCAAAGATTAGACAAATGAAGTAATACAAGCAAAACAACCAAAATAAAAGGTTGAAACCAAGAGCATGCCCTCAGAAAAACACCATGAAAAAAGACACAAAGCTAGTAGATCTAGAAGCAACATCCAAGTAGGACCTCAATAAAGACCCACACTAACCAAGAGAAGAATCCTCCAGTATAAGAAGAAAACACAACCCAAAAAGGTCCAAAACAGTCTCATCCACATTAACATAGATTTTGTAGCACCCTTACCCACATCATAGCATGATCTAATTCCATCCTCATTACCATCTAGTTCTAGGTCACCCTCAATCAAATCATCAAAGGATTTCAAAAAAAATGTCGCCACTCTTCTTCATGCCCTTCACCTTCACCCTTGCTCTCTTCCACTCCATCCCATGTTTGATTGAATTCTATTATGAGAAGTTTATCAAAAGATATTGTGATCATCCTAATTCAGTTCCACCTCTAGAAAATTTGTGACCATTTTATTTGTATTTTTTTCAAATCATGTTATCCTTAGTATAGCTGCTATTGTTTCATTTAAATTACCGATGTTGATGAAACTACCTAATTGTTGTAAATTAATCTAGCTTGTATATGATAAGATTTTTGGGATCTTTTAGGGAAAACTTGGAGTTAAAAGAGATGATATTAGGTCATCCATCCTCAAGTATACTCCCTTAGTTAAAATTATTATAGAGCTAAAGAAGGTTATTAGGATATGTTAGTCATGAAAATAAGCTATTGAGTTAGTAATAGTTCCATATTTCCATATTTAGAATTACCATACTAAAAATTATATTATAACAACATTTTATTGTATCCAAATTATCTATAGTGAAAGAGGGCCAAGTGTAATTTATTATTACAACAATAGACCATAATTTCTTCAACCAAATGGCATAATTATCTTTAGAAACAAGATTCTCCAACCAAAATAGTCTTTGATATCTTTGGACATTAAAAATTTACCAAGTATAATATGTATTGTCCTAAATTGCTTACCCTTGCAACTACACATATGTTTTGTATCCACTTTGGTGTCCATTCCCTTAGTACTTTTGTAGGCTCATTTCAGCTCTTCCATCAACCTTTTTCCTTCTTAAGGCGCTCAAACCCCCTTTCTTGTGGTCACATTTCTTACTTTTCCTTTGTGTTAAACCTATGTTGTTCTTGCTTATTGTCATTTTTAATGTAATTTATCGAGATATTAGTGCTTCACATGGATGTCTACACATCACATTAGCATCCCATGATAATTTTGTTTGAATACTATTTCTAAGCATTTTTCCATTTGTCACTGTCCTAGGTCAGTGAAAATAACTCAAAATGATAATTCTAAATAGCTCGTTAGCCTTTTCTTCTTCCCTCCTTTCTTTTTGAATCTAAATTTTCATCTTCACAACTCTCTTGGCTTTTCTCTCTCTTAAGCTCTTATACAAAACTCTCAATATCTTTCACATGTTCACCCTCAAGCTTTCACACAAAACTCTTACAACAGCCTCTTTAACTCCCCCTTCCTCTCTTTGGATTCCTCAAGCCTTGCATGTAATAGTATTCTTATTTTACATAGCACACATTTATTTTCTTGTCCCCCTATGCATCTTGAAATTATCAAATCCCTATTTCTTTTATTTTAGTCTCATTGTTGCACATTCATAGTTCTAACCACTTCTGAACACAATTGGGATAAGAGCATACACACATTACTTAACTTTTATTTCTCTATCTTGGCTATCTGTTGAAGTAGAAATACCGATTTAGGGGTTTGAGTGAAGCCAAAATTTTCTTCTTTTGTTATAGTTGTAGAGTCTATACTAGTGTCTAGTAAACTTGGTATAAACCACACAATTTAGAGGAATGACTAGCTAAATAGTCCACTCAACATTGTAAAGATTTCATTAAATTGTCAACCAAGGTTTGTAAACTTGTGATGGTGTTGCACTATATGTTCCTTCATAGACTTGAGGTTTCCTAAGTTATCCTATTAAAGGTATTCCACTTGTTGGAAAATCATAAAAACACATAACAGTGAAAGAAGTTAACTGGCACTAATGGCTATGGGTGCCTACAACATAACATGTAGCCAAACTGTTACTAATAGAGAATTATTGAAACTAACTCAGAACTACTCAAACTAGTAACTGAACTTGTTCTAACCTTTAAAGTACTACAAGTCATTTAAATGTATTCATGCACATGAACAATCAATACTCATAATCAAAATATGAGAATCTATTATAACTTCTATGCAATTTATGAAGTAATGATAAACAAAAATAATTGCTAAATATAAGTAAAACAACTTTAAATGTAGTGAAGAACAGTTACCTTGAGTGGCTTGCTCAAGTGGCTATCTTCACTTAACTTAAACCAAATCTAAATCTTCAGATTCTATGCATTCATGTGAACTTGAACTTCATTCATTATGCAATCCAAAAGATTACATAAAATCTTCCTCATAGATTGTATTCACGGAAATATTTTCTGAATAATCAACATGTATGTAGATGATAAATAAAAACTAAAATGTAACTGATAACAAAATTTACTGAACCAACTAACTATCAAAAGACTCAACCATCCGCTATATACAAGCATGGGGAGTTTATTCTAAATACAACTCTTAACTCAAATCATTAACTACAACTCCCTAGATATTAGAGTATGTAATTAATATTGAATTATTCAAACAAAAACTGAAAAAAACCAAGAGAACTCTTAGAATATAATTAAAACTCTACAATTTAACAAATCTGCATGTGGAACACATAAACAGTTATCCAAAATCCTATCAAAAAAAGAAGTATTCTTCTTCAACACCTTAGTAACTATCATAATGATGCACGACTAAATCCATCAGGTGTTATTACACTCAACTTGATTTGGCACTATAGACACACAAAATGTATTGATTGATAGTGAACATCTGATCCTAACCACCAACATTGTTTCATCTTGAATCATCCTTTGGTCTAACCATTTAATCAAATTCTTTTATGTAATTAAATTCATCAATATTCCTCTCTTAATTAAATAAATCAGCTATCTAATTAAGTCATCCTTTCTCAATAATTAAATTAACCATTATGATCTAATTATCCTATTTAATTAAATAATTAATATTATTTGATTAAATCTCTAAAGTCTATCTATTAATTAAATAAATTAAAAAACCTTATTTAGTTTGATCAAACATCATCTCTTTTAATTAAATAAATAAAAAATTCTTATTTAATTAATCCTTTATCACATGCTTCTCATATTTGATTTAATTAAATCCACAAATTTAAATCAAATAAGTCACGTCATTTAACCCCTTCATTAAATTAATTAATCTTGATTAATTTAATCTCTTCTCATGTCCCATCCTCCATCTTTTTCCACTTGCACATGAAAATAGAGTTATTTGATTTATTAAATTTCTATTTTATTCAATAAGACATCTTTTAAGGAAATTTCCTCAAGTTTGAATTCAAAATCCAAGTGGACTTTGTCCTTCCAACAAGGCATTTACTCCACCTACAAAGTCCTTTTGCCTTGAGCTGGCATTCAATGCCCCATCCTTCCCTCTTACATGTCATTTCAACAATTTCAAAATTCAAATATATGCATTTATTGACACAATCTTCAAAACTTGCACATCCTTCATCCTCTCACAAGTTGACAAGTGGAACTTTTCCATTGGATGAGATTTAGTCCCACATTGCTCTATTTTGGACATCTTTTCAACTTGACATTCTATAAATAGAGAGCTCATCCTTCATATGAAGCATCCACACTTTGAGTAAACTTACTATGCTCAAATATTTAGCAATCTTCATCCATATTTTTGAATTTGTAGCTAGGTTATGCAGATTTTTGTCTTGAAGCATCCATCACTCTTCATCAAAGTGGATCACATTCTTCATCACACATCAAAGCTAGCATTGGAGTTGGGAAAGGGCCAATTTTCACATCGTATTGGTACCAATTCCCCCATGGGATTAAGAGTTTGCATTGTCTTCAATAAGATTAAGCTTGTTTTCTTGTTCTTTCATCTCATTCTTGCTTTATTTCCTATTTAAAACTTTGCTAATGGATTTCATGGGGAATCCTTGTTCTTACTTGCATATGGTCTCCTCATGTGTTCTTTTTTTTGTGTTTTGCAGGTATTTGGATTGGGGTTCGACAGACACTTCCCTTGTTTTGTTGTCCAAGTCCTCATTTTTCTATGGGCTACACCTTCCAGTTGCTATGAGCTACAATATTTTCTTAGGTTGCAAGAGGTCAATCCACAAAACATATACACAAAGCTTACTACCATGATTAAACATATAATTCCATCCACATTTCATACATACTCACATATAAATCATGCAATGCTACTATATTATAACTATATTTCCATTACTATAATTCAGGTCCAAAGTTGTATAATAAGAATGAAAGGATAACATAGCATTGGAGTATTTTCTCATAATATCTAAAAGAATGCATAAAAACAATAGAAAATAGATTAATAAGTAAACTCATCACCACCCCCCAAGTATACTTTCTCTTTTCCTCAAGGAAAACACTAGGGGTACAAATTATAATGCAATGTAATCTCCTTGAGTTCTATGAAAACATCAACTCCCTTCATTTGATTTAAGTAGAAACCTCTACAAGTTGCAAGTCTTTGCATTCTACTAATTCTAGCTTTCTCACGCTCCTCACCTTTCTCCTTGGTCTAATGTGGAATTGGATAGAGTAGTATAGGTGGGTGGAATGTGAGTGGAACCTAGTGAAGTCCTATGCTATTAGTGACTTTCATGTGTCTATGTACCCTCTCAAGCATGGTGGTAAAATTGTATACTAAATGAGGTTCCTTTCTCTGCAATTTTGGGGTCAATCTATTCTATCTATTTTGCATATAATTGTAACATTGTTGAACCAATCACACAACTAATTTTTGTATTATTTTATAATCATCTTTTCTTAGGTTCATAATCTTCCTTCCTACACCTTTATGATCTAGGATTTTCAACCATGTATCTATAAGTGCATCAAGGTCTTTAGACTCTTTCCTTATTGGGTAAGAAACCGATTTATCCTGCTCCTTATATTCTTCCATTAATTCTCCCTTGAATTTTTCATTCCTATAATAAGATGCCAGTGCCCTGACCTAAAGATCCCTTACAAACATCAGAGGATTCCACTATGTTTCTTTCAAAACCACATAGTTGTGCAAATAGTGTTCACAAAGTTGATCCTACTCTTCTCGTGTAGAATCAAAAAAAAACCTTAAGAAATTCAAATGTCCTACTCATCCCAACTAATTGGTTATTGATTAACCAACTAAATTGAGAACTCAAAAAATTCTTGCAAAAATAAGTGCATATGTTCAATTGTTGGAGGTCTGCATCTTATAATTTGGGAAGCTTTATCTATCAATTCTTCTAATCTGATAGCTAATTTCCTTAGCTCAATCTCTTTTCCTTCCATCACATTCTAGCATGTTCTTCAATCAAAGTTTCTCTTTCCCTTCTCCATTTTTCTTTTTCCTATGAGAATTCATCAATCACCTTCCATAGCTGATAACCAAGAGATAAATTTGTGTGGTGAATATAGGAGTTTTTATGGGAGGAGGTTTATGGTTTTCTACTTCTAGTTCTCCATCCCCTATTTTGGTAATGACCAATTGTGCCAATAGGTCTAGCTTTGCACCATGGCCATATGTCTACAAATTCTCTTCCAATTCTTGTATTTTTGTCTCCCTTTCTTTGCCTCTCTTTTCATAACTCTTCACTAGTTCCTCCAGATGTTTAATTCTATCCAAATCTTCCTAAAGCTCTTTCCTAACATCTCTATCTTCTATAAAAAATTCTCTATTTCTAAAAACTATTCATTACCGCCCACTATACAATCATAGTTTTAAAAGGACCAATTTTTTTTATAAGCATAATTTTCATTTTAATAAACATACTCTAAAACCTTCGTGAAGACCTTATTTTCAATGTAGCCCACAAAAATGGAGCAATGAGTTGAAACCTTATTTTCAAGGTAGCCCACCAAAATGGAGAAGTAAAATGTGACGCCTGATTTTGGATTGCAACATTTGCTCATTTTTCTGCATCAGACACAATTTGTGCAAAATCTTGTGGTAAGTCACTTTCCATAGTTTTAGTTAATTTTCCTTTTCAAATTTGTACACGGTCAGGCCATATGATCCATATGATCCATTCTTTTTAATAATTTTACTAGCTACTTGTTGACTAACAGTGATTATGTTCTTTTTTAGGCTAATTATGGAAAAGCAAATCCATCTTGTGTTGCAGAAGTTAAGGATTTATATAGAGAACTTGGAATCAAGGTTTGTTTACTCTTTTCTTTTCCATTATGGGATGTTAAAAGTGATCTTTTCTTTTTAAATATTCCACTATCAAATTGCAGAGTTCATAGGAGAACTTACTTTAATCTATAAAAATGATATTAAGGGACATGTAGATTGAGTTGTCTATACAAATTTCAGAATTTGAAATCTTAAAATTATCTTCCACTTTCTAAGGGGGCATGCAAATCACTTTTGAAGTTGAGTGTAAAAAATAGAGCAACATGTAAAGAAAAAGGATGAACAATAATAAAGTGAAAATTGGCTCTTCTATCAACCATGTAGAGTACAATGAAAAGAGTGCAAGGATGGTAGGCGTTTAACGTTTACAGTGAAGTGGAATAGTAGTTCAGTTGTACAATAGATGTCATCCTAATTTGTTTGAGAAATCTTACTGAATTCCTAAAAATAGGAGTTCCCAAATGATGCCAATAGATATTATAAATAGAAAACAAACAACAATATTTTCATATAAAAACATCAAGAGCTAATTCATAGGCCCTATGAAAATCTCTAACTTTTTGTCTCCCCTTTGATACTTTTTTGCATGCTTACAAATTACATCTCCATGATTAATATGGACTGGAAGGGTTGAAAGGGAACATGTTAGTCTTTTCCATTTATTAGTTAATAAAGAGTTTTAAGTGACTAAAAGAATCAAATGTAGCTTTCTTCTCAACAAACTATAGATGAGATGAGCCAAGAACTAGTGGAAGGGAAGTTGAATGAAAACTGAGAGCAACTAAAAGCCTACCTAAGAAAGGTGCCCTTTCCACTATAATTGTCAGTTCTAGTGTCTCCTTGTTCATTTTTTCTAGCATCTCCTCCTTTTTCATTTCTTAATAGAGAGCTTTTGAAATATGTGCAAGATGTTCTTCAATATCAACAATAAATGTTGAGATAAAATGGAGGCATTGTTCTTGCGAATAAGGTGCTAAATCATTTATCTTTGAAGGAGATTTATGTGCATGAAGAAAACTTAGGAGGTCTAATAGAATATTCTTGGACCCCTCATGTATGGTATCTTTTATTTGATGAACCTAAGTTCCAAAATAAGCATAAAGGCGACCAGACCAGTCTTCATCATTTGTCATCATAAATCTAAAACTCAACCTAGGTAAATTGACACTTTTTAGGTCCCCTCTCTTGAAAAGCCAACCCTCACTAGTAATTAATTT
This sequence comes from Sequoia sempervirens, assembly GCA_007258455.2. Classification (NCBI taxonomy): domain Eukaryota; kingdom Viridiplantae; phylum Streptophyta; class Pinopsida; order Cupressales; family Cupressaceae; genus Sequoia; species Sequoia sempervirens. The sequence continues at coordinate 100,279,614 of VDFB02252616.1, read as the reverse complement.
GTACAAATGGGTTTCAACATCTTTGTAACTTTCCAGAGATGTAACTTCAAGACATTTACAACCTTAACTCTCTCACATAGATCTACAAATCCATCAGCTATTATTTGTTTCATCCTACTAACAAATAGGCTTTCAAAAAGTTCATCCCACAGACTCTTTGATTGTTTCAAAACAATCTCACACACACATTGCCATGGAAAATCAACATTTGAACCAAAAACTATTTTTAGCCACTCCAAGCTCCCTTCAAATGCATCCAAATTGTCCAATGTTTCTTTGATCAATGTCTCATTCTCTACAAGTCCCTTGCCACCTTTCACAAGATCAATCAAATACTTTCCCCCAAGCCTATTTGTAGAGAGAATATCATCTACACATGTCTTAAGCCATGCTAAGAAAGAATTTGATATAAATTTTCGCAGAAAAATCATCATGGTAACTTGTAGGATCTCTCTATGAGATTTCCACAACTACACCTCATTGTTTGGGTTTGGAATCCCACCAAACAACTGTGATCCAGGTGGCATTGCCAACATAGTCTTATAAAAAAAAGGCAAATCATTTAGAACCTCCAATAAGAGTTCCCCAACTTGACATAGTGTTACTTGTATGACTCTTACCACATTATAGAAAATGGACGTGTCTTCTAGTTCTAGTGATGCATCGACAGTTCTATTTTTTCCTCAGTGTGAGGATCTTCTATCAGTGGGACGAGGTCTCATGTTCTTGTGATGGTCTAATGGGGATGTCATCGGTGGAGTTCGTGCTTGTCGTCGAGACTTGTTTGGTGGTTCCAATGACTGACTGATGTTGTTGGTGCTCATTTTTTAAGTCAACACCAAAAAAACCAAGGTTTTGGTCTTCTTGTGTTGAAAGGATAAGTAGTAGATAAGCTTCATATTTAGTTGAACCCAATTGAGATAGTCTTTGAAAACAAATTCGTGGGGCTTGATTTCACTACAAAATGGAAAATGAAGATTCTCATAGCTCAATTGAGGACCAAATCACACCAACGGAGATGTGAGACGGGTGTTGAAAACCAATCTAACTGATCCTTTTGTGGCTCTATGTGTAGCCTTGTTAAACTTGCTAGATAATTTGACCAAGAATGATTCAATAGGATTTGGTTTGTTTGTGAGGAGTTCTACAAACAAAATAATATTCCACTATATAATCAAATTTTGCATAAGCTTTATCTAGTACAATGTGCTCCCACCTATTATGTGGTTGGCTAAATCCTTTTCCAAAGCATTGGTTCCTTGCCCCCATTAGATTTTTAATTATTTGCTACTTTGGTTGAGTTCTTGAGTTACGTTAATGGAAAATCGGTTCATAAAATCTATGTGAAGGCCAATAACTTTTCCTCTGCCTTCACCTTTCTATTATATTCTTTCATTAACTTGTTATAGGAGGTTATATTTCATTTAAGTGATTTGATCTTGCTTGTTTGATGATTGGATAATGGTCCCATAATCTTGGTAGACCAGCATGGTGGGTTCAATATCTATATATTGATCTACCAAAAAGATCTCTATTGTTAGCACGGGTATCTCCAACATGGAGCTTGATAGCAATCAGGAGCACCATTCAACCTCACTTAGACAAATTTCACAAAAAATAGGATTCAATCTCTCAGTAGTTGCAAGTAAATAATAGTTTTTTTCTACATGCCCACAACATTATCTTTTACTGACACTTTTTCCCTTTTTTTGACAGTACAACTCAAAATGTTGAAATCAAGGATTCACATCGTTCAACTTCTGAGCAACAATCAAGAAAATAATGGTAGTCCATTCACTATGGAGAGGTTGCATAAATCTTTTAAATTTAATTGTTAGATGGTGGAGGATGTGATATGTAATATTAGTATATTTTTGAAGTTCATGGAACCTATACTCCCCTATTCTGAGGTTGATGTAGCATGCAAGTTCCTCTTAAACTCTGTCGATCTACACACAAACTGTACTATTGTTCACATTCTATGTGCAAAGTATGTCTGGAATTCATTGGCATCTTTTCACCTATTGTTCACATTTGTTGCTTGAATCATCCTCAGATATGAGGTGTGTAAAAGAAATATTTATTAGCAGCCTACAATGTGATGGTCCTCATTTTTTTGACCAAGCAATGCAATTGCATGGTCATGTTGTCAAGCCACACATCAAGGAGTATATGCAGGAGATGTATTGTGTCCTCCACACACTACTAGACCACCCCGCACCAGTTCCAACAAATCATGAAAACTCTATTTTGTGGCTTCGCATATTCTACCCCTGTCGTTAATTCAGGGAAAAATGTAAAGACTAAATTTGCTTAGGATGCACAAAGACTTGTTAAATGAAAAATGGAAACTTGGAATTTTATTTTCAATTACTATTTTGAAACACTATTGTTGAATGAAGATATTTTGTATTACTCTTTATTAATTTTTATTATTGTATTTTTTATTACTCTTTATTACTATTTATTACATGAATATTGTTTTGTAAAACTAGAGATTGGAAAACACAGGGTGTTTTAAAAATAGCAACCCACTCACTATTGTAAAACCAAATCTACTATTTTGAATCACTACTATTGAATGAAAGATATTTTGTATTACTCTTTATTACTATTTATTACTATATTTTGTATTACACTTTATTCCTATTTATTACATGAATACTATTTTGTAAAACTATAGATTGGAAAACACTAGGTGTTGTAAAAATAACAACCCACTCACTGTTGTAAAACTAGATCTACTATTGTGAAACACTACTGTTGACTGAAAGATAATTTGTATTACTCTTTATTAGTGTTTATTACTATATTTTGTATTATTTTTATTACTTTATTACTATTTATTGCTATATTTCAATATGGACATTTCAAGGTGAAGTACGTCAGACATATACAATGCAATATCATAGGTACAATTAACAAGGTATGAATGAGCAAGAAGTTTTTAGTAGATTGTATCATGAACCTTGAAACAATAGTAGGATAGACACCTCAAGATTTAAGTAAACCTATGATCATCACTCTCTTTTCCATTATCAATTTTATTCCTAATTCCATCCATGAAGAATTTCCTCAACCTATAGATCCTACCATTAGCCATAACTTTACTAGGCATCAAGGATAGCTTCGAGTTTTTGATTACACATGCGGTAATTGAAAAAATTCATCCTTACCAAATAAAATGTGTTGAAAATATTTTTGAATTTGTTTTGGAAAAGAGTTCTTGAGAGTATAATGTGTAATTTTGAATTCACCTTTTTGCATGAATTCCATATCTTTGATTAGATATTTTGAGCTTGATGACCTCCATCAAGAATGAACAAACCTAGGCTCTCTAAAAGTAGTTTTCCAATATTCTTAGCCTCTTCAGGAAGTCTCACATTTATCTCACAAGTTAGGTATACACAAATATTGTAGCCAATAACAAGCATACTTTTTCTTCTATGCCACTCATGAAGCATCACCAAACACCTCAATTTTTTCAATTTTTTTCCCATGATCTGATTGCTCTTAAATAATTTTATAATCTCTTCATATTCACAATTAGAATGAATTTCATTTGAAAAGGTGGTTGATCTATTTAGCATGTAAACTAGAATGTCAATACTCCACTTCTTGAACTCTCTTTCCCAAGGGAAAAGCATGTTTTTTGGAGCAATAATCAAAGGCCTGCTTCTAGGAAACAATTCTAGGTAGGTCTTTAGAAAAATTATTTCTCATGCTTCGGGCACAGGAAACAAAAAAATTATAATGAGAAAAAAAAATTCATGTGCCCGGAGCATGAGAAATAAGTTTTCTAAAGACCTACCTGGAATTGTTTCCTAGAAGTAGGCCTTTGATTATTGCTCCAAAAAATATGTTTTTCCCTTGGGAAAGAGAGTTCAAGAAGTGGAGTATTGACATTCTAATTTACATGCTAAATAGATCAACGACCTTTTTGAATGAAATTCATTCAAACTATGAACATGAAGAGATTATAAAACTGGCTAAGAGCAACCAGATCATGGGAAAAATTTTGAAAATTTTGAGGCATTTGGTGATGCTTCGTGAGTGGCATAGAAGAATAAGTGTGCTTGTTATTGGCTAAAATATTTTTGTATACCTAACTTTTGATACAAATGTGAGCCTTCCTAAAGAGGCTAAGCATATTGGAAAACTACTTTTACAGAGCCCAGGTCTACTTGTTCTTGATGAACGTCGTCAAGCTTGAACTAGTCAATCAAAGATATAGAATTCATGGATCTATAGGTTGAGGAAGTTCTTCATGGATCAAAGATATGGAATTCATGGATCAAAGAAATGGAAATGATGGATCAAATTTATGGCTAACATTAGGATCTACAGGTTGAGGAAGTTCTTCATGGAAGAAATTGGGAATAAAATTCATAATGGAAAAGAGAGTGTTGACCATAGGTTTACTTAAATCTTGAGGCGACTGTCCTACTATTCCATCAAGGTTCATGATACAATCTACTAAAAACTTCTTTCTCATTCATACCTTGTTAATTGTACCTATGATATTGCATTGTATATATGTGAGGTACTTCACCTTTAAATTCCCATATTGAAATGTATTCCTTTGTGGACTGTTATTTAATTTTTAAACTCATCCATAAACATAAAAACTTCATTACCATAGGTTTGTCCCTTTATCATTTGACTTGACTATACATTGTAAAGAGGTCTGCCATAATCTTCTTAATGATTGATTGATTGTTGTTCTTTTCCCTTTGGTTTAACATATGACAATTGTCCTTTTCATTGTGGTTTCCTTTTTTTCATATGATAGAGTTTTAAATGTATTGAATACTTTCATGAGAGTCTAAGCAAGGCTGATGTAGCATGTGGGAAAAAAGTAGCTGCAAAGGTGCATGAAAGTATTCAATACATTCAAAAATCTATCCCTTTTCCTATAGAAATCCAATAGTATCTCAAAAATATTTGTTATGAGAATTTGTATGACATGTTAGTAATAAAAAAATTATGAGCACATACTGGAAATATGTAATGAAAAAAGGAATCTACTCTAAAAACACTTGGAAAGAAGTAGACTAAAGTGAACAAGATAGATAATGTATTGACTGAAGAGGTTGTTCCTTCTCATGAGAAGTGGAGGAAGGAGCATGTGCAGTATGTGCAAGGGGAAAATGGCAATGCAGAAGTGGATTAACTTGAAAGGTTTTCTATTGCATATGAATTTTTGCAAGCAAAGAAAGAGAGAGATGATGTTATAAGTGGATTTGAACAAATAAAGCCAAGCATTCTTGAAGTTAACAATTCCATGGAACAAATACAATTGGAAATGGATTATAAGGAAAAGGAAATACCAGATCTAAGTGTGAATAAAGAGAATCAATTGGGTGGAGGCATGAAAGTCTTATCAGAAAAGGTAGACAAGTTCCCTAATGAGCTTGTCAAAAGAAACGTTTGCATACTATAATGATAAAGACACTACAAAAACAATAGTTGGAAATGCTCAAAGTAGAGAAAAACAACTGAAGACTAAAAAATAACCACTTAGAAAAGGAATTAGAACACAAGAAGAAGTTGTCATGGTCAATGGAAGAGGAGATTAATGTTCTTCAGAGAGAGCTACAATCTAAAAGATAGGAATTTGATAAAACAAAGACAACAATGGAAGGTGTTGTTGCACAACTAATAGGTCAAAAGTCAAAGGTGTTGTTGCACAACTGAAAAAGGTCAAAAGTAAAATGTGTTGTTTCTCAACTGATAAAATTTTGAGATGCCACAATAATAGTTGCATTGGGGGTTGGTTGAGGAGGGAATTTGTGTAATGTGGTAGTGGATACATAACCGAAATGAAAGATTCCACTTCAAATAGGACATCTACATATAGGAATAATGATTATCCCTTTAAACAAAATCCAAGCCCATACCATTTCCTCAACAACTCAACAATCACCAGCCAAATTGATAAGCAATGGAAATGCAAGGCTTCCACTATCTCTTGTTGCATATGAAGATGAAATTGAACCAGCTATGCAATTTGTATTTTGTAGTGCATGAGTTTGTAGCAATTCAGATGCTACAAAGGGGACATTTTTCAGCCAAGTGGTATTTCTATTGGTTGAAGTGACTGGCGAGGAGGTGAATTGTATGGGCTTGGATTTTGTTTAAAGGTATAATCATTACTCTTGTATGTAGATGTCCTATTTGAAGTGGGAGCTTTCTTGTATGTTTTGCATCCACTAGTGTATTACACAAATTCCCTCCTCCACCAACCTCCAATGTAGCTATTATTGTGGCATCTCAAACTTTTATAAGTTGTGCAGCAACACCTTTGACTTTTGACCAACACTACACAATCTAGTAATAGCTTTAATGTCTTCCTTAGTGATTAGATAGGGTTTTTCCAAAACAATGTTGTCATCCTTGAATTGGCTCAATGGGAAAAAGATAGATTCTCTGTCGAAAAACAATGAAAATTCTCCCCAAAATCCATACCCAAAGCACTTACATTCTACAATTCATCAGTCTTCAACCCTAGTTCCATTTCCTTCATCTTCTGATGATCAAATTCATCCAACTCTACTCCCTTCAGCATTAGCAGAATACCACCACTTGATTCTCTGTCAACGGAATCCATCATCGCGCTTACCTTTTTCAATATTTTTCCACTCCACAAAACTTCTTCTTCTTTGCAAACTGTGAGAAATGTTTTGAAAATTCCACCTTTTAACCTTGATTTCTCATGATGAACTAGTCGCCAAAAACTTACATCGATGATGTCATCAATTCTACTTCACTTTTCAATCAGTAGGATTAAGCTTCATCATATATCACCAAACGCATTGAACTTAGTCATGTAGAAAACACATCAATATTACTTTAGAGAGGGGGGAATCGACAGGATATGCATTGCAAAAACTCCCCCTAAGCCAAGGCAGTTGGCTTAGTTTCCAAAAGAGCTTGTATCGAGATCTAGTACCACAAAATAGTTCTCCACACTCATTTCCTTTTTCTTCCACACCATGACTATCTTCTTCTTAGATTCACCTAATTCTGCAACCTTCTTTTTGTTTTCATACTTTTTTGGGCCAGCATATATGTATGTGTTAGCATAATGTCAGGGTTGATTGCACTTGTAACATCTTTGTCTTGACTTAATTGAGTGAACCCTAGGTCTACATTGATCAGCTTTGTGACCATAACCATGAAATACATAACAATTACCATGAAAGAGATTATTCATTCCATTCTTTCTAACTAGATTAGATAACTGACTTATGCAATGACTTGCTTTATGACTAAACTTGTGATAGTTAAAGCATTGAGTCCTCAGTTCCTTCTTGCTTCTACACTCTATAGCCTTATGTCCAAAATTTTTGCATAGAAATAAATAGCCATTAAATGATAAGTACCTTTGAGCATATGATTTCCTAACTAGAGGTCTTTTAGGTGTTCTAGAGCTTTGGGCCATGCATGTTACACTAGATCTCACTTCAACTTCAACTGCTTTGTCTTCACCCTTAGTGTTATGATTTGAGTTTTCACTGGTGAACCCAAGTCCTCCCTTATCCTTGTCACATTTCTATAGGGATAGGAGTTGATCTATAATTATGCTAGTTTCACATACTTTTGCTTCTATTTTTAGACTTCTTAACTCTTGATCTAACTTCTCATTTTCTTTTGATTTATTTTTTTATGGTATCATTGATATTTTCTTCAATCTTCTTCCATTCTTCCATTTTCTGTTTGATAGTATATTTGAGATTTTATCCAGTCTTCTTACATTCATCTAGTTGTTTTAAATCCACAATGCTTTCCTTTGACTCGCCTAATTCCTAGATGACCTCTTTGCGTCTTGCTTTGAATTTCTAGATTTGTTCCCTTAGCTTTGTGATACAGGAATTTTCCTCCTTGAGGTTTTCTTTCATTTCTTTATTTTCAAATTTTTTGCTTTCCATATTATCTAACATTATCTTTAGTTCTTCCTCAAAGTGATCTAGGCTCCTACCATCTGCTCAAACTGCCAAGATCTCCCTCAAGAAATTAAGCTCTATCTCCAAGGGACCAAGGTCTGATACCAATTGTTGAATAGTCCAGATAACTAAAAGGGGGGTTGAATCAGTTATCATAAAATAATTGTATTTTCTTTAATTAAACCTAAGTAGGCTTATATTAGTTAGAAAATAATTAAATAGATATGAACATGAATGCACGCAACAACACCAAGAACAATGAACACCAAAATTTATGTCGAAACCCAAGAAGGGAAAAATCACGGAGAATGCTAATTCTCAATTATAAAACATTCGTTAAGGTGACATCGATTAAGGTGATTTTTACAAAGGCTCACTGCTTGATTAATACATCTGATTACAAAATAGTCTCACTGACAAAAATGAACTAATGAAGTTGCATGTACATATTCATTAATTCAGTTTCGGTTAAGAGCACAATAACTGTCTATAGCATATCTGGTCAAGAATCTTCTGCACACCTTCCTTGCACAACCTCTGTAAAATAGATTACTTCTTGTTTCATTGAACAAAAACAACTTTTACTTATACCATTCCATGCCTTCATAATCTCCTTGGTTTAGTAGACACAATGTCTTCATAGTCTTCTAAGTTGGCCAAACACAATTTGAATTAGATCACCACAAAACATGTTGGCATAAATAACAACCTTGAAATATTCAATAAGGATTTGCACGCTAACACTAGACCCAAAAGATAGGTCGCAGATAAATATCTTCTTGCCACGTTACCAAGGGACCCATAAATAGGCCATACATAAGATATGTTCATTACATCACATAATTATCAAAAGATGGAAAACTTTGAATTACATGAAATATATTTCGAAGCCAATGAGAATGCCACAACCAAGACCAAATCTTGATTATCATCAATTTCAGTTTCAACCGAAGAAACACAATTTGACATACCAAAACTTGTGTATGCTATATGAATCTCTAGATAGCAAGGTTACCCAGAGTAAGCTTTGAGCATAATAGCTAAAGTCAAAAGATTAGACTTCATTATTCTACATTGACTGTCTTCTATGTAGATGTCCCAAAAAAGTACTGCCATATCTGGATCAAAGATAGCATCCATACTATGTAACATCATAGAACACGATAGGATAGATCATTTTTGTATATCATCTAGAGCTCAACCTTCCAAATCCGGTTTTTTCATCAATGAAAACAATGCTAAATCATCTCAACAACTTCTCAACATGTCCCCCATCCCCATCCTCATCCCCATCCCTTAGGTTCATTTTTTCTACACTTTAGTTTCTCCCCTAATGGTATACTATACAAGTATTAATGGTTGATTCATATAATATACCAATATTAAAGGCCAATTCATATAATATATCGATATTTAAGGGAAAAACTGAGAGGAGATAGTGTGTTTTCCAACACTACAAATAATGTGAGCATTTTATTTGTTCCAATTAGGCGAAGAAAGTGAAATGTTATTTTGGTTGTAGTATTTAGAGTTGTTCAAAAAATTGAAAGTGGACTTCATTGCATTCTTATTCGTAACGAAACAAAACTTTTCAAAATGAACTAACTGACATGGGACAGTGTGTTTTCCAACACTACAAATAATGTTGAGAATTTTATTTGTTCCAATCATATGGAAAAAGGGAAATTCCATTTTTCATTTATCCAAATATACATTAAATTTCTCAATATGATCCAAATATACTTGCACAGTATGATTGCAGGTTGGAAAACACAATTGGAGGTGAGGTGACCACATGATTTATGAAACCTCCAACCCACAAAATGTTGTAAAACCATCTACACACTGAAGCCAAATACCTTACTAGGTGTTTACAAAATGCAACCTATCGCCACACTCCTACGGTCTAAATAACACAAAGCTTTTCAATACATACATACTATTTTGTAAAATTGTAGGATGCAAAACACTGTGTTTTACAAAACCTGCAAACCACCTAATGTTTCAAAACCATTTAGACACCAATATTTGAGAGACATTTAGGTGCAATTTGTTTATTTCTTTACGCAAACACTTGCAACTCCATTCCATCACCTGCATGCCCATCCCTAGCAAACTACAAAATGAAATGTGGAAAATGGTGATGTTTAGGGCATTTTTTCTATTTCTTTTTTACTTTTGCACCATTCATGCATCCTTTTTAGATGATGAACACGTGACGACACACCACTAACCATCCCTCAAGTCTTTTCATCGGTGCATTTTATCCACTGCATGGGATGGGGAATGGGGGCTATGATATAACATTGTTGTGGACACAAAAAAAGTAACCCTTCTACTTTTTCTTGTTTTGTCCCTTCTTGTGCTTAATTGGCTTGATTTTTCCTTGATTTAATGTAGTAATGTGGCCCACACATTCACATTAGGTCTTGAATATTCAAATTATTAAACATTTTCATGTCTTGTAAAGGTGTTGTAACACATTTCTACACTTTTCTAGAGTCTTCTTATCATAATTCATCAAAATATTCCCTTTTATTCTTTACCAAGTCTTATTCTAAAGTGTTGTAAAGTCTTGTAATAAACTTTCAAGCTTTTCTAGGCTTGTCATCACTAATTGTAAGTTCTTATGTCTTATTTGGCCCCTTTATGCACTTACAGTTCATAATTAAGTGTATTTTTGAATTCAAACCTGATAAACATCATTAAATGCATCTTAATCCCCGACACCCACTTGCATGCCTTGAGTGGGACCCATTCGCCATGGGTTTCAAATGAGTCGCTCTTGGCACAAAATTCAAAATAATTTCAAATTTCTTTCGGGTTTTTATTCATTAATACCTTAAGTTGGCCTGCGATGTTGTATTTTCGGGAAATTAGGGCATAAGCATGTATAAATATATGTTTTTCTCTAATTTTATCATCTCATTCATTCAAGTATTCATGCATCCTATCTCTCTTAGCATTCAAGCATCATTACATCATTTCATCAAGCATATTTAATCAAGCATTTTGGAGCAGCCATTGACATATCTTCATACATCATCATCAAGGGTTTGGTAAGTTTATGAAACTTGCATGTTATTCATTTATCATTCTCTTCATATTTCATTTCATTATCTAGGGTTTGATTACCAAAGTGGAGTTTGACCTATAAGGAAACCCCCTATACTCTAACCCTCAACCATTTTCCCCCTCTTTGCATGTGTGTTTGCAGGTCTTGTAGGCATATTTGTCAAATAAATAGGTGTTGAAAAGTGGTCAACAAGTCATCTAAGCTATTCAAGTCAACAAAGTCCTAATTCAAGCTTGGAGACAACATTCAGCCCATTTTCTACAGATTTGAACTAGTCAACCTGACAAGAAGACAAGTGCAGATCTAGCCCCACAGAGTTGACTTCAAAAATTGCAATTTTTTGTAGGTGGACTGATTCACCATCAATGGTGAATGAGTCCCATTGCTAGGCTTGGAAAAGTGATTTTTGTGGTTTTCAGCTCCCAACACTCTAAAACCTATTTCAACAAAGTTTACTAGAAGCAAGACTAATTTGCCATCAGTGGCGAATGAGTCCCACTGGTCATCAACAATGAATTTTACAACATTCCAGAGCCTTCTCAAATCTAAAATTTTCCTCCATGTGCACTCCATTCATTCCCATTCATTTATGTTTTCATTTGTGCATGTTTCTAGTTCATGTTTGCATACAACACTATGTTTTCTAGCACTTCATATTTCTTTGTTTTGCATTCGTAAATAATAGTATCTTTGTGTTTCCTACATTTATTCAATCTCATTTAGGAATATTACATCTATTCCAATTCAATCTTGAGTTTAAATACCCTATATTTTGACCCTATTCCTTCAATTTTAGTTGAAAAACCCTAGAAGGGTTAGTGAACCTTAGGGTCCCAAAATCTTTGTTTACAGTTACATACATAGGTTCATTTGTCTACACTTTAGCTTCTCCCCTAACAATATACTATTCCAATATTAAAGGATGATTCATATAATATACCGTATTTGAGGGAACAACTGAGAGGAGACAATGTGTTTTCTGACACTACAAATAATGCAAGCATTTTATTTAAACACAACAATGGAAGGTGTGATTTTGAAGAAATTCATACTATTTTGTAACATTCCATGTTGCAAAACTACATGTGTTAAGAAGCAAGCAGCCCACTGTGAGAGAACCCCTTACATTTAACAAGGAGATTCAAATAACTGAAAATCCACATTGTGTTTTCCAAAATGCAACTATTTTGTGCACTTTTTTTTTCAATAATCTAAAATTTAAACACAACAATGGAAGGTGTGATTTTGAAGACATTCATACTATTTTGTAACATTCCATTTTGCAAAACCGTACATGTTAAGAAGCAAGCAACCCACTATGAGACAACCCTTTACATTTATACCGAGAGGAGATAGTGTGTTTTCCAATACTACAAATAATGTGAGAATCTTATTTGTTCCAATCAAATGAAGAAAGTTAAATTCCATTTTTACTATAGCAAAGAGCTCTTCAAAATGAGAATGTCAATGGGAAGATAAAAGATTTTGTTTGTGTGTACGGTTTTGGGCTTTCTGTCCATTCCAAATTTTGATTTTGAAAACTTGTCAATTCATAACCCACACTATGTTTCAAATGAAATCTTGTTTTCACAACTTGGAACAACATTTATTTTCCTGTCAATGAAAACCCATCTTCACAACGAACAACCAAAAGGAAAAATTTAAATTCCAATACAAAAACCCACAACAACACAAAAAACACCTCTACAATTCAAATGAAAGCCCATGTTCCTAACCAATAGTCATTCAATTCTTCATAGTGAAATTTGAAAACTCTCAAAACAAAAAGTCATAAACAACTATGCATTTGAAATGAAAACCCTACACATAAATAAAAATAATAATTTTTCCATCACAAAAAACCAATTTAACAGTCTCGCTTCATAGTTTAATGCTTTACAAAAACCCATTCAACAGCCTTGCTTCACAGTTCCTATAGAAAGGGAAAATTGCACATACAATGGCGGATATACATACCTATTGGTGTCGCGCCTGTCAAATCCATTTCTCTCATTTCGGCCTTCATTATGTCGCTTGCACTCCCTGAAAAGTTCTACAAAATAAAATGTGGAAAATGGTGGAGTTTAGCTTCCTGAACGTGAAAAAAATGTAGACAAAATGCACCTATCTACATAAAAAAATGCATAAACACACTATGGTTCGCCCACCTGCAACACCATTTCAATGCCCATGTTGGTTTGGTTGCCTGCAACTCCATTTCAATGCCCACATTGGTTTGGCCACCTGCAATGAACGTTGGAAGAAATTTTCAGGGAGTATATCCCAAATAAAATTGATCCTAGTTACAATACCTATTTGGATTGTGTCCTTTCTTTGGAAGATATTGAACATGCTCTTTTTCTATGAAACCTAATAAGATTCTAGGTGTTGATGGTCTATCTATTGAATTCTATCAAATCATGTGGAATCATATCAAGGAGGATTTTTATATGCTCTATTTGGAGGCTCTTCATAATGGCTCTTTAGGATCAAACATTAATAGAGATTTAATTGAGCTAATTCCTAAAGGGAAAAATGATATAACACCATTGTTGGTTGTAGACCAATTATATTACTAAACACTTCTTATAAAATTATTATTAAAACTTTGGCTATCAGGATTAAACATGTGGTCTAAGATATTGTTAGAGTTGAACAAACGAGGTTTATCAAAGGAAGATATAGTTTGAATAATCTAATGTTATCCTAGGAGACTCTTGAATGGGCCCAATAGTCCGACCAAAATGCTTTGTTGATTAAGTTAGACTTTGATAAAGCTTATGATAAAATTCATTAGAATTTCATCTCAAAATGCTACATTGGTTGGATTCCAGGCCTAAATTACAAAAACATGTTCATATGTTGTTCTAGGATGCCAATGCACAACTTGTGATTAATAAATACTTGATATAACCATTTGAGTTGTAGCGATCAATAAGGTAGGGATGTCCACTATCCCCCTTTTCATATGTGCTTACAACTAATGCTTTGGAATATATGCTTCAAAAATCTAACTAGATGAACTTTATAAGAGAGATTTCTATTCCCCAAGATAACGTTGTTATTAACTCTCATTTTTCTGATGATAGTATGTTGTTTTTGCAAAATTTTGAAGAAGAGATGAATAACACTTTGGGATTCCTAAATCTTTACTGATCCCTTTTTTATTATTAGCTAGTTCACAATAAGAATGAATTTATGATGTCTCAATTTGGGCATACTCCTAAGTGGATCCCTAAGGAGTGGAGGAAAATTAAACATGAGGATATTACTAGATATCTTGGCATTTTGTTTTGTGTAGGGGTTTCTCTTTTTGACATGTGGGATTGGTTTCTAAATAGACTTAAAAATAAGCTTTTTAATTGGGACAACAAATTCTTATCATTAGCTAGAAAAAATTAAGTTGCTAGAACAAAATTTTTATTTCTACCCATGTTTGCTTCTCTTCCTATTGGATGCCTTCTAAGAAAAATATGAAGAATTGAACAAACTAATTAGGAAATTCCTTTGGTCTCGGATAGCAATGCCGATTTTATTGCTTCTTCTTGGTCTCATTGCATTCAACCAAAACACAAGGGTGGTTTAAGAATCATTATGTCATTCTTTGTAGTCTTACTTTGTTCAATAAAAATAGGTGCACTTGAGTCAAAGTAGTATTAGAATGAATCACCTCCCAAAAAGTCTCAATGTTTCACCCATATGTCCATTCATTTTTATGAGATGAATTCTTGTGAACTACTACTCATAAAATATGAATTAATAAATTAAATTTAAAAACTACACAATTCAAGTTTAATATAAATATTATTACTAATTTTAATGACATAAACAATTTTTTTTTTAAATTAACTAATATCAAGAAACTTTAAAAAAAAAAATTATATCCAAAATCACACGAAATCGAGTTTAATGTAAAAATTAAGAAGGAAATAAAAACCACGTGTTAAATTCGATCCCACCCGATTTTAAGAGAGGGAAATGACTTTAAAAAGTCTTCCCACGTTTAATTAAACAAAAAGGCCATATTTCTTGCTTACGTTGGACTTTGGAGTAAGTTACGATAAAATGACTCATTGTAGATAAGGAGGGAGGAAGTATTTTCTGGAGCCTTTAAATTATTTAAATTTGTAAAGATTCAGTTGTGGAGTTTTTAAGTTAAATTATTATTTTTTATATTTTTTTAATTCAAGAAAAATCTTTAATAAGTGAAAAATTTAAACTTTTCAATAGAAATAAAATATTGAACATGTAATTATTAAATGGATAAGGTTTGAAAGATTATAATTTTAATTATTCTCATATCTAATAGAAATAAACTTTGATGTGGAAAAGTTGAGAGATAAATTTTGAATTATTTGTCATATTTAAATTGTTTGAGTTATTTGCAAAATTTATATTTACAATTTATGTTGTATGTAATTAAAGATGAAATTGTATAAATTCTAAGTTCATTTTGAAAGTTACAATGAAGACAATGAAGTGATGTTATAATAGAAATGATCCTTTTACTAGGGGAGAGGGGTCATCATTGGCACCAGGTTTTACATAGTGGGGACAAAAATAGTGAACCGTGGGCCTCATAATGGACCATCATAATATCCAACTGTAAAACAATTTTTATCCATTAAGTCAACAAAGTAGACAAATCATTGTACCATCAAAAATTGTATTATAATCGGTTTATATTTGTCCCAAACACAAATAGTCATTTATATTATTACATGTCAAAGAATATTCAAAGCACATCTGACACCACCATCTTACAAGCCAATTTGCTTGTTAATGGTTTGTAGCATTAAAACATGCAGCCAAAATAATATCCAAAGCACATCTAACACCACCATCTTACAAGCCAATTCTCTTGTTAATGGTCTGTAGCGTTAAAACATGCAGCCAAAATATAAAATTAGCACTCCCCTTAAATATCACCACTTGCATTACATCACAACCAATATTTTCATAGATCCCATGCCATGAGAACAACTAAGAGCCAAGACTGTCCCATCACTAAATCCAACCAAACCCACCCCTTATCCAACTTGCCCAACAACACAACACTCAAAGGAAAATCAATCATTCACTTGCATCTCATCGGTCAAATCCCAGCGCACGACAACTGGTGCATTCTCTTATTTTGCCACGTCAACCACCAAAACAATGGTGTTAAAGCCACCAAAATCACCTGAGAAGCAAACAAGGATTGCATGTCATAAATACATACAACTCTACAATTGAAGGCACCCAATCAAGTTTTCAATTTTGAAAAAGAAGGAAAAAAACTAAAGACTCCATACCAAACTAGCATTGAACATATAAAGAGATTTTCAAATTAAAAAATGCATTACTCAATCTTTGCCAATTTCCATTTAGAACGTCTCACTTTCATATTCAATTCTACATTTTCCTAGAGGCAGATGAAGAAAGACCAGAGGTAGCAGCAGTAGCACGCTACCAAGTTACAGGTATTCTATTGCTACTAGTTCTTTATGCCTACAAATGCTAATCTGTTGTATGTTATGCATATGTGTTTCACAAAACTATAAATATATGGGGTTTCACCTTGATGTTGTTTAACATTGTGTTTTTCATTTATATTCTGTATGCCTTGGAATGCAAATATGTTGTATGTGATGTCAATGTTTGTCACAATAACCTGTGGGTGATCCCACAATAGTGGTTTACAATTTTTGGCCAAACTGGACACTGAAATAAATTTTTTTAACTAAATCTTCACTTTTGGGAACCTATAGCAGCTAAACCGTGAGGAATTTAAAGATGATGCATACTAGAGTTTCGTGACATTTTGTCTATAAATTCTAAATATATTTTTTTCAATTTTTTTGGAATCAAATTGCACTTCTTTTTCCATCTCCTTTGAAAACTAGTTTTTTTTAGAAAACAACATTTTTAAAAGTGACGCTCATCGTATAACACAACTTTTTTCCATGAAGGATAAAATTCTAATTCTTTCAATTTAGATTTGTAACTCGATATCTAGTGCTTCCACTTGGTTAGATAGTTTTTTATTGAATATTTTTCTTTAATCAAGTTTGAATTCAAACCAATTATAATTCAAACATAGCATGACCGTATAATGTAACTTTTTTTGTATGTATCGAAATTCAATTTTTTTTTCTGTTGGATCAAGGACTTCAATATCTGGTGCAATAATTTTTATTTTTATTTTTGATAATCTACTATTTTTCCACATGTGTGAACAAAGAGCTTGATTTTCGTGAAAAGCCTACATTCACGAGAAATAAAAAATAAATATAATAATAAAATTAAATTTATTTAAAATTATACTTTTTGGGAAGCTTATAATAAGGACTACATACTTAAAAATAATTTTTAAATGAATTCATTTGATCCCCAAAAGGTAAATCAAAAGTGGTTTTTATCAAAGATTTTGATGATGGATCATGTAGTATGATTTGAAACGTTGATGTGAAAAACCAAAACACAATCAAATCCAAAAATTTTAGCTTCTACTTGATGGATTGTGGAAACTTGATATCTTTAATTTTGATAGGTGTAAAGGAGACTTCGTTATAGGTATGGTTTAAAACTAGCGGGGTTCTATCCAAGGGGGTTTGATTTAAGGTAGTTTAATCAAACCCTCTTCAATTGGAATTCTTTAAATGAAACCTTTTAAGGCTTAAATCACTATATTTTCTAAAAATATGTGATTTCAGCAAAAATTAGATCCTCCCAGAAATTGTAAACCAACTTTGTGGGATCACCCCTGTAACTCAATATCAGGGGTTTCAACTTACACTATTTATGAATGTCAAGTCATTTCAGTTTAATTTATGGGTTTTTTTATATTTTGTATGCCTAGGAATATAGATCAATGATATGGATTATAAATGTTTGTCACCCACTACCCTATAACTCAATATTTGGGGTTTCAACTTATAATGTTTACGGATGTCAACTTACTCTATTTATGGGTTTCAACTTACCATGTTCCTTACAATGTTATTGTTAGACCCTATCTACTCTATGTGCAGAAGACCATTTCATTTCATTTCAAATCATAATGCCTAGCAATGCCTATTTGTTCTTAATGCCTAGCAATGCCTATATGTTCTTAATGCCTAGCATTCTGTTTGTTTTGGAGTCTTCATTTGGTTAGGTACCCATACATGTTTGGCTCTGCACAATTCATTGTTCAACTCTACACTCAAGAAAGCTTCCTTTGTCTTTTAGGTGAGGTTTTCTACCTGACTAGGCCTGTACCATTGTCTTTCATTTCTACAATGTTTAACACTTGTCTACTCATGTCTTAGTAATACTATTTGTACAATATATATGTATGTATATTTACATATATATACACATACATATACACACACATGTGTGTATATATATATATTAAAACTAACAAAGTTATTTAGTTATTCCAATTAGCAGTATATATGTTGTTCTTTTCAATATATATATATATGCCAACATATGTACCAACCATGCACTTCTAAGAATTTGTTATAGTTACAATCAACGTGATTTCATTTATATTCTATATGCAGCCCAAGAATGCCAATCACTTGTATGCACTAAAACTACATTTTGATGCATTTATGTTCCATACAATGTGATTGTTACACCTAATTTGTTGTAACTGATTTCATTTCCATTCTTAATGCCTACTATTTATGGAAGTCAATGCACTCATGTTCCATACATTGTGATTGTTACACCTAATCTTCTCTAAGAGATTACACTTCAATTCTTAATATACTATTTATGGATGTCAATATATTTCAATTTCATAGAATATGATTGTTACACCTAATCCAAGATCTAAGTCATTTCACTTCAATTCTTAAATCAAATTGATACCAACAATTACATTACAAATTGTCAGCATGGACATTAAAGAAAACCAAACTATTCATGCATCATTGTGACTTCAACGGTGTTCATTGATTATTTTTATCATTGCTTCAAACAAATTTTGTAATAATTGTAGGTGCAATCTAAAGCTCAAATGAGGTCAAATCCAACAAAGAAGATTGGAAAGATAAAGTTGTGTACACGTAAAAAAATAGTAATAGCCCCCCCGATGAAAGAACCTATTGTAGAAGACAACATTCCTCAACCTATTGAGGCAGTCTCGAAGATTGTTGCACCTACAAGTAGGCTAACAAGATTAGGCTTAAGGTTAAGGTTAGGGTTTAATTAAGCTCAAGGTTAGGGTTAAGGTCAAGGTCGGGGTTTGATTAGGGTTATAATTAGAGTTAAGGTTGTCATGAGAACTATGGTTAGTGTTAAACTAAGGATTATGAATAGCATTAGAATTATGGTTAGGGTTAGAATTATAATTAAGATTATAATTAGGGTTAGAATGAGAAGGGTTAGGATTATAATTATAGATAGACTTAGGGTTGGGATTAGTATTAGGGTTAAGGTTAGGTTAGGTTTACCATTTAATTAGAGTTGGGGTTCTAGGATAAAGCTTGGGTTCAATGATAGGGTTAGGGTTGGGGTTAGAGTTAAAGTTCAATTACAAATAGGGTTAGGGTTCAATTAGGTTTAAGGTTAAGGTTAGATTAGGGTTATGATTCAATCTCAACAATAATTCTCACTCTAACTCTAACACTAAACTTAATCGTAAAACTAACACTGACACTATTTTTAACCCCAACCCTAACTAAATGTATATCTAACCCTAACCTTAATTCTATAACTAAAAGTAATTATAATCTTGTCTTTCATGTTGTGCTACAAGTGCTACTAACATATATATATTCTTTATTAATATATATAAAATATGCCAAGAGATATCTTTGTCGAGGCACCTATTTTATAATAGTACAATAGACGCATCAAAATGATATCTCTCGACATATTTTATATATATCATTAATAAATAATATATATGCTAGTAAGTATTTAATAAATAAAATAAAATAAATATATTAATTTTTTACAATATAATTAATAAAATAATTAAAAAATGAATGACTATTATTTTAAAATTATTATATATATATATATCAATTTTTTATTCATTAATAATTATTTCATTTTATTTCACAATTATTTTATTAATTATATTTTAAAAATTGATATATTTATTGTATTTTATATATTAAGTATAAAACATTTTTTATCCTTTAAAAATTATTTTATTACATATATTTTAAAACTTGATATATTATTATATTTGTTTTATTATATGTATATATCAATTTTTTTAGTGTATAAGAATTATTTTATCAATCATATTTTAAAAATTGATATTTTTATTTTATTTTATTTATTAAATGTATATAACAAAATATGAAACAGTTACTTCAAAATTATTTTATTAATTATATTTAAAATAATTCAAAGTAAAACAAAATTATTTTTTAAAGAACAAAAATTTATTCTATATTTTTAAGA
Organism: Sequoia sempervirens; assembly: GCA_007258455.2. Classification (NCBI taxonomy): domain Eukaryota; kingdom Viridiplantae; phylum Streptophyta; class Pinopsida; order Cupressales; family Cupressaceae; genus Sequoia; species Sequoia sempervirens. The sequence continues at coordinate 100,259,199 of VDFB02252616.1, read as the reverse complement.
ATTTAAATATACAACAGTTTTAAAATGTTTTAAAAAGTAGAGAATAATTTTTTAAAGAAAAAAAATGTATTGAATATACTAAGGAAGTATGTAATAGCTAATTAATGAAATGTACATTAACTGACACTAACAATCGTTAACAAAAGTGTGGCAGGCATAAGCCATGCGGATGCCCATTCCTTTTTGTAGGCTGGGTAGCCATTCATCCACCATACTACTCATTGCCAAGGATATCCACGTGGCACCTGCCCGTGATATCGCAATCAATAAAGACCTCGCAACTTTTGATCACGCGATGGTGAGCAACCGTGGATCTCAACCATCAGCAATCTTGTTCATTCAACACAGTCACCAGCCTTGTTATTAACCATTGAGCACCTTTCTATCAAGATTATAATATCTTTGTTGATTTAAAACACGTGCATCTTATAACTACTTTAGTAACCCACGGGATAATATATTAAAGATGCATCAAAGTATTTATCATTCCTTTGGCTTCATCGAATGAGACATGTGGTGCTCGCCCGTGATATTGCGATCAACAAAGACAATGTGGTGGGGTCATCACGGGATGGTGGGGAATAGCTATGATCACACGATGATTGATCTAAGGCCATGCGAACTTGTCCCTCTGCAAAATAAAAACATTTATCAGGGGAGAGGGCCCAGTAGTCATACAAGGTCCAATAGTCGCACACTCACTCGTGATGATAATACCCAGTCTTACCACATATTTATACTATATATTGTAAATAAATAGTCCAAATGTAAATAAAGAAAAAACCAAATGTTGATAAAAAATGGACCCATACTTGAACACATGAGAACCTCTAAATGTTATATGATAAAAACATAAATACATTCATGAAGAAGTGAAATAAGTATTTTTTTGTTTCAAATAAAATATCACAATTCTCCACTATAAGTATATCATTTAAAAAATAAAATGCTCATTTAATAAAATAAGACACTCATTTAAACAAGTATTGTTATCATAGTGGAAAAATATTGTTCTTATGTGTACAACAATTGGGGTAGCAATGTACAAGCATTGGATAATTTTATATTAATAGTTTGTCCTATCACAAATATAAAAGGTGAGCACAATAAATCACATGTATTTTCCCATTAAATGTGAAGAATTTTCAAAAAGTTTTAGTGTTCAACTATTGGTCCATTTTTGTTCAATATAAGTTGTATTTTAAATAATTATGTGTTGTTTTTATAACAACAAATAGATTTTTTGTGTTCAACTATTAGTCCATATGTGTTGAATATAAAAGGTAGAGATATCAAAGATTTATGGTTATCAATAAGTATTTGGTCCACTTAGGTTGTATATTAATTTTAGTTTAAATAAAAATATCATATTCTACAAGTAACAAATGATATTTTTTTGGTTCAACTATAGGGGGTTCCATGATTAAGTTTTGGTCAAACCTTTAAAAAGTCAAATCTTAGACACTTCTCAAAAGATATGTTGATGTGGCGAGTTGCATGATGAGTCGCGCCTCCAAACCTTAGTTATAGATAAATAAGAGACCTGTCTACATTTCAAAAAAAATGAAGGTTCTACGATATTCCAGCCAATTGCTACATGCTGAGAAAGTTAGCCTGCACGACTACTGGGCCCTCTCCCCTAAAAGAATAAGGGGATATCACTAGGCTGACGACAAACAATGACATAAGTTGTTTTAATGAGGGAACATGGGACCAAAAAAAGACTTAGGAAAAATAAAGTCAAGTGAAGGAAATAAAATGATAAAACAAAAGGGGGCCCAGCCTAGATGAAGCGATGGGGCTTAAGTCATTTTAAAACCTTCCCAAAAAGTAACGGCCAAATAGATCCCATCCAAGGTGTAAGATGAACACTAGGGTTTTACATTAAGATGAAGGTAAAACCCCATCCTTAGGCTTTTCCCAAACACCATAGATGATCAAAGACACAAGGCAGGATAAAATAGAACACATAGAATAAAAATTTGAAGTTCCATCACTACCCATAACCCTAAACCCTAAACCATTAACCCTTAACCCTTAAAACCCAAACCCTTAAACCCTCTACCCTCTCTCTCTCAAGTCTCTCCCTCCTACCCCCTCTCCCTCTCTCAGGTCTCTCTCTCTCACTCCTCTATCTCTCTCCCCCATGTACCCTAAACTCCTAAACCCTTTTAACCCTTTTTTAAAACTCTAAACTCCTTAAACTCTCTACCCTCTAATATGAACCCCCTACCCTCTTTATCTCTTCTCCCACTCTCCTCTTCTCCTCTTCTCTCTCAGTATCAGGGCGTCTCAATTTCACTACCTTCTTATCTCCCTCCCCTCTACTCCTTAACCCTACTTTCTACCCTCTACCTCTTAACCCTATACTCTTTTTATCTCTCCCCACTCTCCCTCTCACAAGCACACACCTAATCCTCTTATCTCTCCCCTCTACCCATAACCCTCAACCATTAACTCTAAACCTCTACCCTCTCTCTCTCTCTCAAGTCTCTCCCTCCTACCCCCTCTCCCTCTCATGTGTCTCACCTCTACTCACTCTCATTCTCCTCTCCTCTCTACTCCTAACCCTAAACCTTAAACCCTTTAACTCCTTTAAACTCTAAACCCCTTAAACCCTCTACCCTCTCTCTCTCTCTCTCAAGTCTCTCCCTCCTACCCCCTCTCCCTCTCTTAGGTCTCTCTCTATCTCTCACTCACTCCCTCTATGTGTCTCCCCTCTACCCTTAAACCCTAAACCCTAGATCCTAAACCCTTAACCCTTAAACCCTAAACACTTAAACCCTCTACCCTTAACCCTTTCTCCCTCTATCTCCCACTTCCTCCCTCCCTCCCTCTCTAAAGTCTCTCCATCCTATCACCACTCCCTCTCTCAGGTCTCTCTCTCTCCCCTTCCTCCCCTCTTCCCCTCTCCCTTCCCCTCCTAACTTTCTCTCTCTCTATCTCTCTCTCTTTGTCTCCCCTAAATCTCTCCACTCTACCCTTAACCCTTAAATCCTTAAATCCTCTACCCTTTATCTCTCTCCCACTCCCTCCCTCTCTCTCTCTCAAGACTCTCCCTCCTACCCCCTCTCCCTCTCTCATGTCTCTCTCACTCACTCACTCCCTCTATCTCTCCTCTACCTTTTAACCCTAAACCCTAAACCCTCTTTAACCCTAAACCCTCTACCCCTCTACGCTTAACCCTCTACCCTCTATCTCTCTCCCACTCCCTCCCTCTCTCTCTCTCAAGACTCTCCCTCCTACCCCCTCTACCTTTCTTAAGTCTCTCTCTCTCACTTACTCCCTTTATCTCTCTCCCCTCTACCTTTAACCCTAAACCCTAAACCATTAACCCTTAAACTCTAAACCCTTAAACCCTCTACCCTCTATCTCTCTGCCACTCTCTCCCTCCCTCCCTCTTTCTCTCAAGTCTCACCCTCCTACTCCCTCTCCTTCTCTCAAGTCTCTCTCTTTCTCACTCACTCTTATCAACCTCCCCTCTACCCCCATCTCTCTCCCACTCCTCTCTTTTCTCTCTCTCTCTCACTAAACCTCTATCTCTCTCCACTCCCACCTATTGGTTGTTTTTACTGTAACTAGGTTGGTCTTCTAATTTACCTATGGAATTGCCAATTCCAATCAAGGGAAACTTGAAGGACCTAGGCCAACTGATGAGGATTTTAAAGACCTCCTACACTATGGGCTCTACAAGACCCAAGAGGGTGATCCCTTAATGTGTTTACAACCTCTACACCATTATCGTAAACAACATTAACAACAACAAATAATCTCATTTAATAGCTCAACATAATAGCATAATACTAAATAGAATTGGTTGTTCATCAGTAATATCAACTATTTGGAGCATGAGATAACTACAACACATTCCACAGTGTAAAATAGTCATTGATTTGCAATTTTTAGCAAGTGTTAGGTAAAGACAAACAAAATACTTAACCATACAAGTTATTACAACTTACATCAGTGCCATATATCCATTGAGGGAGTCAAATTCATAGACATCTAAGGGTTTATGATAGATTTAACACATAACATATAAGATCCTTGAAAATATTGTTTTACAATTTTATCAACATGTATTCTAACCCAATACTACTTATCAAATCCTTATACAAACATATCCACCTACAATCCCATTCAAGCATTTTAATTAATTCCTTGAATTAAAGCCAAAACAAAAATCATACACACCACAAGAGTGAAATGAACAAGACAACCCTTGATTATCTTATTCAAAATTCAGATATGCATGTACAATGGAGAGACATGAGTTTGAATTAATAATTTCAATTCAAATTCCAGTACTGTCATAAAACATCAAATCCCCATGAATTCAAAACCTACTACAAAATGACTCAAAACCTAAATTGCATTTTCCTTAAAACCATCAAACTTTACAATTTTCTCTGAAACTCTATCTAGACTCGACCAAAAAATATCTAACTTTCTAACCTATACTTCTATCCTTGAAATCCTTCTTATAGAAAATGAAGGAGAAAACAAGCATCAGGTCAGAAAGTACCTCTCATTTCACATGCTTTTCTTCACAAAACTCTTGAGGACAACAACTATACCTTCTTTATTTATCATCCTATGCCCTATTCATGCATCCTACAATTACAACAATATCCATGGGGACTCTTACACAAGTTACAGTAATCACAAAAAGTGTAAGAGCCCCTTTATATCATGTTTGGACTACAAAACCCTCAAAAATAGGGTAACCAAGCTGTATGCAAAGAAATGAAGTTTTCTAACTCAAATCAATGCCTTAAGCCATCAAATCAGATTCAAATCAAAGCTAACACATATCTTCATGACTTGGAATTGATTTCACATCAAAATATGGCTGCATGTGACCGTACAGTGTTGCATAATAGGAAAAATATAGAAATTTTAAAGAAAAACACAGATTTTTGAATGTCAAGAGCTTGTATTTTAAATACTCAACCATCAACAACCATTAAAATGATCACTTTATGCCTTTTAAAGGCCTTTACACCTCAACCACTGAACAACCACCTCTACAGCTCACTTTTCAATCTTTTATGATCACATGAAACATAAAACACACTAATTTCAAGGTTGTTAACATCACTATCGAAATGTTTTAATTTTTTGACCTTTCAAACATTAAAAAGTACATCATTAAATTAATTATGTAATGGCATAAAAATTAAAAACATCATGAATTAATTATGTAACCACATAATTCAAATATAAATCTATTAAGAAATTAATATCAAATATATAATATAATTGCATAACTCATACATTTCAATGTCATTGATCTTCTTCTTCATCCAACTCTTTGTCTGTATCATCCGATCCAAATTTGACATTGTAAGGATTGGTCATATCATCATCATCGTCATTGATATCAATTTTGATAATATCATCATCCACACAGATATCATCTTCATGAACATTAACTCCTACAACATCATGATCTAGTTCCTCCTCTTCGACATCTTCATTAGAGACATCATCAACTAACTGTTGATCCTAATCATCATCTACATCATCTTCTAGTTATTTGGTATCTTCTTCTTCCACCACATTATACTTTACCGGTCTTCCTCTTGGATCATGTCTAACAACAAATGACCAACCCGGTTTACCTGGAACCTCTTAGTAAAATACCTACTCACATTGGCTTGGAAGAACATAGGGCTCATTTCCAGCTCGCTCAATTAACCTTGTATTAACCATGGTAAATCCATATTCATGTTCAATAATAGTTCTCTCAGGATCATTTTCATTCAATCGTAGCCTGTACCATAGGACGACAAAAAAAATTAATCTGAAGGACTTTAAATCACACTCAAGTATATCATCCAAAATCCCCTAGTATCGATTTTCTTAGACTTCTGGATGTATGTCGCTTCTAGATGAAACATTAGTCACCTGAAAGACTGCAGTTATACCAGAATCACAAGTTTTCTTCATGTCATCCAACATTTTGATTTGAAATTTATGACCATTGCACCACATAGTCTTGTGGTGTTTCACCTACAATATGTCAAACATGTAAAAATTATTGCAATATTGTCAGTTGATAAAAATGTTTATTCTTGGCTAAATGTATGCAAAGAAAACAATCTCAACATATATATACATCAGTATAATTGAAAATAATTAAATAATATGGGTGATTAATATATTTATATATACCTATTTATCTCTTAAACCATATGCTAAATCAATTTCCCTTTGTGTAACATTGGAATCTCCATTACGATGAGCTTCTTTAACTAATGAAGCCACACCTTCCCATGTTAATGCACGACCAAATTGTTAACATCGTTCAGTCCATACCATCATCCAATCAAAATTGTTTGTGATGTACAAATGTAGTGCATCCCACTCTTGACCAATTTTATCAAAAAACTTTGAAATTCATAAACAACGTATAATTAGTTAAATACCACAATATACGACTTTAATTTATAATTAATGTATATCGAAGATTAAAAATTAAATAAGTACAATATACATAAAAACCATATGTAAAATGTATTCCAATTAATCTCCATGACCATCTTATAATTATCTCTCACTTTCCTCAATCTACCTTTCCCCATCAGGTACTCCCCTTTGAATTTGTTAATGGAGTTGCGATCCCAAATGTGATCTACATGGATTTTTGCTACAAACTTAGGAAGATATTCACTAATGTACACCATGGTGTGGTATACCATATATCCCTCCACTATAGAACCCTCAGGATGTGCTCTTTATCTAACCAAAGCCTTCAAAATTTTAAGTGTCTCTCAACCATCCACATTGACCTTGTGTGTATAGGTCCACACAATTCAATCTCCTCAACTTGGTGTATGAGATAGTGTTCTTGTGCATTGAAAAATGTCAAAGGTAGACACTTTTGCATTTCACACATTAGACGAGGAATTTTTCTCTTCCAATAATTTATATCTTCTTTATGGATTTCTTTAGATGATAGCCATCTACAAGTGATTTAAGGCACAAATATATTAATGAGATTTAACAAAAATATATAGTATATTACATAACAAGTAAAACAAATGGAAATTATAAGATGTATACAATAAATTGAACAAATATCACTACTTACCTCATGTATTTTTCAAGATCATATATAACTTGCTTGACATTGTTGTCAAAGTTGTCTAAGAGAGATAGCAGTAGAACATACCGCAACAACTATAAAATGATCTTTTCATTATTTTTCCAAAAGTAGTAAACACAATACACTAAAAAGTACATGCATTATACAAGTGTATATAATATACCAAAATAATTACCTTAATGAAGGTATGTCAATCATGTGTTTTCATCGCTAACCCAAATTCACCTTTCTTTGTTATTATATTGTTTATGTTCGCAACAAATCCTTTGAGAAATCAAATTTTTCATATGACTTCTTTTATAACATTGCTTTGTTGCTTTGTTAATAACCAAGGAATGGAACTTATATTAATTTGGTCTCCATCGCTATTTAATTGAATGACATTTTTCATTGCATGATTGGCTTCTTGAATGTCACTACAAAATTTTTCTTTGTCATGCCTTCCATCCAATATTTTTTATAACGTTTATATTATATTCTTTCCAATATGCATTGTATCAAACAAATGCACAATTTGTAGCTACTCATAATAGGGCAACCTACTAAATTGTCTGGGATAACTTTTCAATCCCTGTGGAAGCTGACCATTAATGCCTTGATGGCATTCATGAAGCATATAAGTTAAACAAATTAACAAATACAATCATTGTCAATTACAACATGAGTAAACACAACACAATATAAAAATATAAATTCAAAACATATCATTTATGATAGATAAAAAAATTTGATCTGATGTATAACCTTGATGATTAATTCTATTATATTTCAACTTCCATAGGCGAGGTGTCATTCTTTGTGGTTTTGATGTAGTCTCCTCTTTCCCATTGAAAAGATGTTTTTCAGTAGTTTGATACTTATGATTTCTATGGAGGAAGTGCCTATACTCATCAAACACCTGCTTTCCTAAACTTGTTGAACAACGAGATTTCATCTTTGGACCACAAATTGGACATGCAAATTTTCCCTTTGTTTGAAGACCTACAAGATCATATATAATTGGATTAAATATGTCATTTTTTATAATTATATATAATGAATAGATTATTTTAAAATCATGCATGATATCTACTCCATCAAATTAAATATTGTTAAAGTGCAGTCGAATGTTATAACATACCACAAAAATGTGTTAGCCCTGGGGCATCATGAATTGTCCATAAAAGCATTGCATGGAATTGAAATTGTCTTTGTCCTATTGGTCTAGAGGCGTCATACATAGTGACCATTCCATAACTTTAGTAACGTTGATAAGAGGCTCGATATATACATTCATATCTTTAACTTGGTACTTACCTAGTTGAATGAACATAAACATTACATAATTATTATAACCATTTTACTACAATATATATAAATTAATGTACATGACTATTGAATGAAAAAAATATAAGTCATTATGCAACAAATAAGATAAATGAGATGTCACTACGTTAAAGAAAATTGATATAAACAAATACCTGGAACAATCATTGACAACATTATGTGCTCCCTCTTTATTGACATCCATGGAGGAATTTTATTGTTGATAACAAAAATAGGCCACACTGAGTAAATAGATCTCATCTCTCCAAATGGATTGACACCATATGCTCCCAATGAAATCCTGAGATTATGAGGTTCTTCTTCAAAGTGTGGCCATTTTTTCTCCATGTCCCTAAATGCAAAACCATCCGCAGGAATTCAAATAATGTCATCTCCACTTCTATTTCATGCATGGTAATCCATAAATTGCACTAAACATTCGCACCTAAATAATTGTTGCATACATGGAATAATGAGAATATAACGAAGAAATTTGTGAGACACTTTTTTTGTTAGTTGATTTGTTTGATATCTACTAATATGACATTGTGGGAATTTTCTTGCACATTCCTATTGTTTATGATATATAATATGATCATTAGGACATGCATCTATTGCTTGATACTCCATTCTGATATCTTTCATAATGCCAAATAAATCTCGGTATGAGTGAGGTAAAATATTTGATGGTGGTAACAAAAATCCACCAATCAATCTACAACAAAAATTAATTTGTTAATATAAAGAATATTAATGGTACATATTTCATCATTTATTTACTAGTGATGAACTAACAACAATTAAAATAGATGAAAAAAGATGACTTATATGACATACCTTAACATCCGTGAGATTGCTATGTTTGATAAACCATTCATAACCTTCAAGTTCAATAGCAACAATACAACAGAGAGGAGTTGTTTATGAGCCTTCATAAAGGGGCTCGTATGTCTTCTCAAGTACAGGTAAATCATGAACATCATCAAAGTCATCCTGATCATCATGATCAGCTCTACCACTAAATGTGTCATGGATCAATGTATTTGTATCATTATCTTCAACTGTGTTTTCTAGCACATGATCATCTTCTTCCATATGATCATTAACTTCAACTTCGATATTCACAACTCCATGTTCGTCCACTTGCAAAACCACATTCTCTAGGCTGTGACAATCCATATCATCTACCCTAGGGTGCCCCACCTTTATAATAATGATAGACACAAATAAACCATGATCATGATTGAGTGATTATATATATATATAATGTTAAAACGATATAAACATTTACAAATTCAATCAATATAAACACATATAATCAAAAACATACCAATGGATGATAATCATGCCCCCCTTCAATGTGACCATGTTGCCTACAATGTTTCTTAGTTGTTGTGATTAAAAGTCATCTCATCTTTAAGCCCTTGCAATTATTGCAAGGACAATAACATTTCCCGTCACCCTTTCTTTTCAATCTATCCCACAATCTATCAAGTGTCTCTTCATTTTGTTTTGGATTAATATTATCTGACATAATTTTTCTTTACCAAGCTTGACTATTTAGATCTTCAAAAAATATCAAACTCACACTCCAATAATTTTTATTCAAGCAGGTAACAAAATCTAATAATTTTGATATTTTACACCAAAAAATTTTTGCATGCAACCACCCCTACAAAAGAGAAGATAGTCTGAAGTTAATTACCCCAAAAAACACTTTAAAATGCTAATTCCAAAACTTATTAAATTCTGATTTTACTATGATTTCCAACCGTTAAGACTCCTAAAATCAGAATATTGAACTTGATCACAAACTTCCTACAATGGAGGTAGCGAGCTAGTAAGAGTAAGTGACCCATTCCTAAGGAGCAACAAGTTGGAATCATCATTGCTAATGTCAATATGGATTTATCCTTTTAGTTAAAGATGCAATGTGTCACTTCTTATGATGAGTTTATCCCTAGGGCCCTCAACATTGAGAGAGCTCTAATCGCACAAGGAAGCACACACTAGTAGAATTTAGAAAATAAATGACTAGGTGACTAAAAAATTTAGTCACAACAACTAAAAATGACTAAAATCTGCTCATTTTTTGCAACTCAACTATAAATAAGTAAATAAATTACTAGTTTGGTCGTTGATTAAAAATTATTTAGTCACACAAATAAAAATGACTAAATAGTTAGTCATTTATTTAGTCACAATCCATTTGAATAAATCATTTAAGGAATCAAGAATATAGCCCGCCAAAATACTCTAAAACTTTAATAAACATACCTAAAACTTTTGTCAAAATCTTATTTTTAGGCGTAGCCCACCATAATGGAGTTTTCATTTTAATAAACATTCTCTAAAACCTTCGTAAAAACATTATTTTCAAGCATAGACCGCCAAAATGGAGATGTGTTTCCATAAAGAATGATAAAGAATGATGAGGAGATGTGTGTGAAAGGAGGCATAGGATTCAGTGTTGTTTATCTCATTTCTGCTCTGCTCAACAAATCTTACATTATTCTCGCTACTATTTGTAATCTAGGTATTTACTTGACATATATTTGCATAATATTAAATTCCTTCAAATGATTTTGAAGTATCAATGTATCCTATATAGGGTTTATAATGATTTCTTTTTAATTAAAAAAATAAATAAATGATGTATTTCCCTGTAATTAGATAATCTGGAGATCTCCTAAATCTGCCCCAGCACACTATCCTCTTTGGCACTGTATTCATTAATCCAACTACTAGAGTTTTGCATGTGACATCTTTAATATCTTCATGACCATGGCTTAAATAGATCTCAGTCTTTGCTTTAATCATTTTCATGGTAACCCTTGAGTTTCATAATCCACCTTCAATCTCTTTTAAGAACGATGTCTTAAGCTAGACTACATAGTATGCATATAAAGCAAGTCCTTCATACCTACCATTGTTCCAAACCACCACTCACTGCCTTGCTTAAAATGTTGCCTCCATAAGCACAATAGCATGTTTTAAAATCATGGTTGCCATGATTGACCATTAAGGTCACCACTTTTATCAAGATACAATGAGATTTTTGTCTTCAAACTCAAGGCATTATGCAAGATAACATTGTGAATTGTTTGTTGTGTACGATTTGATTTTCTTGCACATTTACTACTTTGCTAACTTCCTTTAAGACTGGGTATTGCACCCTCAGCTGCAATCTCAAACAGCTCACTCACTATCACTTGAAGATTCCTTTCATGAGCATCCTTCTATAAAATCAAACTATGCCCTATAGACTGCCTACTTACTACAGGGGACTCATTGTTTCATGGTATTGTAGATCTTAAGATCCTTCAACCTTATTGACACTACTTCATAGTCCACAAGGTATTATTCACTATTCTCTCATCTTTGATGAGTCTCAAAACACTGCTCAAACATGCAATCCACTACCTCCATTATACATTAATGGCTAAGAAGAAACATTGAACCTATGATTACCACTGTTACTTCATTTGGACAATCATTCCCTAATTGCATTTTCCTTGTCTAACACTACCAAAAGCATTTGAAAAACCCTTAATGTCAGCAAGGGGGTAAGGAAACTCACTGTTAAAATCTCCACTTTACTATGCAAGGTTTTATTATCTTGTCACTGCTCAGCCTCTTTTTGACAATCACATCTCAAGTGACTATCATTCTTCTTACCATAGATTGCATTTACAAATGTCACTAAGCTACATAGTGTGCTTGTTATTAGCTATAATATTTAGATTGCAATATTTTGTTATTAGCTACAATGTCTCAATATTTATAGTATTGCAACCTCACTAATCCGCTAGAGTTATTGTTTATGTTTCTACAGAGGCTTAGGGTTTGTACCCTAATCATGCTCTTACCAATGCTTCTATTAGTATTAAAAAAATAACCTTAAATCTTGGGTCAGAAAATTAGTTGTCTTGACAAAGTTGTGGTATGATCTTGGATTGTATCCTAGAGTGTGTGGGAAGCTTGTGTTTGATTATTAAGGTATGTAAACCTGATCAGGGAAATGTATCCTATATAACATGGGTCTTTCTTTAATACTTTACATAATGGTTATTAGTATATCACATTATTATAGTTTGTGGTAACCCAAGATTGCATTTAAATATGTAACAAACTTGGTTTGTAGTTTAATCTATACACTTTTAAGTAACATTCATAAGGTTTAGAAAATATTGATCACTCTCTAGAATATCCCATTAAACATGGGTTGTACTTGAATGCACTACATAATTAATATAACACAACCACTCTGCATATCAACTAGAGTTATAGGCTCTTTATTGCAGCAAGAGGTAATCACTGTTCGATCATGCTATAATCACATCCTAACCTGTTAAACTTGAGACAACTTGAATTCACCCAATGATAATTGACACCTACATTATACAACCTAAATTAACTACATTATATGATTGCCTCCATTTCTATCACAACATAGCTACATTAAACTTGGGTCACACATGAATGCATCCTATATTTGTTATAGCACAATTGTGCCACATGACCAATAGAGTTATGGATCACATAATTACAATCACAGGAATCTGTTCTTTGGTTGTGATCTTATGGTGATTCCACACAACAAAATCTGGACATGAAATTCTCAAAACCCTAAACCTTTAAAAATGAAATATGATGAGATGTTGCTTTAAAATATTATTTTCAAACCTAGAACTACAAATATGATTTTGCAACTAAATTCTACAAAAAGACAATGACTACCCTCAACCTGGTGATATCTTCTTGAATTTTTTTAATTTTTCCCAAGAAAATTGTCCTTAGTTCTCCACAAACTGTCTCAAGTAGAGCAAAACACTGTCACAATAAATCAACGAACTCACTTTTCTTTATGTCGGCCACAATTTGATTTTTTTCTTATTTTTCATGTTTGTTGAAATTTCGACAAAACCCAGGTTTGTCAAAATTTTGACAAACGTTGAGGATAAACTTTTAAAAAATTGAAAATTACACATCAAATTTTACAAGCACCCGACAATACATCAAATTATACATATTTCGTCGAACATTTTCATCAGATTTTGCAGTCAAATGAGTTAGTGAGCCCTTCTCAAGTCGACAAGAAGGCGTAGAGGTGTTACGCTTCATCATCAATGGAGAACACATCTCTGCAAATCCCAGAGGAAAGAATTTGTTAGGGACAACAACATGCCACACAGACGTTTGCATGTCGTGTGCACGTCCCCAACAAAAATTTCCCCACCGACACTTGTAAGGAAAAGCACCAAGTGGATGCACTGCAGATAGGTGATGTGAAATTTCTTACTTGGGTTTGATTTTCCTAAAGTAGAGGGTGTAAGAGGACAATTTGCGAGAGGGGTACAAATTCACTCCTATACATTTTTCCCTCACTTTAGCGAGCATGAGTGTTAAATAATGTTCAGTAAAGTAGATTGAAGAGTTTAGAAATGTATACTTGAACCATCGAGGAAGCTGACCTGAATCTGGCAAGCTTGAAAGAGTAGGGCAATCAAATAACTCCATAGGTACTCTCTTGAGGAGGATTGAACAAAGGAATTTGTAGATCCTTGGAACTATAAAGTTGATCAAAGTGCACCAAAGGTCTACAAACCAAAGATGGAAAAATCTTGTAGGATGCAAATGCTTCACAGATCCTCAAACCTGTAAAGAAGGCACCCTCAGGTACTCTCTCCTGAAGGAAGCCCGATGTAGGGGACTTCGCAGAGTCGAATTGGAAAGTAGTTTCACAAGCGCACCTATAAAGCAACATGTTAATTTGCAGACAAAACATGTTAGAAATAAAAAATCAACCACATAGGCAGACAAGCAGACAATACAAAATTAAAAGAAGAGCTTTCAAAGGGGTCCCTTGGGAACCCTTTAAAAGAAAAGAGGTCCACTCAAGGGATGCTCAATTTGAAAGTATAAGAGTATTTTTCACAAATCAATTAAACACCAAGGAATCCTATTGAAATATGTTCACTTCATCAAGGAATTCAAAAGGAAGAAAGTCCCCTTGCAAGGGGAAGGTGCTTCCTCCTAGAAGGAAGGTTTTTCAAATTATTTCTTTGCAAACCCATGATGAAAGAAAAATATTTCGCTAGGGGTCCTTATTGAGGAAAGTGATTTTTAATAAATATTTTGAAAATATTTTTGAAAATAGATTTGTTGGCCATTGAACTCATTTTCTAAGAATCAAGGTTGACATGATATCCATACCTTAGGATGGTGTGTTCTGAACACAAGGTGTGTGACATCCTAAGGAGAGAAAAGAAAGATGGAAAAGTAATGTTATGGCCCGTGGAACATAGCAAGATATAACTATAGTAATGTCGTTGCACACACAAGGGACAACACATAAGCACCACAACATCACAAAGCAATCACAAAAGATAAGAGAACACAAATATAGATAGATAGATATAATCATATATAAATGAACTATCATCAACCTCCTACTATATCAGACCATATGAAGAATGTATGAGAAGAAAAAATAAAAAATAAAAATTGGGTCAACATGGAAGGGAAGCCTAAATACCCCCAACATTTTGCATCATCCCCACTTGTCAAAAATCAACACATAATAGAGGAAGAATGATGTAAGAAATAGAGGAAGTTTTACATAACAAAAACAATCATGTATCCAAGCACCTACAAGGGTGACAAGGGTCATCCAGGTTCATATAACACAAGCATGGGGGAACACAGACACACACATAATATACTCTATAGATAAAGAAGAGGTTCCCCCTAGTTCTCATCAACCAAGAGGTCGTCGGCCTCCCAATCTAGATCATTATAAGGGGAAGGTGGAGAAGCCTGCAATGGAAAAATATCAAGGGGCGAACCCTCTAACCCTCCTACAACCAGAGCCAAGGAAGGAGGCCCTTCGAGGTCTCATCCACTCAGTTCTTTTGGGGTGAAATTTAACGACTTCGTAAATATCAATGAAAGGGTTGGGACCTCATCCAAAGAAGTAAACATGCAATTCATAGGAGTGACATGTGTTAACTCAAGGTGATCCCACAAAATTGGTTTACAATTTTGTTGAGGAAGCAAAATTGCAAAAAATGCCCCCATGAAAAAATTTTTGGTTTTAGGGGGTTCGAATGAACTTAGGGTCTGAACGAACCCAATAAGGGTTCACTCAAACCCCCCTTTGAGTGAACCCTATTAAATGTTGGGTCCCTCACTTTTTACCTTTCCTGGAATAAAAAACAAAGATAAATTTTGTAAAAAGGGAGGTTTTCTTGAACCCCCCTTCAAGAAAACCCCCATTTGTTCAAAAGGTAAAGGGGAGTTCACTTGAAGGGGGGTTCGAGCGAACCCCCTTTTTCCCCTTCTCCCCCTCTTGCACCAAAATTTTCCAAAACTTTTCCCATCAAAGCTAGGGTTGAGGATGAAAATGAAGGAGACTTCAAATACCCAACTAGATTATGGTAGTTCTTGGAACAAGCTATCCATCAAATATAATTTTAATATGTTTTGGTTTTATTATGTATTTTATGTTTTAGTTTGATTATACGTAGGGTTTTCACTGAAAATCAAGCTCTTTGTTCTACACATGTGGAAAAATAGTAGATTATCAAAAAAACAAAATTGAAAAATATCAGTGCACTAAATAGTGATGTCCTTGATCCAACAAAGAAATTGAATTTCAATACATACAAAAAAAATTATGCTTTAGCCAGTGAATCATGTCTAAATTGTAAAAGGTTTGACTTTGAAACTTAATTAAGAGAAAAAATTCAATGAAATTATATGAAACCAATTCCATGCACTAGATATCATAGTTATGAATCTAAATTTGAGAAAAATAGAATTTTAACCTTCATAGAAAAAAAGTTATGTGTTAGCTAGTGATGTCACTCTTTAAAATGGTGTTTACTATTAAAAACTAGTTTTCAAAGGATATGGAAAAATAAGTGAAATATAATTCCAAAAATATTGAAAAAAATATATTTAGAATCTACAAACAAAATTTCACAAATCACTAGTTTACATCATCTTCAAATTCCTCATGGTTTAGTCGCTATAGGTTCCTAAAAGTGAAGATTTAGTTAAAAAAATTCAATTCAATGTCCAGTTTGGCCAAAAATTGTAAACCAGTATTGTAGGATCATCCCTCAACAAGTGAGAGATGCGACACTTGAGATTCACTATTAGGCTCACCAAGAGACTCAGGAGCAATGAAAAACTCTGGGGACATCGGGACTTCTTCCATCACAAGGACAACACAAGCTAATGCAAAACCACCCTCCGAAGAAGGTGAACCCCTCTTTCGACCCCCATGCTAGTAGAGTCGTCCTCAATCTTCTACTTCATTAGAGGATACAAGATCCCCACAACAAGGTAGAAGGCATAGAGGAAGAGAAGAAAATCATGGTGAACACCACCGAGGTGTTTGACATGTCCATTATCTTTGAAAACAATAGGATATTAAAGAGGGACATCAAAAGAGGCAGCTTGACTGAAGGAGCAATAAACACTCGCACCCTCTTTGAGTTAGGAACATTTATACTCCCAACAAGAGCCAAAATTAGAATCAAAGCTAAATGAACTAAAGCAAAGGGGATGGGAGAGGAGGATGCAGAAGATCATGTCAGAGCAAAAACTGTCAAATCCCCCTCCTTCCTCTATAGGGAAGTCTACTCAGTGGCCAGAGCCTTTCTCTAATGTTTGCACTCATGCAAGGTGGTTCCTGTGACTCTGAGAGCTAGAGGCTAAAAGCTGAGATGGAATGAAGGACTCCTATTTGACCATTGAAGTTTCCATCATGATTGTTTTCAGTGGAGGGAGGTACTCCTGGATGGGAGCAAGAGGGATAGGTTGAGAAGAGGTTGGAATAACACCAGGGGGAGTTGGCTCTAATGCCTCAGTGGTAGGCCTCTTCCCATTCACTTCCTTAGGGGTAGGATTAGTAGGAGGACGCGAAGGCCAAGACATATAGGACTCCCCACGAGGACCCTTCCCCTTACCATATTGAATGGGCTGAGGCACCATGGGTAAGGTAGGAAGGTTAGATACCCAAATATTAGCTTTATGCCAAACAGGAACCATTGGACTTCTTATACAAAAATTAGGAGTCATAACCCAAAGTTCCTCTTTAGGAAGGAAGGCAGAGACAATGCTCTCAGCATAGGCAGGGTTCTCCTTTCCCTTCCAAGAGGAAGAGGAAGCTTGTCGCTACACTACCAGGTGAGTCACTTTTGGTTGTCCTTTGACCCCAATTTTGTACTTTATGTAATTTTGGTAAAGAAGGTCCATTCTAGGAGAGAGTAGACCAACCATGGTGGGCCAAAATTGATCCAAAGAATAACCCCCATGAGATACTAATGGTTGATATCCAATGTCATGCACAACATGCATGACACCTTCGTGGGAGAACTTTAAACATTTGTGAATAATGGAGGTGATTCTATTCATGGAAGCTAGCCATGGGATGCCCAACTTCACCCTAAATAGATCAAAATCTGGAATGACATCAAAATTTGTATCCACATCCCTAGGTCCAACTAGGACTGAAAGAGTTATAGATCCATATGGTGTGAGAGAGAGACCTTCATGCATACATATAATAGATTATTTTTTCTCATATTCCTCCATATGTAATGAATTTAGCCATAAAATATCCTTTGTAATAACATTTACTAGACTCATAGGGTCAACTAGGACTCCTATCACAATGTTTCCATTGAGGTGAGCAGGAATGTATAGTGGAGAGTTCTTGTTATTTAGAGGCAAGTCTTGTGAAGTGAAAACCACATCTGGCGAGCTAGTCGCAGGCTACAAGGGAGGAGTAGGAGTGAAAGAAACCATATTAACATAATTTGAGGCTTTAGGAGAAGCATCAAAAGGATCAATAATCAAGTTCACAAAGTGAGATAGAAATGGCTCTATATAAATCTACAACTCGCTATTGGCCTTTGCTACTAACTTATTTGTATTATATTTCTTCCCATCGAGATAGATGGTACCATCATCAATGTGATCCTGAATCTCATGACATAGGAACATACAATGCTCAGTATTATGCCCATTAACACAATGGTACTAACAAAAAGCATTCTTATCATACCAATCAAGATAAGGCTCCTTCAAAGGTCAGGTATTTTCTAAGGTTATGATCTTATCCTTCAATAAATTTTACAGAATGGAAGAATAAGATTTAGTTAACTTTGTAAAATTTATGTTGCACCTAAGGCCATGGTCATTTTTCTTGGCAACTACATTCACAGTAGCCTTTCCCTTCTCTGAGATGGATACAATAGATTTCCCCTCAAAATGGGAGTGCAAGGAAGATCCCTCGAATTGAACCACTGTTTGCTAGTACTCCCACAGCGCAACACATAGATGTGCGAAAGAAGGGTATTTCATTAGGGAAAATTTCTATTTCCAAGCTCACTGCAGGTTGCCTATGAATCCTTCTATGAATCCGAGTAGGGAATTAGGTACAAGATCTATGAAAAGAGCACCTGGTATCACAATAAAATTAGTTATCTTCTCGTGTTCTCCCTACTTTAAACATTAGACAAGATCCGAGAAGGTCATCTTCAAACCGATGCTTGAAATTGATGGAGAAATTGATTTATGAGCTGATGAAATGAGAATATAGAATTATTAGGAAAGGAATAGTACCACTTAAGTGTTGTGTCCTTGAGATATTGAGGGAAAAAAATCCATTAAAGCATCATGATGAAAGAAATTTGTGCACATGGCATTAAAAGGTGATACATGTGTCTACAGATTCCCTTTATCACCATACTTTTTGAACTTAGGAATCTCCATACCTTTCAGGAAAGGAGTGGTCAAAGTTGTTATCGACAATAGGCTATGTCGAGAGAAGGGCTGAAAGATAGGGTTGGGAGGAGGCTTGAGATAGATTCTCCAACTAGCTTTGTATTCGTCCCATGTTCTGAAGAAGAGCATTTAGAACAAGGTCTAAAGATGAAAAAGTTCTAACGGAACCTCCTCTAGAACTTCCAACACCAAAACCACCTTCAGAGCCACCACCATGACCACTGCTAGAGCCACCACCACCAATGTGACCTCTATCGGAGCCATCGCCACTATCAAAACCACCACCATGGCCTCTACCAGAACCACCACTGCTAGCACCACCACCTCTACCAAAGCTACCACCACTGATTTCACTAGATCCCCCACCACCAGGGGTAGTAGGAGGGGTGAAGCTGAAACCAAGGAGTATTTTACTTGCCTTGATTGTGTGGGGTCTCTCAAAATTAGAGGAAATTCTAATCGAGGGGCCCATTTCGTCCATGCATATAGATGTGGTAGGCATCGAGACACCTATTTGTCTTTCAGAGGCATTGAGCACCTCTCCTTGGGTAGTACTTGATCTAGTGTTGTATGAAGGGATGTATGCTTTAGTTAGATTGGTGAGGCCACGTAAGAAATTTATACCCATCTAATTCTTACCTAACATGTATCTCAGCTCGCTAGCAAGCCTAGTGGCTCTTGCCATATTCGGTGCTTTCTCCAAATTATTCACGAGTTCTAACAACCTCCTATCTAGTGACAAGAGATTTTCTGCGAGAATATGCATAGTTTCATCCTCATCCATGAATGAAGTCATAGGGGATGTTGGGGGAGTGGGTACATGAGTGGTCTCGTCAATGAAACCCATCTTGTCTATAAAACCTATAGAAAATCCAGTAGTAAAGTCGGAAGTGACCTTCATATTTTCCATTTGTAGGTGTCATAGAATTCTCCTAACAATGTACCTAGAGGTTGTAAACTTGGTTGTGATGCTCATAAAGCCTCACAACACCTAAGTCTTCTTCAGTTTCCAAGTGCGAGGGAAAAATTTTTGACACAAAGAAACATATAGACGTTGTTCACGTCAGGTTCACCAAAATGTAGAAGAGGGGGACCAACCACACCAAGGCTCCAAATCACAAAGAGCCAAGTTTGGAGGACTGCCCTAATCTACCTTAGGTTGGATGAGTGCTTTAGGTCAAGGATAGATAATGAAAAGAACTCTCAAGTGCTTCTTTCAATCTACTAACCTGAGGGATTTGGTGGGGCTAAATGAGCAAGTTTTTGGAACCCAAACTGTACCTTAAACAACTCTCTACTCGAGGATAGCAGCGCAAGTTAGGGATGATAGTGCGGCACGCTAGTGTCTCTTTGGGGTGCTAACGTCCATACAACTAGAAAGTATAAAGGAACAGTAAAAGGAACAAAAGCCTACTAACTACTTAGTAGTTAAGGTCTAAAGAACTAACTAGGATGATAATAAATAGAATAAATAATATAACTAGAAGAGTGATATAGGAGATGACAAGGGTGAAGGTGATGAAGATTAAATTACAAAGAATCCAGTTCACCAACAAGCTCCACACGAATGTGTGCCTACACACAACAAAGAGAGGAAAATTTTTGGGGTTGTATAGGGGTTTTTCATACTCAAACCCTCATTTTGGTGTTTCCACCTCCACGGACAACCAAAAAATCCATGAGATAGAAAATATGATAAAGAAAGTATTGGAAAGGATACCAAATAGTATCAATAACACTATGTTAAGTAAATTAATAAAGAATATCACCTTCTCAATCGAGGTTCCCTCAAGCACATAAAGGAGTATGCAAGCTTGGTAAGGTCTACGTTGTTGCAGCAACAAAGAAGCAATCCCTCAGGACACCAAGTCGCAAGTCCAATAGTGGAAAAAGTGCAACAAGACATAGAGAGGATGTGTAGGAGCTTAAGAATCATCAAGCCAAAATCAAGCCAACATGTGAGATTGTGTAGAAGATGGAATGAGGATGAAACATATGCATTTGAAGAGAAATTAGGAGGGAAAGTGTCATTCTCAGATTAGTAGGAAGGCATAGAGGCATTACGCTTCATCACCAATGGGGAACATAATGTCTTTGCAGACTCCAGAGGCATGAATTTATCAGGGACAATAGTGCTCCATGCAGATGTCTATGCACTATGTGCACATCCCCAATAGAAATTCCCCCACCGACACAAAGGACAAGCGCCAAGTGGATGCACTACAGATAGGTGATGTGGAATTTATTACTTGGGTTTTATTTTCCTAAAGTCGAGGGTGTAAGAGGGGAATTTGTGAGAGGGGTGCAAATTCACTCCTATACAAGACCATATTTTTCCTTGAAAAAGTGACTATGTTTATGAACAAAAATATTGGAAGTGTTCATAAACACCCTAGATGCTATATACATCATTAAGCACAATGTGGATGCACCTAGAATGCAAGAGAACCTTCAAACTATGGATAACCACAAAAACACTATAAATATTATGTTCAAAAAGATGTGATAACTGACAAGAGACAATAGTACATCCTTAGTGAGGTTTAAAACCTCACCTCTATGAAGTAGAGATGGCCAATGATATGTTGAATTTCTCCAACTCAATCCTATAATAAGAAATGAAAGGAGGCATCAATCAAAGACATGTAGAAGTGTTTACCTTATGAGAGAAAGTATAGTAAGTAAAGTGTATACCTTTGAAGTGCAATTCACCATCTCCAAGTCGTTGCAAGAAGAATGGGGTGAGCCAAACATGAATTGCAATTGCACACCATCCAAGACACAAATTTACAAGTGTCAAATGAATATACCAACATTTGTATAAGACTGAAACAAAGAACACATTTAAATAAATATATATATATATATACATATATATACCAACATCTATACATGAGTTAAATGAGGAAATTGAAGATCAAATTAAGATTGGATTACACACTAAGATCGTATGGATTAAGAAGATAACTTAAATGACTTGACCTTTAGCACTTAGAGAAGATTGGGTGTAACAATCACATTGTTTGGAACAAAAATACATTGACATTCATAAATAGTATAAGTTGAAACCCCAAATATTGACTTACAAGGTAGTGGATAACAAACATTTACAGTGCATACAATTGGTCTATATTCCAAGGCATATAGATTATAAATGAAATCACTTTTACTTGAGCACTCATAGTGGAACGGGTGACACAATAACATAGTATAGAACTTATAGGCATTGGTAGGCATTAAGAATTGATCAGAAATCACTTGATCTTGTGTAGTTAGAGTGTAACAATCACATTTTATACAACAAAATCTTACAAGTGCATGCCATGTACATATGTTGGCATATATAGATGGTTAAACCCATAAAAGTGGTTTAAAATTCTAGTGAGGAAGGAAAAGTTGCAAAAAATGACCCCATGCAAAAAAAATTAGTTTTTAGGGGTTCGAGCGAACCAAAAGGGGGTTTGATAGAACCCTAGTTCGAGTGAACCCATTAAATGTAGGGTCCCACCATTCCTAGGAAAAAAAAAAGAAAACCTTTGTGGAAAGGGAGTTCGCTCCAACCCCCCTGGTTCGCTCGAACCCTCTTTTCCCACCTTCTCACCCTCTCGCACCAAGAAAGTCTCAAATTTTTCCCTTCGAAGCTCAGGTTGAGGATGAAAATGGAGGAGACTTCACAAATCCAACTAGATAATGGTAGTCCTCGGAATGAGCTATCCAACAAATATAATTTTAATATGTTTTGGTTTATTATGTATTTGTATTTTTAGTTTTATTAAACATAGGTTTTTCACCAAAAATCAAGCTCTCAGTTTTGCACATGTGGAAAAATAGTAGATTATCAGAAAAAAATTGAAAAATATGAGTGCACCAGATATTGAAGTCCTTGATCCAACAAAAAAAAAATTGAATTTCGTTACATACAAAAAATAGTTACATTGTATATAGTTTGCCTATGTCTGAATTGTAATTGGTTTGACTTTGAAACTTGATTAAGGAAAAAAAATCAATAAAACACTATGAAACCAATTGGAAACATTAGATATCGTAGTTACAAATCTAAATTAAAAAAAAATTATCCTTCAAGGAAAAAAAGTTATGTTGTATACGGTGAGTGTCACTCCTTAAAAATGGTGTTTACTGAAAAAAAACTAGTTTTGGAAGGAGATGGAAAAAGAAGTGCAATCTAATTCCAAAAAATATATATTTAGAATCTATAAAAAAAATGTCACAAATCACTAGTTTGCATCATCTTCAAATTCCTCACGGTTTAGCCACTATAGGTGCCCAAAAGTGAAGATTTAGTTAGAAAAAATTACTTCAGTGTCCAGTTTGGCCAAAAACTTATAAACCAATATTGTGGAATCACCCAAATATATGATAGAAAATCTATTATATTTGTTTAAATTTGGCCTTCATTTGTAGTTGAAGGCATATTGTGTGTGTGTGTGTATATATATATATGCTAGTTTTAGTATGCTCTTCATTTTAGCAATATCAAAATGAAAGACACTGGTATAGGCCTAGTGAGGTTAAAAACCTCACCTAAAAGAGAAATGAAGCTTTCAAGAGTTTAGATCCAAACAATGAATCATGTAGAGCCGAACAATGAATCATGGAGAGTCGAACATGTATGGTTACGTAACCAAATGAAGACTCCAAAATAAACACAAACAAAGGAATGACAATGAGTGGGATATGAGAGAATTTGGAGCATTGAATGAACCTTGATCTCTGAATTAGGCACTTTTTAGGCCAAGTAATTGTAGAGGGATGTGTAATGCAAGTTGCCTAGTGGAGGTAACAAAGGTGTCAAGGCGTAATTAATGCTCTCAACTAGATGTTCTGGGTCGGGAAGGAATGTACACATATGTATATACACACATATACATATACAATTGCATATGTATACATATATACTTACATACATATACATATACATATACATATATAATGAGTATATACATGTACATACATAAGAAAAAAATAATACAATTGTATGACAGGATATCTTCGAAATGAAAACTAGTGAAACCTTTTTC
>VDFB02252616.1:99988913-100234844 GCA_007258455.2 Sequoia sempervirens | reverse complement strand
AGAGTTGATTTAGTTCCTATATTTATACCTTTTATGTCTTCTTCCTTTATATGCTTACCTCCTGCTTTATATATGTCAACACTATCAAACATCCTCTCTAAGGAAACAAGACCTCTAAGAATGGTATTGGTTTTGAGATGGATGATTTCATTCCCAAAAGGAGTCTCCAACCTTCATCATCCTTATCCACCATGGGATGCCAATCAATTTGCTAGTTCTCAAAATATTTTATGTAATTCAAAAACTCATGGATATGATTGTCATCATTGAAGACCTACCAATTTTATATATTAACTTTAATACTAGGTCTAGTTATAATCTCAACATCATACTTACAATGATGGGGAACAAATGAAGAATCAAATTTTGAAGCTAACACACCAAGTACATCAACAATTACTTTACTTTCTCTTTCCACCCAAATGATGTTGAATGCATCAAAAGTTTCAATGGTATCCCAAACCACATTCCTATACATTCTTATCCTTCTTTCCTTTGCATCATATGTTCCTCTAACTTGAGACACTACAGGTTCTAAATCACTATGCACTTTGATGCATTTGATTCCATATTTTGAAGCCTCATTTAAACCAATAAATAGAGCCTATAGTACTATGCCACACTATTAGTACACTCAAATTTTAGTCTAAAAGTGAATTTTTAATCTTTACCCTTAAGGGACACTAATATAATCCCTACAACAATACCTGTTTTTCAACATGCACCATCAAAATACATATTCCATTATCCATCACTTTCCAGATGAAGATGTGGGGGCACTAAATCATAAGAAATCCTCTTATCATATTCATCATCATAGTAGCCTACTAAATAATCAAGCTCAACATCAAAGTAAAAAACCTCATTTTGTGGTTCATTGGTATTCTCCACAATGATCATCATTTTCCTCTCTCTATGCAATTGGACATCTTTCCTACATAGTGGAATAGTAGCATAAGATAAATCCATTTTAAGGCAACCACCATCAAAGTTTCCCCCTTCTTGGACATCAACATACACCGCTTAGTTGGACAATCAACTATGATAATATCATTAAAAAGGTCTTACCTAGGTATACAAAAAGTTGTCCTAGAACACTATTTACTATCCCAATTACATTTACATCATGAGATCCATAGCATAGAATTTATCATAAGACTTTGAAATGTGTAGTCCTAAGTGGTTTATAACTTCCAATGGCATCACATTACTAGAAGCTCTAAAATCTAACATAAATTTATGAACTAGCCAACCATTTATTAGTAGAGATGTATAAAATGGATCAATGTTTTGTTTGTTACTTGTATAAATATTTCCCAATAAATTTCAAGGGTATTTTGTATATTTACTTTTTCTGCCTTTTCTTTGGGAACATATGCACCTTCATCTAGTTGATCAAATATGGTAAGGGCATTTAGATATAACAATATTCTTTCTCCATGCTCAAGGATCCTTAGTAGCTTTCTGATTGGCACTTGAAATTTTAACTAACTAAAGGCTTGAGCCATGTCAATTAGCTAATATGCAGGAAAAGGAGTAGAAGATAGGACTATTACAACAATAGTATCAAGTATGGAAGGCATTACCTAATCATTAACAACAAGTTGTTTTGCATATCACTTTTGCAACCTCCTCTACTACATTTTTTTTCATCATCGCCAATGGTCTGTTGATTTCCCATATTTTTGGTTGAGACATCAACACCTTTCATTTTTTGGGACATATACTTTTTGCAAGGGCACATTTGGTAAATGCATTTTCTTTTTTGGTGGAAACTTTCTTGCAAATCCATTTGTTGTCTTTTCTGCATTATATTCTTTTTTCTTTCCTTTATTAAAATATGTGTATGGAACATGTAGAGCCACCACACCTTCAAAATTTTCATTGGAATTTACTTGTCTATTTCTCAATTGGTAATCACTTTGTACTTGAATGAAAACAACTTCAGTGAGAGCCTTCATGTCCTCTTTAGAGGGTTTTTCTTTGTTATACCTCTATCTCATATGTTCCTTGAGCTATTCAAAATACTTTTTTTAGAATCTCATAGGGAACACAATGGTTGTAATAATAATTTTAAAATAATTCCCCACCCTCATAGGCATCTAACTAATTCACATTGGCATCATCATAGAATTCATGTGTACCCTCATGCTCTTGAAATTCTTTTCTTTATTAGGTAATGTATTTGGATTGAATTAAAGGAAGATATAGTGGTAGTTAAGCATTAATGGTGGTAGATGAGACTCATTTTCCTCACTTTTGCATGTTGCAAAAATTCAACCCTCATGTGGATGGTGAGATCTGACTTAGAATAGGACATGTCATGCAATATAAATTCATGAAAGAGGTTGCAACCTAATTTGGTAGAAAATTGGTCCTGAAATTCCCTTGTGATATTTAGGGCTCCAATCAGATCAATTTTTCATCATACCTTCATCCAGTTCACATGTCGATCCTCACAACATCTTCCATCTTACTTTTAATTCTTATGCAGACTTTCAACATACATTTGACCTATAAAAAATTGGTTATCATCCACTTGTATAAAATTGATCTACATGCGAACCTTAGCATTTGTAGAGAAGTTTGGTTCAAATGGATTTACCCACAATGTTTAACTTAGCTCCTTTAGGTTTCTTTCGGTCATGTAGGTTGGATGCGTGCAACTATATTGATGGTGTCAACAAAGGCGATATCATTAATGGGCCTTAGTACCTTCAAATGGGATGATGTTATCATGAAGTCACCATGGCTCAAATGTGTGAAGTTGGATCCTATCAACTTGCAAATACTTTATTTAGCCGATTTCAAAATTTTTTGCTTGTAGAAAAACTATTGGCATGTGGATAAGAGTGGAACACATGGAAAAACCTACAAATGTAAATAAGCACAAATTTCCCACAAGTGCGAAAAAACATTTGAATTGAATGACTTATTGAAAGTTGAATTTCAAATGGACATGGAAATCCCACAATACATCTATTGTTGATTTTTCATCTTTCAAAACCTATTGTGGAAATTTCTAATAAAACCAGACTTTATGGGGAACTATGACAAATCTAGATGGGAGGGGAAAACCTGCATGGCTATAAATTTCACTCCTTAGCATATTTTTTTAAACTTCAAAAAGAAACTGAGCCTATCTTTCAATATTGTACCCATTGTTGGTAAGAAATGTTGACAAAACTTACCCATGACATATATCTCAAACCGGTTATAAATTTTGGAAAATATGGCTAATGCACAAAATGGGACACAAAATTTTGGGGGTGCCAACACATACTATATCTCCTTAAAAGTATCCACACTATGTGCTTGAGTGTGTATATCAACTAAGAGAATAATAGGATGAAAATGTGAGATGGTGTATACATGAGATTGATGATCTACCTTCCCAACTATAACAAGATACATGTTATGTAAATATTGAATAATGATAGAATCTAGTAGATCTGATAGATATAAATGACATTGATTGACAACAAAGGAACATAAAGAGCATCAATGAATGATCCTTCACCTATGTCAATAAATCATTTCTTGCAAGCATGCATATGTGTTGTTATTCATCATGATGTATGGTGATTGAGAAATCTCAATTGAAAAAAACACACTTTGTGATCAAGTCACATGATGTCCAACTCCAAAATCAAGTATCCATCTCCCAAACTTAAAATCTATAGCTAAAAAAAGTGTTAAATTCCCCTTCTATCTCTTTGGATTTAAAGAAGATGATGATAATGAACCCTCTAATTGAAGGTAAATTGATACAATTCTTCATTAGAAGATGCTTCAACTCATCAATCTATTTTGAATAGAATTTTTGTTCATCATATCCAAATTTTTTACAATATGCACACTTGGGGTTCTCCTTAGATGATTCTCATTTTGAGGGAGAGATTTCAAAATATGTTTGACTTGTTCTTTTTCTTCTTTTATTTCTTTTCAAGATTCCTTGATTCTTTATGTACCTTAGACTTACTAGTCATCAATTCTTGTAGTTTAGAAGACCTGATGAAACCCATTTGGATTAGCTTTGCTTCCCCTTGAACTAGAATATTTGAAAATGCATCAAAATTATGTTCAACATATACAACCCAGGCTATAGAAAGCCAATGGGTGTGGAAGAAAAAAAATGAATAATCAAGACCAAGCTTAGATAACACATTTAAAATCAATTATAAAATTTCCTTATTAATATCATAATCCTTTAGTTGTGTTCTTAGTTACTTAATCTTGGAGATATAGTCTTAGATGTGGTCAAAACCTTTAAGATCAAGATTGATCTTATTATTTTTATCATATAATTTGTCAAGATTCTCCAAAGCCTCCTTAGGTGTTTTGTATGATTCGAGATAAAAATATAAATAAAAAGAGACTAATAAACAAATATATAAATACTATTTTTCTCACAATTAATCTCACATATTGCATTTACACAAAAACAGTTTCTTTTAGATATCATGTACAAGATTTTTTGAATAAATGATTCCATACTAATTGTTTTCATGAAACATAATTAATGGAGTTAAGAGTTTAATTTGAGATTTCCCCATATCAAGAACACAAAAAAATGAAACCATTCAATCACTAAATATTAGTGCCCCTCAAGTTCACTCAATCAAGAACCCTCCTAGAAATATATGTTAGTGTTAAGTTTAACTTAGAATATTTAGGGATAATTAGTTTTTCCCATATCAGGTAGTTTTTCACCTATCTTATTTTTCATGCCTTTAAAAGGCCTGTACATTATGTAATTTAGCATATGATTTTATGAATATCATCTCTTAATATTTTGACAGAATAGTGTTGTGCTTCTCTCGTATGTATGATGGTGATTTGTTTGCAGGTTGAGGATCCTGGGAAGGAGTTTCCATCTTCTACATGGTATCAAAGCTCCTCCTCATGCTCACCTTCCTAGAGAGTTTCTACCGAGGAGATCCAGGCAATTTTTTTTCCTACATTTAGTTTGGCATTTGAAATTTTCTTAAAATTTCTATTTCACCTTTGGAGTGGTTTTGAGTTTGCTGGTGAATATTTGTAGCGAATTAACCTTTATTTGGGCTACAATTTATGAACTGAGGAGCCATCTAGAAATTGATGGTGGTGTTTGGGAAGCGTGGCATGAGCAGATTTGAAGTAGTTACTATTGAGATAACAATCATTGCAAGTTGAATCCATTGAAGAGGCCTGATTGGCTACTGAAGTGTGATTTGAAAAGGGTGGCTACAATTTTCCTATTGGATTTGTATCATCCTAATATGATTTCTTTCACTTGTGCATTTAATTCACCCTTTTGAATGCTTCTGACTGAAATCCCTCTTCGATTATTATGCTATGATGGATGTCCAACCTTATTTCAAAGCTCCCATTTCTTGCACAACATAAATCCAAGGACTGCAAGTTAGAGGCAGTTGAGAGAGGGCGATCACTTTCCTAGTAGAGGGTTCACATTACTCCCTATTGCATTTGGAGGCTCATGTGTTTGGCCACACATTTTTTTAAATAAAACTTATACTTTATAAAGTTTTACCCTAAATATTTAGGGCTTCTAATTGTTGCATAGCCAAAGAGGAAGTGGGCCCAAGGTTTTTTTATGAGGTTGTTTTTGGGAACTTTTATCCCACATTTGTTGCTAAGGTGTCTTTTTTGGCCTTTATATGCTCTGCCACTCGCACTAGACATGTGAAGTGCTTGTGTGCTCCATGTGGTGGCTTGTGTGCTTGGTGAGTTGATATGGAGATTTGGCTTGGTGATTTGGCACAGGAACCTGTCACAAACCAGTAAGGTGTTTAATTTTTTGCTCAATTTTTTTTAGATTCTTAGCCCTTTTTGCATTATTGCTTCCTGAAGTATTTTGGAACGGCTTCATTTGTAATATATATCATATTTGGGAGTTTCTAAATGTTGTCGAAGGTTAATGTCTTTGTATTCTTGGAGATTTTTCATAGTTCATTATGGGGTTTTCATTTCATCATGTTGTGATTATGTTAAAAAGGGGAAACTATAAACAATGGAGAGATGGTATCATAAATCATCTTAGATGGCTTCATTTTTTGCCACATTTGTATAATATTGCTCCCCCTCCTAGTACTGATAGTAAGAAATTTTCATGGAATTGCAAAAGGGATCATGTCCTAGGAGTTATTGCAATGCATATTGATGATGCCACTTTGAATGCTATTGATCATTTTGAGTTTCCTCATATTCTTTTGACTAAAATTTGGGAGATACATGGAGATCTTGATACTCAGATATTCCCAAATGACCTTGTTTTAGATTGCCTTGTGCCTCTTCACTTTTCAAACAAGATACCCTATGATCATGCTACTATGCAGGAGTTTGAAGTTTTGAAATACTTTGAATCTTCAAATGAGGATGACAAGGGTTCTTTAGATGCTCCTTCTTCTCCATTAGGAATAGTTGATGAACCTTCACCTTTAGTGATTCATTGTGCAAACTCATTAATTGAGGCTCATATCATTCCTGTTCAGCAGGACCATTCATCTTATGTTGATGATTCATTGAGCACATCTAGTGATTCATTACAAGTATCTCATTGTCTTCCTATTTGGGATTCCATCTATCAAACATTACATCCTTTTTTGTGGAGTCTCACATTTATGATTTGGAGGACACATTTGAGGGGTTATCTCTCCTCTTTGATGACAACCATTGCACAAATATTGTCAAACCATCATGGTATTTGGATATTGTTGAGCATCAATTTTCGCATAGTCCTGATTTGTCACCTTCTTCATTGATTGGGAATGTACTTGATTTGATTGTGGCATCTTTATATTCAATGGCAAAGGAGACACATGAGAATATTTCAAAGACATCATCATCATACATCTTCATGCTTCTTTCTTTCAATTCCTATGTATTATGTGAAGCATTCCTGCATTTGTACCTGGTTTTGTTTCTTCCAAAAGGGAGACAAGTTGTTTGTCAACATTGGATCATGTTTTGTCTTCCTCGACACTTACCATTTTTGTAGGCGATTACACATTGTGGGGTCCTACATAGTCTCTCTCTTTCCCTCTTATGGGGGGGCTATTGATTGTAATGTATATATGTGATGAATGGTGTACTTGGTGGTATCATGGAGTCTTCCATCCTTCCTCACATGATTTTATTTTTTTTGCATTTTCTCTCTTTTGGAGAGGAGTTTTCTTCCATAGGGTTTTTCTCCTTTTCGCCAATTGTGAGAGATTTCCTTTTTTGCATTGTAGTTGTGCATGTGTACCTAACATGGCCTTGTAGATAGGAACCATTTTGCATTTCATTCTGCATAATAATCTCCCTAAGTTGGAACTTAAGGGGGGGTGTTAGTGTTAAGTTTAACTTAGAATAATTAGGGATAGTTAGTTTTTCCCACATCGGGTAGTTTTTCACCCATCTTATTTTTCATGCCTTTAAAAGGCTTATACATTATGTAATATAGCATCTCATTTTCTGAATATCATCTCTTGATATTTTGGTAGAATAGTGTTTTGCTTCTCTCGTATTTGTGAAGGTGATTTGTTTGCAGGTTGAGGATTCTGGGGAGGAGCTGCCATCTCCTATAATATATGATATTAAAATTTTATAATTAGTGCTATTATAGGTGTCACTTGCTAGATTGTTGAAGTGGTCTTAATCTTAGTACATTATAGATACCAAATTTGACCACAAAAATGAAAGTATAATTTTATGATAAAATGGGATCAATATGATTGCACCACTATGAAGTACACAAAAAACATGTACTTTCAAAAATTTGTACAAAAATAATGTTACTATATGAGCCCAAATAAACCCCAAAAGTTCCCAAAATGAGAACTACCTCAAAACACCTAAGAAAATATGTAATTTCTAGAACAACCAAACATCAAATTCCAAAGATAATCTACACCAATATGAAGCTCTCAAAATTCTATCCCAAATAAAAAAAATCTTATAAAATGGATCTCATATGACTAATAATGGAGCCTCTAATATTAGGCACCAAAATCAAATTGATAGGCAAGGATGAGTTTGTTGGCATCACAATAATGTAACATTGACATCACAATGATCTAATGATAACATCAATAGTTAGGAGTGGAAAAAATATTCCCTATGCATTAGAATATTCTTCCAACCTCAAAACCACCACTAAGTTTTCTTGAAACCATCAAAAAATGTTAAAACCATTATTTAAAAGCCATATTTGCCTAATTGTTGGTAGGAAATTGCTTATGGGAGTTGCCTAGTGGTATTTTGGTGAAATGTTCTAGTATATTTTTTATTGGGAATATTGGGCAGGTAGATCACTAGGTGGTAGGGCACAACTTATGGAACTCATTGGTGGTGGCATATAATATGCAAACACATAACCTACATTATTCATAGGTACTACACCAAAAGGTATGACCTATAATTTAAAAAAAGAAGATAAAATAACCATTATATAACTATTTAAATAAACAAATAATTATTTTTTTACCCACCAGAAAAATGAATGCACCTAACAATACACCTATGTTAGGGATTTTTCAACTATATAACTATATAGACGTTCATAAGATTTATACAATGGAGGTGCTAAAACATTTTTGTAAGGCCTAGGGAAAAGTATTTGAATCCAATGAATTAACAATCAATCTTTAGGTTCTTAGGTTTTTTGGATGTAATAGTAGGGCCATAGTTGACATAAAATGCTTAAAAAAGGTAGCTACATTCAAGATTTGACAACCACAAATCAAATTCATACCCTTGTAGATCTAGCCTCCAATGTTCAATTTGAATAAAATAAAATCTAAACTAGATTTCTTGGACACCTTGAGCTTAATGATGAGCTCATATTTGCACCAACATGTTAAAAGTTGAAATTTCAATACAAAACCACAAAGAGGGAGCCCCCAAAATCTAGTATTTTTATCAAGTTTTTTACTCTCCAAGTCATCGTTTGATGCAAGAGAAAAACATACTCAACCTTTTTAGGAGTAATCTAGATCCCTCAACAAGACTAGCAAGAAGCAATCCCATAAGGTTTGATGCCATGTAATATTTGGTATAGAATTCTCTATTCCATGCAAGATTTGGCTATGAGATAGCCACCCAAAATCTAGGAGCTTCAATTAAAGCACAAGAGAGACCAAACATGAGAGAATAATTCTATTTTTTTAAAGGATGCAAATGCACGATATTTTAATATGATTAATTACCATAGATTTGATTGAATGATTTTACAATGAGAACCTTTGGATATATAGATGAAGGTGAGACATAAGATAACATAAGATTATAACACATGTCTTAATCTTATTGATGAAAAGGGAGACTCTCCCTTTCAAATATGATTACAAAACCTCACAAAACACAACACATGAAGGCTGAAAATACATATAATGAGCAGAAAATGGAAGATAAATCTGCAAGTTATATCATATTCAAATATGCAAAATTTTACATCAAATTGAAGCACATGGGCTCCCCTTCAATGTAACACACCTGCAACAAACTTGTCTTCAACAATCTGGTGCAATTCTAGCAACATATGGGCATGAAAAAATTTCCTTCTCCAAGCACCCTTCAAAAATGAAAAGGCATGAATGATATAGAGGAAGTAGAAGGAGAAAAAAATTCATAGTTTTGCCAAAACCATCAACCAAAACCACCTTGAGAAAGGTACACCCAACCTTGGGAGTTGTAAATATGCCATGAAGAAATGTAGTCCAATGTATGTCAATCCACTCTTGGGGGCCTAGACACTTGGCCAATCAAATTTGAGATGCTATGACAACTTACATCTCTTACAGATTCATTATAGCCTATCATAACAGTTGTTTCATGCAAAGACATGCAAGAAACATGCAAGATTCCATTGCAGCCCACTTTAAGAATTTTCATGACACATGTACATGCATGTAAGACCCCTTTTTACCTCCTCCAAAAGTGGGACGCCCAAAGGCCTATCCTTTTACAAGTTACATTTACCAAGTTACCGGGGGGGTCTTTTCCCACCAAAATTTACATTACATTTTCAATCAATGAGAATTTACAATGTTGAAAATAAAAAATATTATTTTCTATCACCTAAGCCCTTATTGAAATCAAACAAAGCAAAATAAAATATTCTTGGTGACACAGGATTGCCAATACACCATGGATGCTCCTACATCACTTATGATTTCATATATAAAGTGATAATTCCCTAAATAAACTTAACTAGCATGAATAGGACCTAAGAGGTAAACTAATTGGGTAATATACCTCATTCGCACCAACACAATGTACTAATCATTTTCTTAGTACTATATAATAGTTTGCATTCTAGTCCTCTATACATTTATTTTTGACAAATGACTTGGTTTCTCTATATAATGAACATATGCTAAAGTCCTTAGAGGTGTTATATGTATGGTGTAATATTTAAAAAATAAGGGGCATACTTGCTTCTAGTTTAAAGGAAAAGCAATTGCCTCACATAAGGTTCTTTTGTATTGACCAATAGGTTATGCTCACTTCAAATTTATGGGTTGTTGGA
Organism: Sequoia sempervirens; assembly: GCA_007258455.2. Taxonomy (NCBI): domain Eukaryota; kingdom Viridiplantae; phylum Streptophyta; class Pinopsida; order Cupressales; family Cupressaceae; genus Sequoia; species Sequoia sempervirens. The sequence goes on along the minus strand of VDFB02252616.1, from coordinate 100,224,331 downwards.
GATCCTATCAATGGAGCGCCGAGGAGAGTTGGTGCTACTATCTAAAAAAGTGATAGTAGCCCCCCAAATTTGTCAATATTTATTATAGTCAACTTTGAAAATTATGTTTGCCCACTTATTGATGTGCAAGATCTACCCCTTTATGCCTATAATTTTAGTTAATAATGCTTTTCATTATTAACCTCCACTAAAAATAACATGATATTTGAGAATTCATAAGTCCCAAGGTTCTGCACTTGAAAGAGTGATGATAGACATTAGAGAAGTTAATCATTAATGTCACATGTTCATTATAGTCTCATGGTCCAATACTTGTTAGATCTACACATCTCCCCAACCTTCATCTACCAATAATATGTCCATATGCTGGATATTGTATATGTATCATTTACAAAGATGGAAGAGGACTATCTACACACAATCACAACCTTTTATTGCTAGACATTTTAATCAACAATATAATCCAAGACCTTGATAATTATACTTTATACACTATTTTTTATAGCCAAAATTTATAATAAAGTTTACATTTCTTTGGAAATTTATTTAATTACACAATGCACTCATTTCAAGTGGCTATTAAAGCATGCAAATTGCACCATCACAATAAAAAATTAAAACAATCACTACTTATTACATGCATATTTACCTTTTATGTTTCTTAGTTAAAGTTTCACAGGCACAAATGTTAAAGATACACAAGACTTGCAAATCTCTCTTTAAAAATTTGAATTGGGTATAAAAGATCTAGAGTCAACTACCATTGATGAGGTTCAAATTGGGGGCTATCAATAATTTTTCATCTAAGTAGTTGATCTCTTGAAAGATGTTGCCAAAAAATTTAATCATTCTCATTATGTCACTAAGAAAAAATATAAAGCACCTAAGATAGCCAAGGAGAGCTACTAGTTTATCTATTGCATGAGAGAAATCTAAAATTGACCTTAGTGATAACTTTGTGCCCACTCTCGGCCGATAAGGGCGTGGTTCGGTCAAGTTGCTTGGTTGTAGTGACGGCCACCAGGGTTCAAACCTTCGCTGGGCCAAAGTGCTCGCAGGCCTTGTGCCTTCGCTGGGCCTTTGTGCTCGCGGGTTTGGTTGTTTCTTGTGGTTTGTTGTATCCGGTTCATAGCTCCGGTAAAAAAAAAGCGTTTACCCCTAATATTATGGGTGCATTGCACCTTTTAAAAAAAAACTTTGTGCCCACTACTAACTTTATACATTTCTATGAATAACGAAGTACACGATTCATAAAATTATTAGCAAGTATTGTCTCTAAGGGTGAGATATTCACATAGAAACTATATTACTATTCAACATTAATTAAGATTTTAAAAAAATGGAAAATGAATGGCCAACGATAAACAAAATTTTAAAAAGGGAACTAAGCATGATAGCATTTTTAGAAAAAATAAAAAATAAAATATTAAGTCTTAATAGTCATTTATATGAATAAAGATCTATCTTGCAATGTCTTCAACCAAATATCCCCTAAAACCCAAAAAACCAAAATCATCTAAGTCCTCAACCCTATTAATGAGGATGGTTTGATTAAAAGATAATTCGACATAAGATTTAATATTTTGAATAACTACAATTAATTTATAAATAATTAAATATTGAGCAATAGAAGTAAATTTCATAATATATACCTAGTTCTCAAATTTGCTAATAGTCTGCATTAATTAAATTTACAATCTGCATTATAAACTATTGAATTTGCTAATAGTCTTCATCAATTAAATTTATAATCTACATTATGAACTCTCAAATTCACTAATAGTCTAGATTAATCAAATTTACAATCTATGGAACAAGATCCCACATATGTTAATGTTCCCTCTCAATTACATTTACAAGTTATCAAATTTATTAATACTCCTCATTAGAGGATATATTCTCTCATAGAATTGCGACTATTAATATAGCTTGTGAATTCTTGCAAGTACACAAAACAATGAAAATAAACATCATGAAAACAACCTTCCAATGTATTGTGCAATCCTTTCATCAATCCTAAATTCTCATTAGGAAGTAGATAGTTCCTTTGCCATTTTTTTTTAATTGCATTAGCTATACAATACATTAAATCACATCCTTTTAGATTTTTGCATGCTCAAATCTAACTAGTTTAGTCCAATATTATAACAACAAAAATGTACCAAGATTCTAAAAAGCTACCCTCTATTTTTCAACTTATCACAAACATTTTTCCCATGAATTCATTCATTTTCAGTTTATAAAATTGAAGGAAAATATACTTATCATTTTAAGCACACCATTTTTATTAGATACAACATCCTCTTAAACCATACATTATATACACACAAAGATGTACAAGTTGATCAAGAACGAATTTAAGAAATTGGGAATCTTCTATTACATTTTATGTTTCATCAATTTTTTATTTCCATTAGAATCCAATGTCTATGTGAATTTCAAGACTATAATTAGATCTAGGTTTTTAATGAGTTTTCTTATCTCATTGTCCCACATTTATTGGAATTCTTCATTTATTTTTTAATTGCATAATGCTTAGGTCTATTTTCAATTCAAGTAGTATTATGCTTTTTCTAGACTTTTCTACACTTGCATGTCAACTCAAATAGCATACTATGTTCTTGTATTTAATACTCAAGACTGATTATAACCAAAAAATAAAAACTAGTGAAAGAGAGATGCATTGAGGTTGTGCCAAAATAGTCACAATAATGTTTTGAATCATGATCTAGATGGATAAAGAAAAATGGTGTAGCTTATGGGAAGCTCTTTAATAGAAAAATCCCTTCTACAACACTAGTACATATCCCTTACATTCATTTGAAAATCTTCCCTAAAAACTCTTTAAAATGTTGGACTTTTCTCCTAATAATAAACACCTCTACTAAAAATAAAACCCCCTAACTAAAAAAGGAAAATTACCAAAATTAAAGACCACTATGACAACTAATAATGACAACTACAAACAATGTACAAAAAAATCTAAGTCTAAAAAAGGCAAATTCAAGAGAGCCACAACATTAAAAGAATAGTTACATCACCCTCCACATCCTTAAAAAAGTTTGAACATTTGGGTTTTGAAGACCCTAATTTGATAAACTTTATCTTGAATTTCATCACTACCATTAAATTGGAGTGCAAGCCTTCTATTATTCTTGACATTAAAGTATTATCTTAGAGTTCCTTGGCACCATCAAATCTACCATTAAACCTTCTAACCCATGCCCTTCTAGGGTAAGAGGAGTCTAGTGTCCAACTAGGCAATAAAAGCCAAATGAAGTCTCTAATGTAGAGCTAACAAAATAGTTGTTGTTGCTATAGTCGTAAATAAACTCATGCACACACATGTTTTTACTAACTAAACCTAGTGTATGCTTGCTCTAAATTTGGGTTTAATTCAAATACTCATATCATAGCTTGTGTTTATAATTGTATCTTCTTTAATTTCTCTCTTTTGCTAGAGATTTTGGATTCTAAACATTTTGCAATTTTCTTACCTAAGAATTGCCATTTGTTTATGCATTTACAATACCCTCCTTAATTTGTGATAAAATCAAGGAATCCATTCTTTTGAAGTTTCTGGGTGACTTTTTGTTTGTGGACTCAATGATTTAGTGTTGTTTATATCATGTGTTCAAATTAGATTGTTTAAAATTTGTGACTAGTATGGCTACATGATTCTTCTAATTGTATGTGAGCTTAGGCCTACATCTCAAAGTTTTATTCCCTTATCAATGTCATGCCTTGTGTATCAAAAACCCACTTCATATATTTTAATGGGGTCACTAAGCATTCTAATTGAGCTCATGATAAACTTTGGGGGTCTTAAGTCTATTATATGGGTCAAACATCCTAACAAAAATAGCCTAAGTAGGGTCCTAAATCTTTGCCTTGGTGGAGCACACAACCTTACATCTTTAAGTGATCACATGCCCCTTAGGTGATTTAGGTTATAAAGCTTCATTGACCGTCTACGAGTGGTTAGCTCACATAAACGAGCCTCCTTGCCTCATGAACAACTAACTCCATCGGTCTTCTTTCGTTGTTGTTATCACCTTATCAACTGGTAGTCTAGGTTCACCATAACAAACAAAACATCCCAGTGGCCAATCATCATAAAGCATGCTTGGCTTTGAGTTTCATGCAATGTAATCATCATAAACTGTCATGCTTTTGCTAGCCATCACCATAAGTTGTCACCACTACCTTAGCCTCCATTATCATTGTTATCCATTAACTCTTTAACTCCCAATACACCAACATATATTGATGGTCAATCTTCACTAACTGTTTGTTAAATTCTTTATCAAACATTGTACTTAACACTAACTGTTATTAATACCATCAACAATTACCACTTACCACCATCCATCACTACCATACCCAGCCATTAACTCCTTCCTTGAATGATAACCGATGGCTAGTTCAAATAACCACCCATTGGAATGGACCACTATGCACCCATTAACTCCCCTCTTGAACCATAGCCAGTGACTAATTCTAATAACCACCCATTGGAATGGACCACTATGCACTACAATTAGCACTACCCTAACTTGGCTCCTAATCCAATGACATGTGGCTCCTCCACAATGACCTAAATGCTACCAAATTACCCTGGCCTCTGAATAAAGGACACTTGGGCTTAGGTGGATGATGAGGCAATTCTTCATGGTCCAACTTTAAACCTTTTGAAATGTTGGATTTGTCTCTTGAAATCTCACTAATTTCACTAAGTCTTTAAAATTACAAGCTTAAACTTTCTCTGATTTAAAAGTTAAGAAATAGAGCTTGTGGTGTTTATATAGAGCGATGGCAAGTTCCCGTGAATCAGCGCCAGCGGTGGATTTCCGGGAAGCGTGAACTTTGTATCCACTGCTTTTGTTTCATTTAAACTACGGTCTGCGCCAGGATTGTCAATGATGAATGTGATCAGATTAGGGGAGAGGGCCCAATAGTCGTGCGGGGTCCAATAGTCGTGCATCCAATCGTACATATAATACCCAATAGTCGTTTATATAATGTCTAGTAGTTGTGAATTGACTACCCATAATTAAACAAAATGTATGCTTTTGATCTAAAAACAACCAATCATGTGATACCACATCAGCGTTCAACTACTCATGATGTAATGCACGAGAATTGGTCTCACTATTTTTTGGGGCGTTTTTGGACACCTTGACAAAAACGCATGCTGATGTGGCATCATATTTGATGATGTGGCCCTGAAACCTTAGTTATAAGCAGAAAACTTGCCAAGTAAGCTGCTGTAAAAAATTGGGAGTGATTTGAAATTTTGGCGTAGGATAATTAGAAGCGCGAAGTTAGTGCAATTTACCATCGACTCTCCTCCCTATATTCGCCTAAACTAATTTCACGCGAATTTCAATGCAAATTACATCGGAAGATAACAAATTTGAATGCAAATCCCCTTCCAATACGTCAGAAGATACTCATTTTTGTTTTTACGCGTGGGAAAAGATTGTAAGAAATTTCTTGGAACTGTGTCAGCTTCCATATACACCAATATTGTTCTCTTTTCCACCATATAACTTTAACTTTTTAGAAAGCTTAGTTAAGCTTTATTCTTTTAAAAGCTTCTTTAATCTTTAAAATTTCTTTTTCCCATCATAGAGATTTGTTTAAATCTTTAACTTTATTCTTTGAAGAGCTTCTTTAAAATTTCTTTTTTTCCACTTAGAGATTAGTTTATAACTTTTTAGAAAGCCTAATTTAACTTTAATCTTTTAAAAGTTTCTTTAAAATTTCAGTGAAAATGTCTTCTAGTAATTTCATTTGGAAAACTTTGTCAACCTCCATGAACTTTCTTTAATTTTTTTATATTCGATTAATTTTTTAATTTTATTAAAAATTTTAATTTCAAAGAATCTTTTAAAAATGTTTTGACCTCAAAAATATTTAAATGATATTTAATTAGAGTTTAATTACATAGTTTTGAGTTAATTTTTATTAATATATATTTCATGAGTAGTTGTTTATATGAATGTATCTTTCACAAGGATAAATAGTCCATTTAACATGTATTGTATTTAAGTGATGCTTACATAGGTGAAGCATTAGATTTTTTGTGGAATTCACCTATCCTAATACTACTATGACAAGCATGCTTAACCATAACAAGTAATATGGTATTGATCTTGGGGAAACTCTATGATGAAGTGTACTTGAGTAAAATTAGTACAAGGATGGTTGACTCACCCCTATGAGCATCACCTAGATACAATGAGTTTTGAAAAGACTATTCATACTCATGAGAGATAAATTGTTGTGAGCTACTACTCATAAAATATGGACGGAGAAAGATTCACTCAAAACTATGTAATTTAAACCTAATAAAACACTTATATAATTTGATATATTGTAAAAAGCCACCTAAATGTAAAACATAAAATATTTATTAAAAAGAATTGTCAATAAAGAAATTGGACATTATTTTTTATTGTCACATTTTTGGAACTACCTACTTGTTGGCTAGAAACTGCTTATGGTAGCTACCTAGTGGTTTTATTCACTTAATTCTCTAGTATATTCCTTTTTGGGAATATTGAGCAATTGGTTAGTAGGCAGATCAATGAGTGGCGGGGCTCGTGCCACATGGCACCTACTAGCAGTAGCATACACTGTGTAGATGCATACCCTACAGTAGTAATAGGTATTGCACCAAAAGGTACAACCTGTAACTAAAAAGTGGACAAAAAATAAAATAAACCAACAAGTAATTATTTTAACCAACAAATCATTTTTTACCCAACTGACAAATAGATGTGCCCAACAATAGACCTATGCTAGGGATTTTTTGACCAAACAAATATATGGATTTTTATATGATCTATACAATAGGGGTTAAAAATTTTCTTTGAGGCCTAGGAAAAAAGTTTCTAAATCTTATGAATTGACATTCAAATTTTAGGTTCTTAGGCCTTTTGGATGTGATGATAGGGTCAAATTTGACCCAAAATAATCTAAAATATGAATACCTTCTAGATTTAGCAATCACCTCCTAAATTCAAACCCTTGTAAATTTGACCTCTAATATCTAATTAGGATAAAATAAAAAAGATAAATTGACTTTTTTGGACACCCTAAACTCAATGGTGAGCATAGATTTGCATCATCATGCTAAAATAAACTTATAATAAAAAGCCATAAAGAGGGACCCCCAAAGTCTAGTATTTCTATCAAGGATTAATGATGAAATTCAATTCATCATTTGATCCAACATAAAAGAATACTCAAAATTTCAAGAGAAACCAAGATATCCAACCTAAATCTCTCAAAATATAAATAAGAAGTAATCTCACAAGCTTTAATGTCATGTAAGAGTAAGTATAGAATTCTCTATACCCTACAAATTTTGGCTATGGAGATAACCACCAAAGATCTAGGAGCTTCAATGCAAGCACAAGAGAGACCAAACATGAAAGAATAATTGTATTTTATCAAAGGATATAAATGCATAATATATGTACAAGAATATGATTAATTGTCATAAATTCAGTTGAACGATTTTATAATGAGAACCCCTTGATTATATAGGGCAAGGTGAAACATAGGACCATAAGATTATGACATATTTTTTAATCTTATGACTTGAGACATAAAGTGATAATACCCTAACTAAACTTAATAAAACTATTTTGAATAGGACCTAAGAGGAAAACCAATTAGGTAATACACCTAGTTTACACTAACACAATACACTAATCATTTCCTTCATAATGTAGACAAATTTGCATTCTAGACCTCTATACATTTTTTTTGATAAACAACTTGGTTGGTCTACATAATAAACATATGCTAAAGTCCTTGGGGATATGAGATGCATGGTGTAATGTTAAAAATAAGGGGCATAATTAATTTTTTTAAAAGGAAAATAATTTGTCTCACACAAGTTTCTTGCGTATTGGCCAATAGGTTATGGTTACTTCAAATTTATGGGTTGTTGGAGATCTTATTAATGAAGCACTAGTGAAAGTTGGTGCTATTATCTAATAAAGTGATAGTATCCCCCAAGATTTATTAATCTTTATTGTAATCAAGTTTGAAAATTTTGTGGGCCCACCTTTGGATATGCATGATCCACCCCTTGTGTTGAACACCCGAAATACTAAGAGAGGGGGTGAACCAGTATTCACAAAAAATTATTGACTTCATCAACTTAAATATCCATTCAATGCATCACATAAAACTTGCAATAATAGAAAGGAACATAGGAAGCATGCATCATATCAAAGTGTACCTTGATGTTTTATACTACTCTATCATGCAAATTAATAAAAATATGAAATGATAAACTGAGGTTTCAGATTAGCCAAAAGAGAGTTAGAATAAGAAAGGAAATAGATAAACAACATAGAAACAATATCACCTTCCTTGCTGTTGATTTCTCCTTGATTGGCCCTTGATTAAAATGGATTGTGTGCTCCTTAGATGATTGTTTGAATGTCTAAATGCAAGAATCAATATGCAAGATGATGAGCAAAGATGACTAAATGATTGAAAAGGCTTGAGGATTCAAATGGACAGCATGTAGTTATGAGAGTGCAAAGTGTTCTAAATACAAATGGGCAGCATGAGGGTGCAAGATGGCTAAGTGTTCTAAAAATGCCCTTGAGGAGGGGGTATTTATAGAGGATCTTGAATTCTCTAGAGAATTCAATGGTCAAGATTGATCCAACAAGGCCAAGATGAAGGGCTATGGTGGGTTGAGAACCCACAAGCCCTCACATCTTGACATGTAGATGGTGAAGTGGCCAAGAGAAGATGAGGTGTAAGTGAGGTGTCAAGAAGGTACATGAGGTGGAAAAGGGACATGCACCTTGGGGAGTGAGGAGATTTCCACAAAAGGGATTCCTTGTCCCCAAGTGGGAGTGAAAGGGACATTTGATGAATTTTGGAATTCCTCAAAATCTACATGGGAAAATGAAAGGTGGTTGGGGAAATAAGTGTGAATTAAAAATTCACATTCTTAGGAAAGTCTAAAAGATAAAAGGTGGGCTCCAAAAGGTGGGACTTGGTCACATGTGGAGATTGTGACAAGTCCAAGGTTCTAGAAGCCTTGGAAGGATGGAATGTGAATTAAAAATTCACATATAAAGAGGAATCTAGAAAGAATAAAAGAATTAAAATTCTTGAGATGATTAAGCAATTAATCAATAATTAGAAGATAATTAGGGGTTAATGAGGATTGGAAGCCAACTTGCAAAAGTTGGAGGATGTGACACATCCTAATCAAGGATTAGGCATGTGCACATCCTTAATGAAGAAATTAGGAGATGGATTAAGATTAGATGAAAATGACATGTGAGGAATTAAATAAATTTAATATTTATTTAATTTAATGAAAAGAGGATTAAGGAGGGTAAGGTATTTAATTATTAATTAAATACCTTAGGGATTTAATTATTAATTAAATAATAGTAATATTATTTAATTAACTTTCGAGATAAGAGGATGTTTAGATGAAAAGTGATAAATTTGGATAAATTAAGTCCAAATTTGGATGTCTACACAAAGAACATAAGAACACTAGATTTTACATGGAAACCCCAAAAAGGAAAAACCACAGTGAGGATTAGCTCACAATATATTATAACTAGTCATAAGATATTATAGAATGGCTCACTGCCAAGTGGACTCACTATCCAAAGGAATCATTAGCTAGAGAATAAAATAAATGGTTCACTATCAAGATAAAAAAGATGGTGGATCATTGCCAGAGATTTGAACTGATAAAATGCATCTACAATATGTTGAATACAATTCCAATTAAGCTTTGTAAAGTGATTTAACACACTTCATGCTTCATTGCTATCATACTTTTCTTTATCATATTATATTCACACCACACCTTGTCACGCTCGCATCACATTCGCACACTTGTCATCACTCATACACTTCAACACCAAAATGAACTTATATTTATATGTATTACATTCACACACCTACAACATCAATTAGGTCGGCCTAATTAGATGTATCATTCATCCTCATAACTTTTCAGCTCAAAATTGAACCACACACACTTCATAGAATAAATCAAAGCATATAACACATCAAAATACGTCAACATGGACTTATAATTACTCCCATAAATCCAATCCAAACTTACTTTAACTCCACACTTGACCTCAAACCTTTTAGGTCAACACCGCTAGTGAAGCAACAAAGAGAATGAACCAACTGCTCATCCACAACCTGAAACACGAACCCCCAAAGCTCTTGACACTTGGACCAAACATACTTTTGACACCTATACAAATTCCCTCAAAACTACATACCATAATAATCATCCGTGATGGAATGTAGAGCATTCCAATTAGGTACTTTATCACTGTAGCTTTTCCATATCTAGAGTGATACTCTATCAACTCTAACTTTGACTACGGAGGACATAACAATATGAAACCTTGGATTTAGGTTCCTCTAACAAGCACAAAAATCACCTTAAAATTGTATAATTGGATTCTTAATGATGGAGCAATGTGGACCTCAAAACTAACTCGCTGTACATTGGAAACTATACCATGGGACTTGGGAAATTTTGCAAGATATTTGGTCTGCATCGGACCAAGAAAACTGTAACTATGCAATAGGTTGCCATCACTAATAAAACTACTTTCAATCATGCTCATCAATTAGAAATACATCAATGTTGATACTACAATAATGTTGACCTCAATGTTGACATCGATGAAAGCACCATAGTAGCATCACCTACCATAAATCCACCAATCTTCTTAATGATAAACCAATCTTCCAACAATCTCCCCCTTTGTCATTGATGGCAACATGCCCAAACTATTCTCAAAACTATTCTCCCCCTTTGACATCAAGGGGAAAGGGATCATCTCAATGTCAAACTTGGTAAACTACTTCAACTATTCTCCCCTTTTGTAGGTATATACATATGTGCATGAGAATATCTCCCCCTTACAAAGTTATCCATCAAAAATGATAAAAAAATGTATTGCAACATTGTCTACTGCTTCCACATATGTACGAAGAAACATGGAATTGCATAAATAAAATTGGAATATACATAATCAATTGGAGGAGGGAAAAATACTCTTGTAAGACACCTTCAGCTTCACAGGGTGTGCCTCTCGATACTTCTTTCCAACATCCCAATCCTTCTAGGAAAAGAAAAGTGTGATTCTTTGGCTCTCAAATTGCATAAGGAGGTCTTCTCCCTCATCTAGTGAACTGGGTATTGGGTTTTGTTGTGCTAACTTATGTGCATGTGTGACAACATTGGATAAGGAGGTAAGCCTTGCACTTACTAGATCCCACAATTGATAGTATTGTATGATTATCTTTTCTTTATGTTCCTACAACTGGAAAAACTACCCATGCACCATCTATGTCATTAACCAAATCATAGATTATGGAGACCTGATAAATTTGTGACTTAGTTGAGTCCATATGATCCTTGATGCTCTTCATTGAATTCAACCATTTGAAGAAAAAATGAAATAAAACTCCCGCTTCATCCAAACACTTTTTCCCATGTCTTAGATTTTCTTGTAGTTTCTCATGTGTAACACTGCACTTGTCTGATATCTCAATCAATCTCCTCTCATTGACCTTCTTAGACATTTCTCTTTCCAAATATTTCTTCCAAATGAGAGGAATAGTCTTTAAAGGAATCTAATAATAGCTTCAATTTTTCAACACTGGATAAAGACTCATCAATAGTAGCTCTGAGGAATCCCTTCTTGCAACACTTTGATTGCTTCTTCAATCAATTCTATGCTCTTCTAGTGAGTGGATAGTATTTCCTTCCTTGCGGAAGCATGAAACACATCAGTAATTTGAAGTTTTTGGAGGGGAGATATTTTTTCCCATGTCCACTTGACCTTACTACATAGGAAGTTGTAGTAGTTATGCAAATACAATAGGTTCAAGCTATAACTACATGTCCAATAGACCCTTGAATGAATCACCAGAGGATTCACTAACAACCTTTGTGCTTTCTTGTTCTTTCTCCACATTCTTATCCCTGTCTACACTTTCAGGTTCTTCCTCAGTCTTCTTTTCTTTAGTATATTTCTCATTATCTTTTAGAGAGGGCTAGTCTTCAATGTTTTGTGCCTTAGAATCCTCTAGGTTGTCTTGTGTAACCTATTCTTTTTTCTCTACATCTTTCTCTATGTCTGGAGGAGGTGAATTTTTCTTTGTTTGTACATCCTCCTTTTGCATTTCATCATCCTTTTCTTCTCCTACATTCTCCACTACTAGAGAGGAATTACCTGTAGCCACATCTCCATGCACCTTATTTTCTTGCTACACAATCTCATGTTCTAGAGCATGATCATTAACTTCCAGGATAGAAGTATCATATTGCATTTCACTTCCACTATCTGGAGACATACTTAGTTCTTTTGCAAGCTCTTCTAACTTCTATAGTGTCTCACTTTTCAACCTTGCTATATTATCCATCTCTCTGCTCATCAAGGTGTTGACCCTTTGTTTTGTTCTTAATTCTCTATTGTACAATTGTGCCATTTTTTCTCTATCTTCATCAAATTGATAAGAACCAATCTTCTCTAGGGCATCTTCCCTTATTTTGGCATCTTCATTTATTACCTCTTATCTTCTCATGCTCAAAACATTCTTCAACTCATTCGGTAACTGATCTTCAATTTATGACAAACTAGCTATAGTATAAAAAATTTCCATATACTTCACAATTGCTTCCTCTATTGTAGCCTTGTCTACCTCATCTAAATCTGAATACGTTTTGGCAGTTTCTGCCAACATTAAATGATCAAAAATTCCATTAAATAGTGCACCCAACCTTAGAGGCTATGCTTTATTTTTGGAGGGGACTTTTCCTTTTCTTCCCCTTAGCTTTTCTTGGATTTTCTTCATTTGAAAACTTCTTCTCTCTCACATGTATCTTGAATTCTTCCTTTTTCTTCTTGATTTCCTCTTCACTATCTGTATCAACAATATCTACTTTGTTTTTCTTTGCACTTGTCTCTTGAGAGACATCAAATTTCCTCTTTTGAACCAACTTAGGTCCTTCTTCTTCTTCATTATACCCAACATACCTTTCTCTTGTAGCTTTTGTTTTTACTCTTCTCTGTGGAGCACTATGATCTTTCACAGGGGCACTGGTTGACTCTTTCCTCTTCATACCAATAATAGGTTTAGTCCCAGAGGACTTAGGAGCAACTAAAGATGGGGTATAGATCTACTTGATCTTCTAGTATTGGGGACACCTTTCAAAGGATTAGATATACTTTTTGATTTCTCCACAAGGCCCTTTGGTAGTCACATCATCTCCACTACTTGTGCCTTCATCTTTTCCACATTCTTTGTGATTTCCTTTTTATTTTTCTCCATATGAACTTCACTAGATTTTTCTTCATAAGTGCCTATAATGTTGCAAAATTGCACCCCAAGGGAAATTTCACATTTATGCATTGAGCCTTGCATTTATTACATCTAAGCTTGCATTTATTACAATAACCTCATGGGTTGGAATTTCAAGATTCTAACTCCACAAGGACCAATGATGAAGCAACAACATTATGCCACCACATCTCCTGAAAAATTGATGAGTTGGATGCTTGTGTGACGCGTGAATGTCTGCATGGGGCACTAGCATCCACACAATTTTTCAAGTTTGAAATACAAAATCTTAGAATCTTGATTCATGACACATGTCCCTGTATTTAGAACTCCAAGTGTAACAACTTCTCTTGCCTATTGTAGCAACAAAACTTTTCCTTTTCTCTCATTTTGGGGGTTCCTTCTCATTCTAAGACTTGAATCTTTTCAATCTTGCTTCTACAACAAAGCTCTGCTAGACTGAGGTCCCTCCAACAACCAAAGCTCTCTTGGAAGCATTCAATGGTGCATCCATGCGTTGAAGAGGGGGTTGAGGACTGTTGGTAACACTCTCTTGTTCTTATCTATTTGTGAATAATTTGTTTTTTTCACTTTGCTCCTTCATGGTACGAGTTCTCCTCGAGTGAGGATTGCTTTTACGACACCTTATTTATTCACTTTCTTTAATTTTTGTATCTATGTAGTTTTCTATGGAGGTGGGAACACCAAAGCAAGGGTTTGACTGTAGCAAGCCTTGAAATAGCCCCAACATTTTTCCTTTTTTGTCTTTTTTGCAGGTCATCGAAGAGAATCTTGGGGAAAGGTTTCAAGCGCACAACCATTTGTAAGTTTATCCTTGGCTCTCCCTTGTATTTTCTAGCATTTCCCACTTTCTATTTATCTGTTTTGTTGAGAAGACCTCAGGTTTGAGCACGTTAGTAGAGTTAAAGAATTTATGTTCAAGGTTTTGGCTCTTTGTTTACCTTGGATGCTAGCACATCCCTTAGACTCCAATGTGCCATGTTGGCATCCTGATACTGTGTTGTAGTCCTTTGGATGAGAGCTATTCCTTCTGAAGTAAAGATCTCAAAACCCTATTTTCTTGGATTATGAAGCAGTCTCCTTGGATATTATCCTTAGTATAATCTTCTTTGCAATTTATTCATTCAATAAAGCTTGAGGTAGTTAAGGGTGACGAGACAAAAAAAAGTCTCATCTATTAGCTAAATTAGTGTTTTCTTCAATCAAAGAGAAGTGGTGTGTTGCTTGAATAATGAGGAAAGTGAGGGATTTTCAGCAATTGATATTTCATCATATCTTGAAAATTATGATCTAGGTTCTTGAGATTTTTGGATAGAAATTAGGAAACAAAAAGGGAAAAAAAACCATTAAAGTTCACAAAAACTTAGTTTGTGGTTTGAGAGAAAACTTCACCAGTCCATGCATTGGAATTTCTTCATTCATTTGCTTCCATGCTTTGGAATTTATAGAACTAAGTAGGATCTAAGTGAAGGATAAGTATGATAGCATTTATGAAGAGGTTGAGCAGTTGGAGCTTTTTGAAAGCAGCAGTTGCAAGCATTAAAGGAAATTGGAGTGACTTGGATAGAAGTTGAGAGAATATAGGGGTAGTTGCAAATATCTAAGGAGCTATTCGACCTAGTTTATGAACAGTTGAGAGCATATAGGATCAGATTTAAGATGATAGAAGACGTCAAGGAAGGAATTTTTCAGCTCTCTAACACCTTTTTGGAGCTTGTTTAAGGGCTACAAAATAGGCATATTTCTTTTGGATGACCAAAGGAGATTGACTTAACAAGATGAAGAAAAGACTTATCTTTTTCCCCCAACACATGTTCCTATCTTTTATCAAGTTGTTGCACAACTATAAGGCTCATCTTTCAGACCTTTGTTTTTGGGGAAGAGTTTCATAAAATAATATAGTTCAATATTTTAGCAGCAGTAGTTGTTTGTGAAACTCTTCCCTTCAAACAAAGGTCCAAAAGATGAGTCTTATAGATATGCAATAGCTTGCTAGAAGATAGGAACATGTGTTGGGGGGAAAAAAAAGTCTTTTCTTCATCTTGTTGAGTCAATCTCCTTTGGTCATCCAAAACAGATATGCCTATTTTGCAACCCCTAAACAAGCTCCAAAAAGGTGTTAAAGAGCTGAAAAAGTCCTTCCTTGACCTCTTCTATTATCAAAACTCTTAAATCTACTCCTATATGCTCTCAACTGTCCATAAACTGGGTCAAACAACTCCCTAGATATTTGCAACTACCCCTATATTCTCTCAAATTTTGTTCAAGTCACTCCAATTTCTTTTAATCCCTACAACTACTACTTTCAAAAGATCCAATTGTTGTCCCTTAACTGCTCATAAAAGCCCAAATTGCTCAACCTCTTCATAAATTCTATCATACTTATTTTCCACTTAGATCCTAATTAGTTCTGAATTTTGACGCATCGACTGGTGAAGTTTTCTCTCAAACCACAAATTGGGTTTTTTGTGAAATTTAATGGGTATTTTTTTCCTTCTTGTTTACTAATTTCTGTCCAAAAATTCTCAAGAACCTAGATCATAATTTTTAAGATATGATGAAATCTCAACTGCTCCAATTGAAAAATCCCTCATCTTCCTCATTATGATCGATCTTGATAAACTTCATAATTAAGAAAAATACATGCTTTTATTTAGCTAATAGGTGAGATGTTTTATTATCTCATTAAAGGGCAGTTCGCTCCTTAGGATTCTCTTGAGAATGAAGAAACTCATGAGAAATGAATCCCCCTTCTCTTATATTTTGGTGAACTTGATGTGAACATGTCAAATCTTTTTCTACAATGTTTTAATGTTTATGATAATGTTTTCTCTAAGGAATATTTTAATATGTTGGATGATGCTCTTGATGACTTCTTATAAGCATCTTCCTCTATCTATGGATCTTTCGAACAAACTTCTTCATCTCAAATGCCCATTTCTTCTTCACCAACTGAAGAGTCAGTGAACATTGTTGTATTCTTCGTGGCTTCCCCAAGGCCTAAGAGACCCATTATTTACTTGAATCCAGCTAGCCCTTCTCCTAAGAAGATTCATTCTATCTATGGGATCTTGTATTCTAATGATTCAATAGACTTGTATACTAGATTTGTATGAGCTACAAACTCTATTTCTTACAATGTTGTAGTGCACATATACAATACTAAAAGAAATCAATAGAACTTGAATCAACAACCTTATGTTCCTACACCTCAACCTACTAAAGTTACTACTTCTTTACCACCTTCTCAACTAGGTCTTCCTTCAACACCTAAACCTGTGACTAAAGCACCTACAGACTATGAGCTTGTCGAGAAACTTCGTGTTACTCTAGCTAAGATCTCTCTTTGGGATTTTCTTTAGATTGCTCTAGTTTATCAAGGTATGCTTTAGGAAGCCTTGCAAAATATCCTCTTGCTTGCTTCTACTAAGCTAAAAAATGTTAATTTGCATTGATGGATCTTATTCATGCGAGTTCTCTGAATTTTACGTTCTATCTATAGGAACTTCTACCCTTAGATGTACAAAAGCAAGCAAACCCTCTGATGATTATAGTTAGTGTTAATAGCATTAGTATTAGATGCACCCTCATTGACACTGGTTCGACCCTCAATGTTTGTGGTATGGACCTATTACCTAAGATTAATGTTGATTATTTTTCTTTAGCTGCTTCTCTATACATTCATGGATTTGATAATACACATTATCAAGCTTTGGGCACCATAATCTTGCCCTTAAAGCTAGGACCCATTACCTTATCCACTCTAGTTTATGTGATGCCTAGCCCTTTACCTTATAATCTTCTTCTGGGAAGACCTTGGATTCATTCTATGGGAGCTATGACTTCTACTCTACATCATTCTATAAAGTTTGTAGCTAATAATTGAGTTGTCACGATTAAGGTTGACCTTGAAGTAGTCCATCTCTGTGAGTTGGTAGCTGCTGGTTGAGCCTCAGTTGTTTCCACTCTTAATAATTGTATTTTGTCACTAACCTCTGATGTGATGACATGTTCCTCGGTGGTACCATCTATGGAGATTGTTCCTGAAGCGAGTGTCCCTAAAGAGGAGCAACCTAAAATAGAAAGTCCTAAGTCTTCCCTGTCTACTTCTTCTAAATCAAATGCATTTCTTGGTGATGATTGAGGATCCTTAAAGTTTAAGAGATATATTCTAAAATTTTGATTGTTAGAAATGACAAAAAAGGATATTTATGTCATGGGTAATTGACTTATATACAATCAATTAACATTTTATTGTCTTATTCTCTATATTTTCTATTAAATTTTAATTCATGTTTTCATAAACATCAATAAAATCAATTTTTTTTGCACTACTCTTTTTGCTAATTTTATTTATTTTAATAAATTTGGCATCTTTAAAAATTAAAGAATATTTATTACATTGTATATACCTTTCCTACTATTGTGATTTGTGATGTGTTGCTAATAAGCCACCTATCCCTTTGGATTATTAGTTCTCACCAAATCTACATGATTCATGCCCTTAACCAAACAATACCAGGAAAATTACAACTATATTATAGATATATTGTAGTGGAACAACATGTTTGCATCTATATTTAATTTTTAAAATAATAATTTGTAGGAATGTGGTATAAATCCATACATAACAAATAGAGATGATTTATGAAATGTCCATCAACTCAATTTGAAGAAAATTAAGAAACTTGTATATCCCATCTATTGTTATATGCAACATGGCAACTTAATCCATATGGGTCCCCTTCACATATTTAAAGTCTATCTACCAAGTGGACAAACATAATCTAACAATAACAAAGTCACTCTCTTCTTCTATAGATGTGAGCTAAGGATCACATACACACACACACAATTATATGCATATGTTTATCCTCCTTTTATTGAATATTTATACACCTCATCTATAGAGTTGAAGTCTGGAAAGTCATTCTTCCATCAAAATTAATTCTTTTAGGTATAACTCACATTGGATTTAATTTTTATGAACATTAACAATTTATTTTTAATTGTATAAAATAAATAGATAAATAAGAATTGTAGTCTAAATTATCTTGATAAATGATGAGTATTTTATATTAGAATTAATTTCAAAATATGCAATTATTAAACTTATTTTATATAAAGGAAAAAGGTAATTTTGTAATTTATTTTATTTGATGTAAAAAATATTTTTGTAAATGTTTTAGATTTTTTAGAAGAAAATAGGATAAATAAGGGAGAAAATAATTTATTAGGGGAGAGGGGCCCATAGTAGGGAACCCTAACTATGGAGATCCACATGGAGTGCCACGTGGACCAAAAAACAAAAACAAAATCCCACCACATCACTCTACCACTTGTGCATCTGTCAGTTTGTTTTTTAATTTTCAGCACCCGACCATCTTTCATGAATGATTCATCCACCCACAAGTGGGTATCATCATGGAAAAAGGCCCTAAGTGGCAAAAATTAAAAAATTAGAATTAGGCAACTTGACATAAAAAATTTGAATAAGTTATCCATATTATTTCAAAAATATGTAAGAATAGAATCTGTAGCAAATTGAATGTAGTTTCTAAACTACTAGGTTTATTTTATTTTATTTTAAATCTATTTGGTGAAAATTTGAAATTTCAATGCAAGAGTACTTAAATTTCGGTGGAAAAAAAAGAAGTAGGTTTCATCTACCACAAAATGATAATATTTTTTTATAATATTTTAGACATAAGTAGGGACTCATGCCCCGATTGCATATTTTTGTATTTTTTTCTAAGTAAATAATTAATTATGAATTTTATTTAAAAATATAAACTATCGCCTAACCACCTAACTTGGAAGTTATTTTTCTTTTTAATCTTATATGTATGAATTGTTTTGATGAATACACGTGGGACTTTCGTAAATCAAATAGAATGGTAATAATTATTTATTAAATTCAAAGTAAAGCATAATTTATATTGGGAAAGTAGAATATCCTTTAAAACCCTTTTCGTCTCATCAGTTTTGGGTAAAAAAAAAAGTCATCAGCCACATACCCTATAAATACCCATCATATCACCACTTTTTGGCCCATTATGATCCTGCACATACCCAAGCCCATTTTTTCCTCTGCCCAATAGTGGAGCCCATCTTCCTCGTTCACGTCAGTGCAAAAATCTATGTGTGTTGGATTAGATGAACATGTGGCTTTTGACCACTTTGCCACCCCAAACGACCAGTTGAGAGCATTAATCGCTCGTTGCCTCCTTCATTGCCTCCACTAAGCAACTTGACTTACGTGTCCCTCTACATTTACTCAACCTAACAAGCATGTATATCGAAGATCCAGGTTCATTCAATGCTCTAAATTCTTGAATATCCTGCTCATTGTCATTCCTTTTATTTGTGTTTATTTTGGAGTGTTCATTTGGTTACACACCCACACTGGTTAGACTCTCCATGATTCATTGTTTAGCTCTAGATGCTTCATTGTTTGACTCTACACTCTCAAAGATCCCTTTCTCTTTTAGGTGATGTTTTTAACCTCACTCGGCCTATACCATTGTCTTTCATTTCGATGGTGTCCTTCCATGCATTTATATCATTCTGTTATTTGTTGCACAAACTTTCATTGTGAAAATTTCTCTTTGAAAAAGATTAATACTACAAAATATGGGGAGGGTTTCACCAGTTTTCATTTCATCTATAGGCCTCCATGCACTCGTAATCTTCTGTTCTTCATTGCATGACGTTTTACTCTGCATTTTTCTTTTAATATTTTCTTTCTACTATGAAAAATGAAAAGGGTTTCATTGTTTTGACATCAAACATGATAAGGGCTTAACTAGTTTTTCATTTTTATTCCATTGTTACGATGAAATATGAAAAGGGATAGACTAGTTTTCTGGCATACACTTCTACTCATGTGTTCGCTATTGCACAAACTTTAACTCTGCAATTTGCTTTTAATATTTTTTTGTTATTCTAAAATATGAAAATGGTTTGACTAGTTTTCATTTCGAAGATATTCTACCATGCACAAGCATTAATGTGTTCTACGTTGCACAATAATTCACACTACAAATTCCTTTTTATATTTGAATTTTACTATGAAATATAGAAAGGGTTTGATTGTTTCTCATTTTGAGGGTTTTCTACCATGCACTTTTATTCGTGTGTTTGTCATTGCAAAAACTTTAACTTTACAATTTTCTTTTAATATTTTTTTGTTATTCGAAAATATGAAAATGGTTTCAGTGGTTTTCATTTCGAAGATATTTTTCCATGCAATTGTATTATTTTGTTTTCGTTTAACAATACTTCACTCTGTAAAATGATTTTTATATTTGATTGTTACTACAAAATATGGAAAGGGAAATCATTGGTTCTCATTTTGAGGGTTTTCTACCATACACTTGTATTTGTGTGTTCGTCATTATAAAAAATTTAACTATGCAATTTTCCTTTAATATTTATTTGAACTATTCTGAAATATGAAAATGGTTTCACTAGTTTTTATTTCAAAGATATTCTGCCATGCAAATGTATTATTCTATTTTTTATTGCACAATAATTCCCTTCCAAAGTAATCCACCCTTCTCCTAGCACCTATTCCAAGGTATGACTCTTCCCCAACCAGGTTAACAATTCAAATTTCCCACCTATTTTTTGTTGTCTTCCTACCAAATCACTAGAGAGGCCTAGAAAGTCCACATGTGCACTAAAAAAGGTCTAGATGTGCCACAAAGGTACATCTACAAACAATGATATACATTGAAAGAAGTCTATTTTTTTCAAGATATACACGATCTACCATGGATGTTTTGATCCATGGACATCATGTATATCTTGAATAGATAAGACTTATATGTATGTATATCACTGTTCATCTTATTATAAAAGAAGGGCTCATTCCTATTAACTTAAGACTCCTTTCATTGTATATCACTTGCATATAGATAGAGACAAAGTGTTGCACAAGAATTCATTCTATAATTTTCTTTTTATATTTCATTCTTACTATGAAATATGCATAGGGTTTGACTAGTTCTCCTTTGGAGGGTTTTCTGCCATGCACTTCTATCTGTGTGTTCGTCATTGCATAAACATTCACACCAGTGCAAATTGTTTTTATATTTATTTGTTATTTCAAAATATGAAAATGGTTTCACTAGTTTTCATTTTGAAGATATCATGTCATGCAATTGTATTATTTTGTTCTTATGTATGTACATGTATATACTCATTATATATGTATATGTATATGTATGTAAGTATATATGTATATAAATGCAATTGTATATGTATAAGTATATGTATGTATATACATATGTATAATGTATATGTATACATTGAACATTCCTTCCCAACCCAGAACTTTTAGTTGAGAGCATTAATTACACCTTGACACCTTTGTTACCTCCACTAGGAAACTTTCCTTATGCATCCCTCTACAATTACTCAGCCTAAAAAGTGCCTAATTCAGAGATCAAGGTTCATTCAATGCTCCAAATTCTCCCATAATCCGCTCATTGTCATTCCTTTGTTTGCATTTTTTTTGGAGTCTTCATTTGGTTACGTACCCATACATGTTCGACTCTCCATGATTCATTGTTCGGCTCTAATCGCTTCATTGTTCGGATCTAAACTCTCGAAAGCTTCGTTTCTCTTTCAGGTGAGGTTTTATACCTCTCTAGGCCTATACCAATGTCTTTCATTTTGATATGGCTGAAACAAAGAGCATATTAAAACTAATATATATATATATATATATATATATACACACACACACACAATATTCCTTCAACTACAAATGGAGGCCAAATTTAAACAAATATAATAGTTTTTCTATCATATATTTGGGTGATCCCACAATATTGGTTTATAATTTTTGGCCAAACTAGACACTGAAGTAATTTTTTCTAACTAAATCTTCACTTTCGAGCACCTATAGTGGCTAAACCGTGAGGAATTTGAAGATGATGCAAACTAGTGATTTGTGACATTTTGTTTGTAGACTCTAAATATATTTTCATTTTTTTTGGAATTAGATTGCACTTCTTTTTCCATTTCCTTCCAAAACTATTTTTTTTTAGTAAACACCATTTTTAAGGAGTGACACTCACCGTATACAACATAACTTTTTTTCCCTAAAGGATAAAATTCTATTTTTTTTGAATTTAGATTTGTAACTATGATATCTAGTGTTTCCAATTAGTTTCATCATGTTTTATTGAATATTTTTTCCTTAATCAAGTTTCAAAGTCAAACCAATTACAATTTAGACATAGGCGAATTGTATACAACGTAATTATTTTTTGTATGTATCAAAATTAAATTTTATTTTTTTGTTGGATCAAGGACTTCAATATCTAGAGCACTCATATTTTTCATTTTTTTCTTCTTCTGATAATCTGCTATTTTTCCACATGTGCAGAACTAAGAGTTTGATTTTTGGTGAAAAACCTATGTTTAATAAAACTAAAAATACAAATACATAATAAAACCAAAACATATTAAAATTATATTCATTGGATAGCTCATTCCAAGGACTACCATCATCTAGTTGGCTATGTGAAGTCTTCTCCATTTTCATCCTCAACTTGAGCTTTGAAGGGAAAAATTCAGGAGTTTTTTGGTGCCAGAGGGTGAGAAGGTGGGAAAAGAGGGTTTGAGCAAACCTGGGGGGGTTGGAGAAAACTCCCTTTCCACAAAGGTTTTCTTTTTGTTTTTTCCCAGGAATGGTGGGACCCTGCATTTAATGGGTTTGCTCGAACTAGGGTTCTAACAAACCCCATTTTGGTTCGCTCAAACCCAAAGTTCGTTCGAACCCCCAAAAACCAATTTTTTTTGCATGGGGTCATTTTTTGCAACTTTTCCTTCCTCAGTGGAATTGTAAACCACTTTTGTGGGTTTACCTATCTATATATGCCAACATATGTACATGGCATGCACTTGTAATATTTTTTTGTATAAAATTTGATTGTTACACTCTAACTGTACAAGATCAAGTGAGTTCTGATCAATTCTTAATGCCTACCAATGCCTATAAGTTCTATACTATGTTACTGTGTCACTCGTTCCACTATAAGTGCTCAAGTAAAAGTGATTTCATTTATAATCTATATGCCTTGGAATATAAACCAATTGTATGCACTGTAAATGTTTGTTATCCACTACCCTGTAACTCAATATTTGGGGTTTCAACTTATACTATTTATGAATGTCAATGCATTTTTGTTCCAAACAATGTGATTGTTACACCCAATCTTCTCTAAGTGCTAAAGGTCAAGTCATTTCAGTTATCTTCTTAATCTATACGATGTTAGTGTGTAATCCAATCTTAATTTGATCTTCAATTTCCTCATTTAACTCATTTACATATGTTGGTAAATATATGTATATATATATATATTTGTTTATTTAAATGTGTTCTTTGTTTCAGTCTTATACAAATGTTGGTATATTCATTTGACACTTGTAAATTTGTGTCTTGGATGGTGTGCCATTGCAATTCATGTTTGGCTCACCCCATTCTCCTTGCAACGGCTTGGAGATGGTGAATTGCACTTCAAAGGTATACACTTTACTTACTATACTTTCTCTCATAAGGTAAACGCTTCTACATGTCTTTGATTGATGCCTCCTTTAATTTCTTATTGTAGGATTGAGTTGGAGAAATTCAACATATCATTGGCCATCTCTATTTCATAGAGGTGAGGTTTTAAACCTCACTAAGGCTGTACCATTGTCTCTTGTCAGTTATCATGTCTTTTTTAACATAATATTTATAGTGTTTTTGTGGTTATCCATAGTTTGAAGGCTCTCTTGCATTCTAGGTGCATCCACAATGTGCTCAATGATGTATATGGTGTCTAGGGTGTTTATGAACACTTCCAATAGTTTTTTTCATAAATATAGTCACTTTTTCAAGGAAAAATATGGTCTTGTATAGGAGTGAATTTGTACCCCTCTCACAAATTCCCCTCTTACACCCTCTACTTTAGGAAAATAAAACCCAAGTAAGAAATTCCACATCACCTATCTGCAGTGCATCCACTTGGTGCTTGTCCTTTGTGTTAGTGGGGGAATTTCTATTGGGGATGTGCACACAGTGCACAGACATTTGTGTGGAACACTATCATCCTTGATAGATTCATGCCTCTAGAATCTACAAAGACATTATGTTCTCTATTGGCGATGAAGCATAATGCCTCTGTGCCTTCCTGCTGATCCAAGAATGACACTTTCCCTCCTAATTTCTCTTCAAATGCATATGTTTCATCCTCATTCCATCTTTTACACAATCTAACATGCTAGCTTGATTTTGGCTTCACGATTCTTAAGCTCCTACACATCTTCTCTATTTCTTGTTGCACTTTTTCCACCATTGGAATTATGACTTGGTGTCCCGAGGGACTACTTCTTCGTTGCTGCAACAACGTAGACCTTTCCAAGCTTGCATCCTCCTTTATGTGCTTGAGGGAACCTTGATTAAGAAGGTGATATTCTTTATCAATTTACATAACATAGTGTTATTGATACTATTTAGTATCCTTTCCAGTACTTTCTTTATTATATTTTCTATCTCATGGATTTTCTGGTTGTTCGTGGAGGTGGAAACACCAAAATGAGGGTTTGATTGCGGCAAACCCCTATACAACCCCAACATTTTTCCTCTCTTGGTTGTGTAGGCACACATTCATGTGGAGCTTGCTGGTGAACTATATTATTCATAATTTAATATTCATCAACTTCACCCTTGTCATCTCCTATATCACTCTTCTAGTTATCTTATTTATTCTATTTATTATCATCCCAGTTAGTGCTTTAGACCTTAACTACTAAGTAGTTCGTAGGCTTTGTTCCTTTTACTGTGCCTTTATACTTTCTGGTTGTATGGATGCTAGCGCCCCTGAGAGACACTAGTGTGCTACGCTATCATCCCTAACCTGCACTACTGTCCTTGAGCAGAGAGTTGTTTAAGGTACAGTTTGGGTTCCAAAAACTTGCTCATTTAGCCCCACCAAATCCCCCAGGTTAGTAGAGTGAAAGAAGCACTTGAGAGTGCTTTTCATTCTCTATCCTTGACCTAAAGCACTCATCCAACCTGAGGTAGATTAGGGAAGCCCTCCAAACTCGACACTTCATGATTTGGAGCCTTGGTGTGGTTGTTCACCCTCTTCTACATTTTGGTGAACCTGACGTGAACAACGTCTATCTGTTTCTTTGTGTCAAAATTTTTTCCCTTGCACTTGGAAACCAAAGAAGACTTAGGTGTTGTGAGGCTTTATGAGCATCACAACCAAGTTAACAACCTCTAGGTACATTGATAGGAGAAGTCTACGACACCTAAAAATGGAAAATATGAAGGTCACTTCCGACTTTACTACTAGATTTTCTATAGGTTTTATAGACGAGATGGGTTTCATTGATGAGATCACTCATGTACCCACTCCCCCAACATCCCCTATGACTTCGTTCATGGATGAGGATGACACTATGCATATTCTCACATAAAATATCTTATCACTAGACAAGAGGTTGTTAGACCTCATGAATAATTTGGAGAAAGCACCGAATATGGCAAGAGCCGCTAGGCTTGCTAGCGAGGTGAGATACATGTTAGGTAAGGATCAAATGGGTATAGAGTTCTTATGTGGCCTCACCAATCTAATCGGAGCATTCATCCCTTCGTACAACACTAGATCAAGTACTACCCAAGGAGAGGTGCTCGATGCCTATGAAAGAAAAATAGGTGTCTCGATGCCTACCACATTTGTATGCATGGCCGAAATGGGCCCCTCGATTAGTGTTTCCTCTAATTTTGAGAGACTCCACACAATCAAGGCAAGTAAAATACTCCTTGGTTTTAGCTTCACCCCTCCTACTACCCCTGGTGGTGGGGGATCCAATTGAATTAGTGGTGGCAGCTTTGGTAGAGGTGATGGCACTAGCAGTGGTGGTTCTAGCGGAGGCCATGGTGGTGGCTTCGATAGTGGTGATGGCTTTGACAGAGGTCACATTGGTGGTGGTGGCTCTAGTAGTGGTCATGGCAGTGGCTCTAAAGGTGATTCCGGTGGTGGC
This sequence comes from Sequoia sempervirens, assembly GCA_007258455.2. Taxonomy (NCBI): domain Eukaryota; kingdom Viridiplantae; phylum Streptophyta; class Pinopsida; order Cupressales; family Cupressaceae; genus Sequoia; species Sequoia sempervirens. The sequence goes on along the minus strand of VDFB02252616.1, from coordinate 100,197,883 downwards.
AGTTCTAGAGGAGGTTCCATTGGACCTTTTTCATCTTAGACCTTGTTCTAAATGCTGTTATTTAGAACATGGGCCGAATACAAAGCCAGTTGGCGAATCTATCTCAAGCCTCCTCCCAACCTATCTTTCAGCCCTTCTCTTGACATAGCCTATTTTCGGTAACAATTTTGAGTACTCCTTTCTTGAAAGGTATGGAGATTCCTAAGTTCAAAAAGTATGGTGATAAAGGGAATCTGTAGACACATGTATCACCTTTTAATGCCATGTGCACAAATTTCTTTCATCATGATGCTTTAATGGAAATTTTTTTCCCTCGATCTCTCAAGGACAAAATGCTTGAGTGGTACTATTCCTTTCCTAATAATTCTATATTCTCATTTGATCAGCTCGTAGATCAATTTCTCCCTCAATTTCAAGCATCAGTTCAAAGATGACCTTCTCGGATCTCGTCTGATGTTTAAAGCAGGGAGAACACGAGAAGATAACTAATTTTATTGTGTTATACTAGGTTCTCTTTTCATAGATCTTGTACCCACTTCCCTAATTGGATTTGCAGAAGGATTCATAGGAAACTTGTAGCAAGCTTGGAAAGAGAAAATTTCCCTAATGAAATACCCTTCTTTCGCACATTTGTTTGTTGCGTTGTGGGAGTACCAAAAAACGGTGGTTCAATTTGAGGGATCTTCCTTGCACTCCCATTTTGAGGGGAAATCTATTGTATCCATCTCATAGAAGGGAAAGGCTGTTGTGAATGTAGTTGCCATAAAAAATGATCATGGCCTTAGGTGCAACATAAAGTTTACAAAGTTAACTGAATCTTATTCTTCCATTGTATAAAATTTATTGAAGGATAAGATTATAACCTTGGAAAATCCCTGACCTTTGAAGGATACTTATCTTGATTGGTATGACAGGAATGCTTTTTGTTAGTACCATCGTGTTAATGGGCATAATATTGAGCATTGTATGTACCTATGTCATGAGATTCAGGATCACATTGATGATGGTACCATCTGTCTTGATGGGAAGAAATATAATACAAATAAGTTAGTAGAAAAGGCCAATAGTGAGTTGTAGATTTATACAGACCCATTTCTATCTCACCCTGTGAACTTGATTATCAATCCGTCTGATGTTTCTCCTAAAGCCTCAACTTATGTTAATATGGTTTCGTTCACTCCTACTCCCCTGTAGCATGCGACTAGCTCGCCAGATGTAGTTTTCACTTCATAGGGCTTGCCTCTGAGTAACAAGACCTCTCCCCTATACATTCTTTCTCTCCTCAATGGAAAAATTGTGACAGGAGTCCTTTTTGACCCTGCGAGTCTAGTAAATGTTATTACAGAGGAGATTTTATGGCTAAATTCATTATAGAGGGAGGAATATGAGAAAACGAAATCTATTATATGTATGCATGAAGATCTCTCTCTCACACCATATGTCTCTATAACTCTTTCAGTCGTAATTGGACCTAGGAATGTGGATACAACTTTTGATGTCATTCTAGAGTCTGATCTATTCAAGGTGAAGTTGGGAATCCCATGGCTAGCTTCCATGAATGGAATCACCTCCATTATTCACAAATTTTTAAAGTTCTCTCATGAAGGTGTCATACATGACATTGGATATCAGCCATTAGTATCTCATGGGGGTTATTCTTTGGATCAATTTTGGCCCACCCTGGTTGGTCCACTCCCTCCTAGAATAGACCTTTACCAAAATTACATAAAGTACAAAATTGGGGGCAAAGGACAATCAAAAGTGACTCACCTGGTAGTGTAGCGACAAGCTTCCTCTTCCTCTCGGAATGGAAAGGAGAAGCCTGCTTGTGCTCAGGGCATTGTCTCTGCCTCCGTTCCTGAAGAGGAACTTTGGGTTATGACTCCTAGTTTTTGCATAAGAAGTCCAATGGTTCCTACTTGGCATAAAGCTAAGATTTTGGTATCTGACCTTCCTATCTTTCCCACGGTGCCTTAGCTCATTCGATATGATAAGGGGAAGGGTCCTCATGGGGAATCCTCTATGTCTTGGCCTTTGTGGCCTCCTACTTCTCTTGCCCCTAAGGAAGTGAATGGGAAGAGGCCCGCCACTGAGGCATTAGAGTTGACTCCCTGCATTATTCCAACCTCTTCTCAACCTATCTCTCTTGCTCCTATCCAGGAGTACCTCCCTCCATCAGAAACAGTCATGATGGACACTTCGATGGTCAAATAGGAGTCCTTCTTTCCATCTCAACTTTAGGCCTCTAGCTCTTAGAGTCATAGGAACCACCTTGCACATGAGCGCAAGCATCGGAGAAAGGCTCTAGCTGTTGAGTAGGTTGCCCTATAGAGTAAGGAGGGGATTCGATAATTTTTGCTCTGACATGCTCTTATGCATCCTCCTCTCCCATCCCCTTTGCTTTAGTTCCTTCATCTTTGATTCTACTTCCAACTCTTGTTGGGAGCATAGACGTTCCTAACTCAGAGAGGGTGCAGGTTTTTATTGCTCCATCAATCGAGCCACCTCTTTTGATGTCCCTCTCAAATATCCCGTTGTTTTCAAAGCTTGTGGACATGTCAAACACCTCAGTGGTGTTCACCACGATTTTCTCCTCTTCCTCTATGCCTTCTACCTTTTTGTGGGGATCTCACATCCTCCAATTAAGTAGAAGATTGAGGATGACTCTGCTAGCAATGGGGGTCAAAAGAGGGGTTCTCCTTCTTTGGAGGGTGGTTTTGCATTAGCTTGTGTCGTCTTTGTGATGGAAGAAGTCTCGATGTCCCTGGAGTTTTTCATTGGTCCCGAGTCTCTTGGTGAGCCTAGCAGTGAATCTCAGGTGCTGTATCCCTCACCTATTGAGGGATGATCCCATAATATTGGTTTACAATTTTTGGCCAAACTAGACATTGAATTAATTTTTTTTAACTAAATCTTCACTTTCAGGAACCTATAGCGACTAAACCGTGAGGAATTTGAAGATGATGCAAACTAGTGATTTGTGAAATTTTGTCTGTAGATTCTAAATATATGTTTTTCAAAATTTTTGGAATTAGATTGCACTTATTTTTCCATCTCCTTCGAAAACTAGTTTTTAATAGTAAACATCATTTTAAAGAGTGACATCACTGGCTAACACATAAATTTTTTTCTATGAAGGTTAAAATTATATTTTTCTCGAATTTAGATTTGTAACTACGATATTTAGTGCATGGAATTGGTTTCATATCATTTCATTGAATATTTTTTCTTAATTAAGTTTCAAAGTCAAACCTTTTACAGTTTAGACATGATTCACTAGCTAAAGCATAACTTTTTTTGTATGTATTGAAATTCAATTTTTTTTGTTGGATCAAGGACATCAATATCTAGTGCACTGATATTTTTCAATTTTTTATTTATAATCTCCTATTTTCCACATGTGTAGAACAAAGAGCTTGATTTTCGGTGAAAACCCTACGTATAATCAAACTAAAACATAAAATACATAATAAAACCAAAACATATTAAATTATATTTGGTGGATAGCTTGTTCTAAGGACTACCATCATCTAGTTGGGTTTGTGAAGTCTCCTCCATTTTCATCCTCAACCTAAGCTTCGATGGGAAAAAAATTTCAAAAATTTGGTGCAAGAGGAGGAGAAGGGGAAAAAGGGGGGTTCGCTTGAACCCCCCTTTGAGTGAACCCCCCTTCACCTTTCTAACAAATGGGGGTTTTCTCGAAGGGGGGTTCAAGAAAACCCTCCTTTTTTACAAAATTTATCTTTGTTTTTTATTCTAGGAAAGGTGAAAAGTGAGGGACCCAACATTTAATAGGATTCACTCAAAGGGGGGTTTGAGCGAACCCTTATTGGGTTCGTTCGGACCCTAAGTTCGTTCAAACCCCCCAAAACCTAAATTTTTTTCATGAGGGAATTTTTTGCAATTTTGCTTCCTCAACAGAATTGTAAACTAGTTTTGTGGGATCACCTTGAGTTAACACATGGCACTCCTATGAAGTGCATGTTTAATTATTTGGATGAGGTCCCAACCCTTTCATTGATCTTTACGAAGTTGTTGACTTTCACCCCAAAAGAACTGAGTGGAGGAGACCTCGAAGGGCCTCCTTCCTTGTCTTTGGTTGCAGGAGGGTCAGAGGGTTCTCCCCTTGATATTTTTCCATTGTAGGCTTGTACGCCTTCCCCTTATAATGATATAGATTGGGAGGTTGACGACCTCTTGGTTGATGAGAACTAGAGGGTTCCTCTTCTTTATCTATAGACTAGATTGTGTGTGTCTGTGTTCCCCCATGCTTGTGTTATATGTTCCTGGATGACCCTTGTCACCCTTGTAGGTGCTTGGATACATGAGTGTTTTTGTTTTGTAAAACTTCGTCTATTTCTTACATCATTCTTCCTCTGTTATGTGTATTGATTTTTGACAAGTGTGGATGATGCAAAATTTTGGGGGTATTTAGGCTTCCCTTCCATGTTGATCCAATTTGTTATTTTTATTTTTTCTTCTTATACATTATTCACATTGTCTGATATAGTAGGAGGTTGATGATAGTTCATTTATGTACGATTGTATCTATTTATCTATATTTGTGAGTAGCTTTGATCCTGAAATATCAGATCACCCCTATGTCCCTTGTTCGTGATGTTATTGTCTCTTCTTGCATTATTTTTCTCTTATCTTTTGTGATTGCTTTGTGATGTTGTGGTGCTTATGTGTTGTCCCTTGTGTGTGGGACGACATTACTATAGTTATATATTGCTATGTTCTAGGAGGAAGCACCTTCCCCTGCGAGTGAATTATGACCTTCCCCTTGCGAGGGGACTTTCTTCCTTTTGAATTCCTTGATGAAGTGAACATCTTTCAATAGGATTACTTGGTGTTTAATTGATTTGTGAAAAATATTATACTTTCAAACTGAGCGTCCCTTGAGTGAACCTCTTTTCTTTTGAAGGGTTCCCAAGGGACCCTTTGAAAGCTCTTCTTTTAATTTTTGATTGTCTGCTTGTTTTCCTACATGGTTGCTTTTTTATTTCTAACATGTTTTGTCTACAGATTAACATGTTGTTTTGCAGGTGCGCTTGTGAAGCTAGTTTCCAATTCGACTCTGTGAAGTCCCCTACATCGGGCTTCCTTCAGGAGAGAGTACCCGGGGGTACCTTCTTTATAGGTTCGAGGATCTGTGAAGTGCTTGCATCCTACGAGATTTTTCCATCGTTGGTCTACAAGCCTTTGGTGCACTTTGATCAACTTTATAGTTCTGAGGATCTACAGAGTCCTTGCTCAATCCTCCTCAAGAAAGTACCTATGGAGTTATTTTCTTGCCCTATGCTTTCAAGCTTTCCAGATTGCATTCTGCTTCCTCGTTGGTTCAAGTATACATTTCTAAACTCTTCAATATACTTTATCGAACATTCGTTGACACTCATGCTCACTAAAGTGGGGGGAAAATGTATAGGAGTGAATTTTCAGCCCTCTCGCAAATTCCCCTCTTACACCCTCTACTTTAGAAAAATCAAACCCAATTAAGAAATTCCACATCACCTATCTACAGTGCATCCACTTGGTGCTTTTCCTTTGTGTCGGTGGGGGAATTTTTGTTGGGGATGTGCACACGACATGCAGACATCTATGTGGCACATTGTCGTCCCTAACAGATTCCTGCCTTTGGAATTTATAGAGATGTTGTGTTCTCCATTGAAGATGAAGCGTAATGCCTCTATGCCTTCTTATCGACCCGAGAAGGGATCTTTCTCTCCTAATTTCTCTTCAAATACATATATTTCATCCTCATTCCATCTTCTACACAATCTCACATGCTGGCTTCATTTTGGCTTCACGACTCTTGAGCTCCTACACATCTTCTCTATGTTTTGTTGCCCTTTTTCCACCATTGGAATTGTGACTTAGTGTCATGAGGGACTGCTTCTTCATTGTTGCAGGAGAGTAGACCTTACCAAGTTTGTATCCTCATCTATGTGCTCGAGGGCACCTCAATTGAGAAGGTGGTATTTTTTTATCAATTTACATAGCATAGTGTTATTGATATTGTTCAGTATCCTTTCCAGTACTTTCTTTATCATATTTTCTATCTCATTGTTTTTTTGGCTATCTATGGAGGTGGAAACACCAAAACGGGGGTTGACTACGACAAACCCCTATACAACCCTGATATTTTCCCTCTCTTGGTTTTGTACAGGATTGTGTTCGTGTGGAGCTTGCTGGCAAACTGGATTCTTCGTAAGTTAATCTTCATCACCTTCACCCTTGTCATCTCCTATATCACTCTTCTATTTATCTTATACATTCTATTTATTATCATCCCAGTTAGTGCCTTAGACCTTAACTGCTAAATAGTTAGTAGGATTTTGTTCCTTTTACTGTATGTTACTTTCTGGCCATATGAATTCCAATGCCCCAAAGAGACGCCAGTGCACCACATTTTCATCCCTGACCTATGCTGCTATCCTTAGGAAGAGAGTTGTTCAAGGTACAGTCCGAGTTCCAAAAACCTACTCATTTAGCCCCACCAAATCCCTTAGGATAGTAGAGTGATTGAAAAACTTGAGGGTACTCTTCATTCTCTATCCTTGACCTAAAGCGCTCATCCAACTTGAGGTAGATTAGGGAAACCCTCCACTCTCAACTCTCTATGACCTAGAGCCTTGGTGTGATTGGTCCCCCTCTTCTGCGGGTCTGTTCATGCATCATTGTGACTTTAATGGGTTTAATCTTTTCATTTAATTTCTATCTGTACCTATATATCTATATAACTTTCAATCTATCTATCTATCAATATATGTATCTATATATCTATATATATATATGTACATGGTAGATACATATGTTTATATATATATACATGTAGATACATTTATATATATATGTACATGGTAGATACATATGTTTATATATATAGATGTAGATACATTTATATATATATATATATATATATGCACATACATATATGTGTACATATATATTGACATAGACATATATGTGCATACGTATGCACATAGATATATATGTACATACGTATTGACATAGACATACATGTACATACGTATGCACACACACACATGTGTGTGTGTGCACGCATATGTATGCATATACATATACATCTATACACTACACAATTGTGAAATACATAACTGCCAAATGAATTATTGTGCAATGAAGAACAAAATAATGTAATTGCATGGAAGAATATCCTCGAAATGAAAACTAGTGAAACCATTTTCATATTTTGAAATAATAAAAAAATATTAAAAGAAAATTGTAGAGTTAAAGTTTGTGCAATGATGAACACAATAGTAGGGGAGAGCACCCCATAGTGGAGCACCCTACCTTGGTAGATCCACATGGACTAGAATTAAAAAAACAAATTGTCTACCACATTATCTATGGGACATGCTACAGTCCAATTGGTCCAACTTGTTCACGACGTTTCAGTTACTATTCTTGGCCATTTTCCATTAAATAGCCTCTTTCAGTATGTAAGTAATATATATATATATATATAGTCCTCAAAGTAAATTTAAATATATATATATAGTCCTCAAAGTGTATATATATATATAGTTACTTTGAGGACTATATATATATATATAGTCCTCAAAGTAACTATATATATATATACACTTTGAGGACTATATATATATACTTCGAGGACTATATATATATATATATACTTCGAGGACTATATGTATATATAGTCCTCAAAGTAACTATATATTATATATAGTCCTCAAAGTATATATATATAGTCCTCAAAGTAACTATATATTATATATAGTCCTCAAAGTATATATATATAGTCCTCAAAGTAACTTCATACTATAGTTTTCCTTTCTTCCCATTACATTGTTGTACTCATCCATCCAAACATACCTCACATTCATCTCTACCCTTCACTCCTTCAAACTCCCTTGGCATGCCTCCATAGTAATACCCTCATAATCAACTATAATTATGTTTTGAGTGTTAACCAATATAATCTAATTAGTATTTACTAAATTGAATCATATAATTATTTGACATTACAAACATCTATGATAAATCTAATGTGGTTTTTGGTTTACAAAAATACAGTGAACTCTTATAATTGATAAAAACTATACATGTTTTTTTTTTAAATGCGAACCCAAACAAATAATCTTGAGATAAGACATGGAAACATGTTAACTTTTTCATAGGTAGAGACTAATGTTAACATGTGCTTTGTGGGTGGTAATATTTTTTTGTTATATTGTTGTGTGAGGTTATTGTACTTTTTTATAGACTTTATCAAGCCAAGAGCCTTGTACATGTATTTTCTAAAATATTGTATAAGATTGGGTTCCTTGGAATGTTATATCTTATAATTAATTATCTTTGAATATAGGAGAAGATCATATATGTTGGAATTGTCAATGTGGCAAGTTAGGTATTATAAAAATAATAATTGTTCTAAAAAATTTGAATCATATTTCAATCCTTGTCGAATTTAGACATGTCTACTAGACCTTATGAGTGACTATATGAATATCTTCTTAAGCAGTTTCAAATGTTAGATTATTAGCATAGAATGTATTTTTTGAAATATTGTATAAAATTGAGTTCTCTGGAATGTTATATCTTATATTTAATTATCTTTTAATCTAGGACAAGATTATATATGTTGGAATTGTCAATGTGGCAAGTTAGATATTATAAACATAATAATTGTTGTAAACAAAATTGAATCAAATTTCAATCCTTGTCAAATTTAGACATGTCTAGTAGACCTTTTGAGTGACTATATATGAAATGTATTCTTAAGCAATTTCAAATGTTAGATTATCAGCATAGAATGTATTTTCTGAAATATTGTATAAGATTGAGTTCCTTGGAATGTTATTATCTTATAATTAATTATCTTTTTCATCTAGGACAAGATTATATATGTTGGAATTGTCAATGTGGCAAGTTAGGTATTATAAACATAATAATTGTTGTAAATAGTGGAGCCCCTTAATATCCAATTGTAAAACAATTTTTTTCCATAAAGTAAACAAAAGCATTCGAATTGTTATAGAAAAGAAAAGTTCAACCAACTTATGCACGTCATGAATAGTTTGGTTCTATTTAACTGAAAGCATTGGTAAGCATTAAGAATTAAACTCAAAGCAACTGATCAATTACAACTAGAGCAGGTTGGGTGTAACAATCACAATTTATGCCACATTTGTATTGACTTTCAAATACACTACAAGTTGACTAACATTTACATTGCATACATCAAATTGTAGTGGGTCACAAAATAACATTATAAATCACATTGTATAAAACAAAATGTCATTCACATTGATAAATAGTTTTAGTTCAAACCCAAAAATGATAGAGTTGTAGCACACTGACATTGGCATTTCCAACTACAAACATGACCTTGTAGTGCACAACCAAAAAAACCAAAATATGGTGGACTTGTAGAGTTTGTCCCTCGCAACCTCATTCAAAAGCGCCAAGAAAAGAATGTTTGAGATGTATTATCATCTCCTGCTATTGTATTTTGACTTTTCATTAAATGATTTGCATTTATATTTGTAAATTGTGTGCAACTTGCATGTCATGGGGTTAATGGTGAATAAGTCAACCCAATTAAAAATTAAGTGTAGATTACTTGAGATGGGATGGGACTCGAACACACATTACTTGCAACAAAGTGTGGGATGTTATTGTTCATTATTTCCTGATAGAAACAATGATTTTTTAGATAAGGGGGTTGCAGGAGTGCTAATTGTCTATCTCATAGCAATGCTCTATGGGCAACCTTGATCTCTCTTTCCTTCCCGTCTTGTTCCTTTTGAACCCTCTCTTGCTCCTTCTTCTATTCTTTCTCCTTTCTTTGCAACTATTTGAGTTGCTCTCTCTCCTTGCGTTGGATTTCCTTGTCAATTTTCCTTTGTTCCTTCAACTCCAAGGCCACAATTTGTGTTGCCTTTTTCTCCTCATTTTTTTCTTCCTTCTAATTTTTATTTCCTCTAGCTCTTGTTTCCTTTGATCCTGCTCCATTATGAGAGTCACGCAATTTTCAACTATCAACAACTGAGACTATTATCTCACTCGAAGAGCCCCATTATCAGACTTTCTCATTTTTGCATTGACATTATGAACTAAAAACTTAAAGAATTTATTGATTCTCAAACCTTTTTTGGATTCAATTGTTTCAATGATTTGGGAGTCAATGAGCTCCTCTTGCTCAGCTAAACCTTGAATTTCCTGGTTTCCATCTACATAGTAATGTATTGTTTCATTTGGAGGTGTGGCAGTTGGAGATGGGAATGTAAAATTCCGCATCTCTTCTTCATAATGTAAGTCAAGAATGAGACCATTGGTAAATTGCTCAGGATGGCTATCCACCATGTCATGAAATTATTGTTATGTACCTTCTTGCACTTGAATTTCCATTGCACTTTGAAATGTTTGTGAAACTTCATCTGTTGAAACAACAACTCTCGAAATACTAAGGATGTTCTACATTGCAGAAGCATTCTTTGTATCATTGATCTGATATGTCTTGCTTAGACACATATCATCCACCATGGCATCAAAATTGAGGGGCCATATCCCTATCCTTTTAAAATAAGCTTTTATTTTTGATGGCGTCAATGCTCTTTGCAGTGCCTTGTTGCCTAGCTTTTCCAATTTTGCTCTTATGATTGCAATGTTTGGGTGTCTAGTAAAAATTGCAGCTTGTTCAGATTTGAGATATGACTTGAAAGGTGAGAAAATGCTAACATCCAAATGTTGTAGCTTGTGTGACATATGTGCAGGCAGTGTAAGGAGGTTAATGCCTAACCTCCTTGCCTCATGGATAGTTTTCACTATAACATGGCTTTCATGGTTGTCAAAAATGAGAAGGTTCCTATTAGTTGGTGACACCCCCTGGAACTGAGATACAAAAATGTTTCAGCTAGTGACGCATAAAAAGTTCTTTTTTCATCCACACGTGTGCTTGGGTTGCCATACAAGCAAGTGGTTCATAGTTAGTAATGTAATTTTGCATCTCCATCTTTCCCTTGAATAAATAGAACCTTGGCATGCTCTGACCAACTGCATTAACACAACATAAAATTGTTATCCATTCCCGACCCTTGGGAATTATGTATGAGAAGTTCCTTCTACCTCATTGTGCCAATACCCTCATTGTTCCATTTCTACCTACTTGAATCCTTGTTTCATCATAGTTTCATATTCTTTCTAAGACCATACGAGTTATTTTCATAGGCTGTTGAGAGTTTTTTGTAGAATCCAACTACTATTGTGGGTCACAGGTTTATTTCCTTGTCCTTGTTGAGACCTTCTACTATGCACAATTTCAATTCAAGATGATGCCTCTTGAATCTAGTCCACCATGATTTTACAGGTAGCCCATCCTTGAAAGGGTTGGGTCTAGATTGGAAAATATGGGCAACCTCTACCTTGAGATTGATAATCTCAAGGCCATGAATGACATCTACCATTTCTATGCACCAATATATGATAAGACCCTCCCCCTCTTGTATGAGGATAATTGGAGGAACCTTCTTTGAAGTTGTTGTGAGATTGCCTAACCAATTGCTTAGTGTTGTAGCTAAGATTCCCCATTTCTTGGCAACACCCATTGTGGACATCCCATTGGTTTCCACATCTTCTAGGGCCCTATTCATGTCCTCTATTGACCATTCTCATTCCCGTGATGCTCTTGTCAGCTTGCTTGTAGGTGCAACAATCTTCGAGACTGCCTCAATAGGTTGAGGAATGTTGTTGTCTTCTACAATAGGTTCTTTCACTGGGGGGCTATTACTATTTTTTTACGTGTACACAACTTTATCTTGCCAATCTTCTTTGTTGGATTGGACCTCATTTGAGCTTTAGATTATAGCTACAATTATTACAAAATTTGTTTGAAGCAACGATAAAAATAATCAATGAACACTGTTGAAGTCACAATGATGCATGAATAGTTTGGTTTTCTTTAATGTCCATGTTGACAATTTGTAATGTAATTGTTGGTAACAGTTTGATTTAAGAATTGAAGTGAAATGACTTAGAGATTGGATCAAGTGTAACAATCACATTCTATGAAATTGAAATATATTGACATCCATAAATAGTATATTAAGAATTGAAGTGTAATCTCTTAGAGTAGATTAGGTGTAACAATCACAATGTATGGAACATGAGTGCATTGACTTCCATAAACATTAGGCATTAAGAATGGAAGTGAAATCAGTTACAACAAATTAGGTGTAACAATCACATTGTATGGAACATAAATGCATTGAAATGTAGTTTTAGTGCATACAAGTGATTGACATTCCCAGGCATATAGAATATAAATGAAATCACATAACTACAAAAAATTCTTAGAAGTGCATGGTTGGTACATATGTTGGCATATATATATATTGAAGAGAACAACATATATACTGCTAATTGGAATAACTAAATAACTCTGTTAGTTTTAATATTTTGTTCTTTTCAGGAATATATGTGTGTGTGTGTATGTAAATATACATACATACATACATACATACATACATACATACACACACACATATATATACACACACACACACATATACATATACACACACACACACACACACACACATATATATACATATATATTGCACAAATAGTATTACTGAGACATGAGTAAACATGTGTTAAACATTGTAGAAATGAAAGACAATGGTATAGGCCTAGTGAGGTAGAAAACCTCACCTAAAAGACAAAGGGAGCTTACTTGAGTGCATAGCTGAACAATGAATTATGTAGAGCCAAACATGTATGGGTACCTAACCAAATGAAGACTCCAAAACAAACACAATGCTAGGCGTTAAGAACAGATAGGCATTGCTAGGCATTAAGAACAAATAGGCATTGCTAGGCATTAAGATTTGAAATGAAATGAAATGATCTTGTGCACTTAGAGTAGATAGGGTCTAACAATAACATTGTAAGGAACATGGTAAGTTGAAACACATAAATAGGGTAAGTTGACATCCATAAACAATATAAGTTGAAACCCTAGATATTGAGTTACAGGGTAGTGGGTGAAAAACATTTACAATCCATATCGCTGATCTATATTCCCAGGCATACAAAATATAAAAAAAACCCATAAATTAAACTGAAATGACTTGACATTCATAAATAGTGTAAGTTTCAAAACCCCAGATATTGAGTTACAGGTTATTGTGACAAACATTGACATCACATACAACATACTTGCATTCCAAGGCATAAAGAATATAAATGAAAAACACAATGTTAAACAACATCAAGGTGAAACCCCATATATTTATAGTTTTGTGAAATGCATATGCATAACATACAACATATTAGCATTTGTAGGCATAAAGAACTATTAGCAGTAGAATACCTGTAACTTGGTAGTGTGCTGCTGCTGCTACCTCTAGTCTTTCTTCATCTGCCTCTAGGAAAATGTAGAATTGAATATGAAAGTGAGACGTGCTAAATGGAAACTGGCAAAGATTGAGTAATGCATTTTTTAATCTGAAAATGTTTTTATACATTCAATGTTGGTTTGGTATGGAGTCTTTAGTTTTTTTCAAGTCTTTTTCAAAATTGAAAACTTGATTAGGTGCCTTCAATTGTAGAGTTTGTATGTATTTATGGCATGCAATCCTTGTTTGCTTCTCAGGTGATTTTGGTGGCTTTAACACCATTGTTTTGGTGGTTGAGGTGGCAAAATAAGAGAATGCACCAGTTGTCGTGCGCTGGGATTTCACCAATGAGATGCAAGTGAATGATTGATTTTCCTTTGAGTGTTGTGTTGTTGGGCAAGTTGGATAAGGGGTGGGTTTGATTGGATTTAGTGATGGGGCAATCTTGGCTCTTAGTTGTTCTCATGGCATGGTATCTATGAAAATATTGGTCGTGATGTAATGCAAGTGGTGATATTTAAGGGGAGTGCTAATTTTATATTTTGGCTGCATGTTTTAATGCTACATACCATTAACAAGAAAATTGGCTTGTAAGATGGCGGTGTCAGATGTGCTTTGAATATTATTTTGGCTGCATGTTTTAATGCTACAAACCATTCACAAGCGAATTGGCTTGTAAGATGGTGGTGTCATATGTGCTTTGAATATTCTCTGACATGTAAGAATAGAAATGACTATCTGTGTTTGGGACAAATATAAACCGATTATAATACAATTTTTGATGGTACAATGATTCGTCTACTTTGTTGACTTAATGGAAAAAAATTGTTTTGAGGTTGGATATTACGACGGTCCACTATAGGGCCCACCATTCACTACTTTTGTCCCCACTATGTAACCTTGTGCCAGTGATGACCCCTCTCCCCTAGTAAAAAGATCATTTCTATTATAACATCACTTCATTATGTTCATTGTAACTTTCAAAATGAACTTAGAATTTAAACAATTTCATCTTTAATTACATACAACATAAATTGTAAATGTAAATTTTGCAAATAACTCTAACAATTTAAATATGACAAATAATTCAAAATTTATCTCACCTTTTCCACATCAAAATTTATTTCTATTAGATATGAGAATAATTAAAATTATCATCTTTCAAACCTTATTTAATAATTACATGTTCAATATTTTATTTCTATTGAAAAGTTTAAATTTTACTCATTAAAGATTTTTCTTGAATTAAAAAAATATAAAAAATAATAATTTAACTTAAAAACTCCACAACTGAATCTTTACAAATTTAAATAATTTAACAGGCTCAAGAATACTTCCTCCCTCCTTATCTACAATATTAGTCATTTCATCGTAACTTACTCCAAAGTCCAACGTAAGCAGGAAATATGGCCTTTTTGTTTAATTAAACGTGGGAAGACTTTTTAAAGTCATTTCCCTCTCTTAAAATCGGGTGGGATCGAATTTAACACGTGGTTTTTATTTCCTTCTTAATTTTTACATTAAACTCGATTTCGTGTGGTTTTGGATATAATTTTTTTTTTTTTAAAGTTTCTTTGATATTAGTTAATTTAAAAAAAAATTATTTAATATATAAAAAAATATTGTTTATGTAATTAAAATTAGTAATAATATTTATATTAAACTTGAATTGTGTAGTTTTTAAATTTAATTTATTAATTCATATTTTATGAGTAGTAGTTCACAAGAATTCATCTCATAAAAATGAATGGACATATGGGTGAAACATTGAGACTTTTTGGGAGGTGATTCATTCTAATACTACTTGACTCAAGTGCACCTTTTTTTATTGAACAAAGCAAGACTACAAAGAATGGCAGAATGATTCTTAAACCACCCTTGTGTTTTGGTTGAATGCAATGAGACCAAGAAGAAGCAATAAAATCGGCATTGCTATCCCAGACCAGAGGAATTTCCTAATTAGTTTGTTCAATTCTTCATATTTTTCTTAGAAGGCATCCAATAGGAAGAGAAGCAAACATGGGTAGAAACAAAATTTTTGTTCTAGCAACTTAATTTTTTCTAGCTAATGATAAGAATTTGTTGTCCCAATTAAAAAGCTTATTTTTAAGTCTATTTAGAAACCAATCCCACATGTCAGAAAGAGAAACCCCTACACAAAACAAAATGCCAAGATATCTAGTAATATCCTCATGTTTAATTTTCCTCCACTCCTTAGGGATCCACTTAGGAGTATGCCCAAATTGAGACATCATGAATTCATTCTTAGTGTGAGCTAGCTAATAATAAAAAAGGGATCAGTAAAGATTTAGGAAGCCCAAAGTGTTATTCATCTCTTCTTCAAAATTTTGCAAAAACAACATACTATCATCAGAAAAATGAGAGTTAATAACAACCTTATCTTGGGGAATAGAAATCTCTCTTATAAAGTTCATCTAGTTAGATTTTTGAAGCATATATTCCAAAGCATTAGTTGTAAGCACATATGAAAAGGGGGATAGTGGACATCCCTACCTTATTGACGCTACAACTCAAATGGTTATATCAAGTATTTATTAATCACAAGTTGTGCATTGGCATCCTAGAACAACATATGAACATGTTTTTGTAATTTAGGCCTGAAACCCAACCAATGTAGCATTTTGAGATGAAATTCTAATGAATTTTATCATAAGCTTTATCAAAGTCTAACTTAATCAACAAAGCATTTTGGTCGGACTATTGGGCCCATTCAAGAGTCTCCTAGGCTAACATTAGATTATTCAAACTATATCTTCCTTTGATAAACCTCGTTTGTTCAACTCTAACAATATCTTAGACCACATGTTTAATCCTGATAGCCAAAGCTTTAATAATAATTTTATAAGAAGTGTTTAGTAATATAATTGGTCTGCAACCAACAATGGTGTTATATCATTTTTCCCTTTAGGAATTAGCTCAATTAAATCTCTATTAATGTTTGATCCTAAAGAGCCATTATGAAGAGCCTCCAAATAGAACATATAAAAATCCTCCTTGATATGATTCCACATGATTTGATAGAATTCAATAGATAGACCATCAACACCTAGAATCTTATTAGGTTTCATAGAAAAAGAGTATGTTCAATATCTTCCAAAGAAAGGACGCAATCCAAATAGGTATTGTAACTAGGATCAATTTTATTTGGGATATACTCCCCGAAAATTTCTTCCAATGTTCATTGTGGGTGGCCAAACCAATGTGGGCATTGAAATGGAGTTGCAGGCAACCAAACCAACATGGGCATTGAAATGGTGTTGCAGGTGGGCGAACTAGAGTGTGTTTATGCATTTTTTTATATAGATAGGTGCATTTTGTCTACATTTTTTTCACGTTCAGGAAGCTAAACTCCACCATTTTCCACATTTCATTTTGTAGAACTTTTTAGGGAGTGCAAGCGACATAATGAAGGCCGAAACAAGAGAAATGGATTTGACAGGCATGACACCAATAGGTATGTATATCCGCCATTGTACATGCCATTTTCCCTTTCTGTAGGAACTGTGAAGCAAGGCTATTGAATGGGTTTCTGTAAAGCATTAAACTATGAAGCGAGACTGTTAAATTAATTTTTTGTGATGGAAAAATATATTTTTTTGTTTATGTGTAGGGTTTTCATTTCAAATGCATAGTTGTTTATGACTTTTTGTTTTGAGAGTTTTCAAATTTCACTATGAAGAATTGAATGACTATTGGTTAGGAAGATGGGCTTTCATTTGAAATGTAGAGGTGTTTTTTGTGTTGTTGTGGGTTTTTGTATTGGCGTTTAAATTTTTCCTTTTGGTTGTTCGTTATGAAGATGGGTTTTCATTGACAAGAAAATAAATGTTGTTCCAAGTTGTGAAAACATGATTTCATTTGAAACATAATGTGGGTTATGAGTTGACAGGTTTTCAAAATCAGAATTTGGAATGGACAAAAAGCCCAAAACCGTACACGCAAACAAAATCTTTTATCTTCCCATTGACATTCTCATTTTGAAGAGCTCTTTGCTATAGTAAAAATGGAATTTAACTTTCTTCATTTGATTGGAACAAATAAGATTCTCACATTATTTGTAGTGTTGGAAAACACACTATCTCCTCTCGGTATAAATGTAAAGGGTTGTCTCATAGTGGGTTGCTTGCTTCTTAACATGTACAGTTTCGCAAAATGGAATGTTACAAAATAGTATGAATGTCTTCAAAATCACACCTTCCATTGTTGTGTTTAAATTTTAGATTATTGAAAAAAAAGTGCACAAAATAGTTGCATTTTGGAAAACACAATGTGGATTTTCAGTTATTTGAATCTCCTTGTTTAAATGTAAGGGGTTCTCTCACAGTGGGCTGCTTGCTTCTTAACACATGCGGTTTTGCAACATGGAATGTTACAAAACAGTACAAATTTCTTCAAAATCACACCTTCCATTGTTGTGTTTAAATAAAATGCTTGCATTATTTGCAGTGTCGGAAAACACATTGTCTCCTCTCAGTTGTTCCCTCAAATATGGTATATTATATGAATCATCCATTAATATTGGAATAGTATACTATTAGGGGAGAAGCTAAAGTGTAGACAAATGAACCTATGTATGTAACTGTAAACAAAGATTTTGGGACCCTAAGGTTCACTAACCCTTCTAGGGTTTTTCAACTAAAATGGAAGGAATAGGGTTAAAATAAAGGGTGTTTAAACTCAATATTGAATTGGAATAGATGTAATATTCCTAAATGAGATTGACTAAATGCAAGAAACACAAAGATACTATTATTTACGAATGCAAAACAAAGAAATATGAAGTGCTAGAAAACATAGTGTTGTATGCAAACATGAACTAGAAACATGCACAAATGAAAACATAAATGAATGGGAATGAATGGAGTGCACCTAGAGGAAAATTGTAGATTTGAGAAGGCTATGGAATGTTGTAAAATTCATTGTTGATGACCAGTGGGACTCATTCGCCACTGATGGAAAATTAGTCTTGCTTCTAGTAAACTTTGTTGAAATAGGTTTCAAAGTGTTGGGAACTGAAAACCACAAAAATAACTTTTCCAAGGCTAGCAGTGGGACTCATTCACCATTGATGGTGAATCAGTCCACCTACAAAAAATTACAAATTTTGAAGTCAACTTTGTGGGGCCAGATCTGCACTTGTCTTCTTGTTAGGTGGACTGGTTCAAATCTGTAGAAAACGGGCTGAATGTTGTCTCCAAGCTTGAATTAGGACTTTTTTGACTTGAATAGATTAGAAGACTTGTTGACCACTTTTCAACACCTATTTCTTTGACAAATATTCCTACAAGACCTACAAACACACATGCAAAGAGGGGGAAAATGGTTGAGGGTTAGAGTATAGGGGTTTTCCTTGCAGGTCAAACTCCACTTTGGTAATCAAACCCTAGATAATGAAATGAAATATGAAGATAATGATAAATGAATAACATGCAAGTTTCATAAACTTACCAAACCCTTGATGATGATGTATGAAGATATATCAATGGCTGCTCCAAAATGCTTGATTATTGCTTGATGAAATGATGTAATGATGCTTGAATGCTAAGAGAGATAGGATGCATGAATACTTGAATGAATGAGATGATAAAATGAGAGAAAAACATATATTTATACATGCATATGCCCTAATTTCCCAAAAAATACAACATCACAGGCCAACCTAAGGTCTTAATGAATAAAAACCAGAAAGAAATTTGAAATTATTTTGAATTTTGTGCCAAGAGTGACTCATTTGACACCCATGGCAAATGGGTCCCACTCAAGGCATGCAAGTGGGTGTCGGGCATTAAGATGCATTTAATGATGTTTATCAGGTTTGAATTCAAAAATACACTTAATTATGAACTATAAGTGCATAAAGGGGCCAAATAAGACATAAGAAAGGTGTAATTAGTGATGAAAAGCCTAGAAAATCTTGAAAGTTTATTACAAGACTTTACAAGACTTTAGAATAAGACTTGGTAAAGAATAAAAGGGAATATTTTGATGAATTATGATAAGAAGTCTCTAGAAAAGTGTAGAAATGTGTTACAACACCTTTAAAAGACATGAAAATGTCTTAATAATTTGAATATTCAAGACCTAATGCGAATGTGTGGGCCACATTACTACATTAAATCAAGGAAAAATCAAGCCAATTAAGCACAAGAAGGGACAAAACAAGAAAAAGTAGAAGGGTTACTTTTTTTGTGTCCACAGTAATGTTATATCATAACCCCCATTCCCCATCCCATGCAGTGGATAAAATGCACCGATGAAAAGACTTGAGGGATGGTTAGTGGTGTGTCATCACGTGTTCATCATCTAAAAAGGATGCATGAATGGTGCAAAAGTCAAAAAGCAATAGAAAAAATTCCCTAAACATCACCATTTTCCACATTTCATTTTGTAGTTTGCTAGGGATGGGCATGCAGGTGATGGAATGGAGTCGTAGGTGTTTGCGTAAAGAAATAAACAAAATGCACCTAAATGTCTCAAATATTGGTGTCTAAATGGTTTTGAAACATTAGGTGGTTTGCAGGTTTTGTAAAACACAATGTTTTGCATCCTACAATTTTACAAAATAGTATGTATGTATTGAAAAGCTTTGTGTTATTTAGATCGTAGGAGTGTGGTGATAGGTTGCATTTTGTAAACACCCAGTAAGGTATTTGGCTTCACTGTGTAGATGGTTTTACAACATTTTGTGGGTTGGAGGTTTCATAAATCATGTGGTCACCTCACCTCCCATTGTGTTTTCCAACCTACAATCATACTGTGCAAGTATATTTGGATCATATTGAGAAATTTAATGTATATTTGGATAAATGCAAAATGGCATTTCCCTTTTTCCATATGATTGGAACAAATAAAATTCTCAACATTATTTGTAGTGTTGGAAAACACACTGTCCCATGTCAGTTAGTTCATTTTGAAAAGTTTTGTTTTGTTACGAATAAGAATGCAATGAAGTCCACTTTCAAATTTTTGAACAACTCTAAATACTACAACCAAAATAACATTTCACTTTCTTCGTCTGATTGGAACAAATAAAATGCTCACATTATTTGCAGTGTTGGAAAACACACTATCTCCTCTCAGTTTTTCCCTTAAATATCGGTATATTATATGAATCAACCTTTAATATTGGTCTATTATATGAATCAACCTTTAATAATGGTATAGTATACCATTAGGGGAGAAACTAAAGTGTAGAAAAAATAAACC
Organism: Sequoia sempervirens; assembly: GCA_007258455.2. Classification (NCBI taxonomy): domain Eukaryota; kingdom Viridiplantae; phylum Streptophyta; class Pinopsida; order Cupressales; family Cupressaceae; genus Sequoia; species Sequoia sempervirens. The sequence goes on along the minus strand of VDFB02252616.1, from coordinate 100,177,268 downwards.
TAAGGGATGGGGATGAGAATGGGGATGGGGGACATGTTGAGAAGTTGTTGAGATGATTTAGCATTGTTTTCATTGATGAAAAAACCTAGATCTGAAAGGTTGAGCTCTGGATGATATACAAAAATGATCTATCCTATCGTGTTCTATGATGTTACATAGTATGGATGCTATCTTTGATCCAGCTATGGCAGCACTTTTTTGGGACATCTACATAGAAGATAGTCAATGTAGAATAATGAAGTCTAATCTTTTGACTTTAGCTATTGTGCTCAAAGCTTACTCTGGGTAACCTTGCTATCTAGAGATTCATATAACATGCCACAAGTTTTGGTATGTCAAATTGTGTTTCTCCAGTTGATACTGAAATTGATGATAATCAATATTTGGTCTTGGTTGTGGCATTCTCATTGGCTTCGAAATATATTTCATGTAATTCAAAGTTTTCTATCTTTTGATAATTATGTGATGTAATGAACATATCTTATGTATGGCCTATTTATGGGTCCCTTGGTAACGTGGCACGAAGATGTTTATCTGCGACCTATCTTTTGGGTCTGGTGCTAGCGTGCAAATCCTTATTGAATATTTCAAGGTTGTTATTTATGTCGACATGTTTTGTGGTGATCTAATTCAAATTGTGTTTTTCCAACTTAGAAGACTATGAAGACATTGTGTCTAGTCAACCAAGGAGATTATGAAGGCATGGAATGGTATAAGTAAAAGTTGTTTTTTTTCAATGAAACAAGAAGTAATCTATTTTACAGAGGTTGTGCAAGGAAGGTGTGCAGAAGATTCTTGACCAGATATGCTATAGACAGTTATTGTGCTCTTAACCGAAACTGAATTAATGAATATGTACATGCAACTTCATTAGTTCATTTTTGTCAGTGAGACTATTTTGTAATTAAATGTATTAATCAAGCAGTGAGCTTTACCTATAGTGAGCAATCTGGCAGTGAGCTTTTGTAAAAATCACCTTAATCGATGTCACCTTAACCAGTGTTTTATAATTGAGAATTAGCATTCTCCATGATTTTTCCCTTCTTAGGTTTCGACATAAATTTTGGTGTTCATTGTGCTTGGTGTTGCTGCATGCATTCATGTTCATATTTGTTTAATTATTTTCTAACTGATATAAGCCTGCTTAGGATTAATTAAAGAAAATAAAATTATTTAATGATAACTGATTCAACCCCCCTTTCAATTATCTAGACTATTCAACAATTGGTATCAGACCTTGGTCCCTTGGAGATAGAGCTTAATTTCTTGAGGGAGATCTTGGTAGTTTGAGCAGATGGCAGGAGCCTATCACTTTGAGGAAGAACTAAAGATAATGTTAGATAATATGGAAAGTAAAAAAATTGAAAATAAAGAAATGAAAGAAAACCTCAAGGAGGAAAATTCCTGTATCGCAAAGCTAAGGGAACAAATCTAGAAATTCAAAGCAAGACGCAAAGAGGTCATCCAGGAATTAGGTGAGTCAAAGGAAAGAATTGTGGATTTAAAACAACTAGATGAATGTAAGAAGACTGGAGAAAATCTCTAATATACTCTCAAACAGAAAATGGAAGAATGGAAGAAGATTGAAGAAAATCTCAAGGATACCATAAAAAAAAAATCAAAAGAAAATGAGAAGTTAGATCAAGAGTTAAGAAGTCTAAAAATAGAAGCAAAAGTATGTGAAACTAGCATAATTATAGATCAAATCCTATCCCTATAGAAATGTGACAAGGATAAGGGAGGACTTGGGCTCACCAGTGAAAACTCAAATCAAAACACTAAGGGTGAAGACAAAGCAGTTGAAGCTGAAGTGAGATCTAGTGTAACATGCATGGCCCAAAGCTCTAGATCACCTAAAATACCTCTGGTTAGGAAATCATATGCTCAAAGGTACTCATCATTTAATGGCTATTGCTTTCTATGCACAAATTTTGGACATAAGGCTATAGAGTGTAGAAGCAAGAAGGAATTGAGCACTCAATGCTTTAACTATCACAAGTTCAATCATAAAGCAAGTCATTGCATAAGTCAGTTATCTAATCTGGTTAGAAAGAATGGAATGAATAATCTCTTTCATGGTAATTGTTATGTATGTCATGGTTATGGTCACAAAGATGATCAATGCAGACCTAGGGTTCACTCAATTAAGTCAGGACAAAGATGTTACAAGTGCAATCAACCTTGACATTATGCTAACACATACATATATGTTGGTCCAAAAAAGTCTGAAAACAAAAAGAAGGTTGCAGAATTAGGTGAATCTAAGAAGAATACCATCATGGTGTGGAAGAAAAAGGAAATGAGTGTGGAGAACTCTTTTGTGGTATTGCATCTCGGTACAAGCTCTTTTGGAAACTGAGCCAACTGCCTTGGCTTAGGGGGAGTTTTTGCAATGCATATCCTGTCGATTCCCCCCTCTCTGAAGTAATATTGATGTGTTTTCTACATGACTAAGTTCAATGCGGTTGGTGATATATGATGAAGCTTAATCTTACTGATTGAAAAGTGAAGTACAATTGATGACATCATCGATGTAAGTTTTTGGCGACTAGTTCATCATGAGAAATCAAGGTTAAAAGGTGGAATTTTCAAAACATTTCTCACAGTTTGCAAAGAAGAAGAAGTTTTGTGGAGTGGTAAAATATTGAAAAAGGTAAGCGCGACGATGAAATCCGTTGATAGAGAATCAAGTGGTGGTATTCTGCTAACGCTGAAGGGAGTAGAGTTGGATGAATTTGATCATCAGAAGATGAAGGAAATGGAACTAGGGTTGAAGACTGATGAATTGTAGAATGTAAGTGCTCTGGGTATGGATTTTGGGAAGAATTTTCATGGTTTTCTGACAGAGAATCTATCTTTTTCCCATTGAGCCAATTCAAGGATGACAACATTGTTTTGGAAAAACCCTATCTAATCACTAAGGAAGCCATTAAAGCTATTACTAGATTGTGTAGTGTTGGTCAAAAGTCAAAGGTGTTGTTGCACAACTTATAAAAGTTTGAGATGCCACAATAATAGCTACATTGGAGGTTGGTGGAGGAGGGAATTTGTGTAATGCACTAGTGGATACAAAACATACAAGAAAGCTTCCACTTCAAATAGGACATCTACATACAAGAGTAACGATTATACCTTTAAACAAAATCCAAGCCCATATAATTCACCTCCTCGCCAGTCATTTCAACCAATAGAAATACCACTTGGCTGAAAAATGTCCCCTTTGTAGCATCTGAATTGCTACAAACTTATGCACTATGGAATAAAAATTGCATAGCTGGTTCAATTTTATATATGCAACACGAGATAGTGGAAGCCTTGCATTTCCATTGCTTAGCAATTTGGATGGTGATTGTTGAGTTGTTGAGGAAATGGTATGGGCTTGGATTTTGTTTAAAGGGATAATCATTATTCCTATATGTAGATGTCCTATTTGAAGTGGAATCTTTCCTTTTGGTTATGTATCCACTACCACATTACACAAATTCCCTCCTCCACCAACCTCCAATGCAACTGTTATTATGGCATCTCAAAATTTTATCAGTTGAGAAACAACACATTTTACTTTTGACCTTTTTCAGTTTTGCAACAACACCTTTGACTTTTGACCTATTAGTTGTGCAACAACACCTTCCATTGTTGTCTCTGTTTTATCAAATTCCTATCTTTTAGATTGTAGCTCTCTCTGAACAACATTAATCTCCTCTTCTATTGACCATGACAACTTCTTCTTGTGTTCTAATTCCTTTTCTAAGTGGTTATTTTTAGTCTTCAGTTGTTTTGCTCTACTTTGAGCATTTCCAACTATTGTTTTTGTAGTGTCTTTATCATTAGAGTATGCAAACGTTTCTTTTAACAAGCTCGTTAGGGAACTTGTCTGCCTTTTCTAATAAGACTTTCATGCCTCCACCCAACTAATTCTCTTTATTCACACTTAGATCTGGTATTTCCTTTTCCTTATAATCCATTTCCAATTGTATTTGTTCCATGGAATTGCTAACTTCAAGAATGCTTGGCTTTATTTGTTCAAATCCACTTATAACATCATCTCTCTCTTTCTTTGCTTGCACAAATTCATATGCAATAGAATTTTTTTTGAGTTAATCCACTTATGCATTGCCATTTTCCCCTTGCACATACTGCACATGCTCCTTCCTCCACTTCTCATGAGAAGGAACAACCTCTTCAGTCAATACATTATCTATCTTGTTCACTTTAGTCTATTTCTTTCCAAGTGTTTTTAGAGTAGATTCCCTTTTTCATTACATATTTCAAGTATGTGCTCATATTTTTTTTATTACTAACATGTCATACAAATTCTCATAACAAATATTTTTGAGATTCTATTGGATTTCTACAGGAAAAGGGATAGAGTTTTGAATGTATTGAATACTTTCATGCACCTTTGCAGCTACTTTTTTCCCACATGCTACATCAACCTCGCTTAGACTCTCATGAAAGTATTCAATACATTTAAAACTCTATCATATGAAAAAAAAAGGAAACCACAATGACAAGGACAATTGTCATATGTTAAACCAAAGGGAAAAGCACAACAATTAATCAATCATTAAGAAGATTATGGTAGACCTCTTTACAATGCATAGTCAAGTCAAATGGTAAAGGGAAAAACCTATGGTAATGAAGTTTTTATGTTTATGGATGAGTTTCAAAATTAAATAATAGTCCACAAAGGAATACATTTCAATATGGGAATTTAAAGGTGAAGTGCCTCACACATATACAATGCAATATCATAGGTACAATTAACAAGGTATGAATGAGAAAGAAGTTCTTAGTAGATTGTATCATGAACCTTGATGGAATAGTAGGACAGTTGCCTCAAGATTTAAGTAAACCTATGGTCAACACTCTCTTTTCCATTATGAATTTTATTCCCAATTTCTTCCATGAAGAACTTCCTCAACCTATAGATCCTACTGTTAGCCATAACTTTGATCCATCATTTCCATTTCTTTGATCCATGAAGAACTTCCTCAACTTGTAGATCCATGAATTCTATATCTTTGATTGACTAGTTCAAGCTTGATGACCTTCATCAAGAACGAGCAGACCTAGGCTCTGTAAAAGTAGTTTTCCAATATGCTTAGCCTCTTTAGGAAGGCTCACATTTGTATCAAAAGTTAGGTATACAAAAAGATTTTAGCCAATAACAAACACACTTATTCTTCTATGCCACTCACGAAGCATCACCAAATGCCTCAAATTTTTCAATTTTTTTCCCATGATTTGGTTTCTCTTAGCCAGTTTTATAACTCTTCATGTTCATAGTTTGAATGAATTTCATTCAAAAAAGTCATTGATCTGTTTAGCATGTAAATTAGAATGTCAATACTCCACTTCTTGAACTCTCTTTCCCAAGGGAAAAACATGTTTTTTGGAGCAATAATCAAAGGCGTGCTTCTAGGAAACAATTCCAAGTAGGTCTTTAGAAAACTTATTTCTCATGCTCCGAGCACATGATTTTTTTTTTCTCATTATAATTTTTTTGTTTCCTGTGCCTGAAGCATGAGAAATAATTTTTCTAAAGACCTACCTAGAATTGTTTCCTAGAAGTAGGCCTTTGATTATTGCTCCAAAAAGCATGCTTTTCCCTTGGGAAAGAGAGTTCAAGAAGTGGAGTATTGACATTCTAGTTTACATGCTAAATAGATCAACCACCTTTTCAAATGAAATTCATTCAAATTGTGAATATGAAGAGATTATAAAATTATCTCAGAGCAATCAGATAATGGGAAAAAAATTGAAAAAATTAAGGTGTTTGGTGATGCTTCATGAGTTGCATAGAAAAAAAAGTATGCTTGTTATTAGCTACAATATTTGTGTATACCTAACTTGTGAGACAAATGTGAGACTTCCTGAAGAGGCTAAGAATATTGGAAAACTACTTTTAGAGAGCCTAGGTTTGTTCATTTTTGATGGAGGTCATCAAGCTTAAAATAGCTAATCAAAGATATGGAATTCATGAAAAAAGGTGAATTCAAAATTGCACATTATACTCTCAAGAACTCTTTTCCAAAATAAATTCAAAAATATTTTCAACACATTTTATCTAGTAAGGATGAATTTTTTCAATTACCGCATGTGTAATCAAAAACTCGAAGCTATCCTTGATGCCTGGTAAAGTTATGGCTAATGGTAGGATCTATAGGTTGAGGAAATTCTTCATGGATGAAATTAGGAATAAAATTGATAATGGAAAAGAGAGTGATGATCATAGGTTTACTTAAATCTTGAGGTGTCTATCCTACTATTGTTTCAAGGTTCATGATACAATCTACTAAAAACTTCTTGCTCATTCATACCTTGTTAATTGTACCTATGATATTGCATTGTATATGTCTGACGTACTTCACCTTGAAATGTACATATTGAAATATAGCAATAAACAGTAATAAAGTAATAACAATAATACAAAATATAGTAATAAACACTAATAAAGAGTAATACAAATTATCTTTTATTCAACAGTAGTGTTTCACAATAGTAGATCTAGTTTTACAACAGTGAGTGGGTTGTTATTTTTACAACACCTAGTGTTTTCCAATCTATAGTTTTACAAAATAGTATTCATGTAATAAATAGGAACAAAGAGTAATACAAAATATAGTAATAAATAGTAATAAAGAGTAATACAAAATATCTTTCACTCAATAGTAGTGATTCAAAATAGTAGATTTGGTTTTACAACAGTGAGTGGGTTGCTATTTTTAAAACACCCAGTGTTTTCCAATCTTTAGTTTTACAAAACAATATTCATGTAATAAATAGTAATAAAGAGTAATAAAAAATACAATAATAAACATTAATAAAGAGTAATACAAAATATCTTCATTCAACAATAGTGTTTCAAAACAGTAATTGAAAATAAAATTCCAAGTTTCCATTTTTCATTTAACAAGTCTTTGTGCATCCTAAGAAAATTTAGTCTTTACATTTTTCCCTGATTTGAACGACATGGGTAGAATATGCCAAGCCACAAAATAGAGTTTTCATGATTTGTTGGAACTAGTGCAGGGTGGTCTAGTAGTGTGTGGAGGGCACAATACATCTCCTGCATATCCTCCTTGATGTGTGGCTTGACAACATGACCATGCAATTGCATTGCTTGGTCAAAAAAATGAGGACCATCACATTGTAGGCTACTAATAAATATTTCTTTTACACACCTCATATTTGAGGATGATTCAAGCAACGAACGTGAAAACATTCCACTAAATTCCAGACATACTTAGCACATAGAATGTGAACAATAGTACAGTTTGTGTGTAGATCGACAGAGTTTGAGAGGAACCTGCATGCTACATCAGCCTCAGAATAGGGGAGTATACATTCCATGGACTTCAAAAATCTACTAATATTACGTATCACATCCTCCACCATCTAACAATTAAATTTAAAATATTTATGCAACCTCTCCATAGTGAATGGACTACCATTATTTTCTTGATTGTCACTCAGAAGCTGATCGATGTGAATCTTGATTTCAACATTTTAAGTTGTACTATCAAAAAAAGGGAAAAAGTGTCAGTAAAAGATAATGCCGTGGGCATGTAGAAAAAAACTATTATTTACTTGCAACTACTAAGAGATTGAATCCTATTTTTTGTGAAATTTGTCTAAGTGAGGTTGAATGGTGCTCTTGATTGCTATCAAGCTCCATGTTGGAGATGCCCATGCTAACAATAGAGACCTTTTTGGTAGATCAATATATAGATATTGAACCCACCATGCTGGTCAACCAAGATTATGGGACCATTATCCAGTCATCAAACAAACAAGATCAAATCACTTAAATGAAATATAACCTCCTATAACAAGTCAATGAAAGAATATAATAGAAAGGTGAAGGTAGAGGAAAAGTTCTTGGCCTTCACATAGATTTGATGAACCGATTTTCCATTAACGTAACTCAAGAACTCAACCAAGGTAGCAAATAATTAAAAATATAATGGGGGCAAGGAACCAATGCTTTGGAAAAGGATTTAGCCAACCGCATAACAGGTGGGAGCACATTGTACTAGATAAAGCTTAAATGCAAAATTTGATTATATAGTGGAATATTATTTTGTTTGTAGAACTCCTCACAAACAAACCAAATCCTATTGAATCATTCTTGGTCAAATTATCTAGCAAGTTTAACAAGGCTACACATAGAGCCACAAAAGGATTTGTTAGATTGGTTTTCAACACCCATCTCACATCTCCGTTGGTGTGATTTGGTCCTCAATTGAGCTATGAGAATCTTCATTTTCCATTTTGTAGTGAAATCAAGCCCCATGAATTTGTTTTCAAAGACTATCTCAATTGGGTTCAACTAAATATGAAGCTTATCTACTACTTATCCTTTCAACACAAGAAGACCAAAACCTTGGTTTTTTTGGTGTTGACTTAAATAATGAGCACCAACAACATCAGTCAGTCGTTGGAACCACCAAACAAGTCTCGACGACAAGCACGAACTCCATCGATGACTTCCCAATCAGACCATCACAAGAACATGAGACCTCGTCCCACCGATAGAAGATCCTCACACTGAGGAAAAAACAGAACCGTTGATGCATCACTAGAACTAGAAGACACGTCTATTTTCTATAATGTGGTAAGAGTCATACAAGTAACACTATGTCAAGTTGGGGAACTCTTATTGGAGGTTCTAAATGATTTGCCTCTTTTTTATAAGACTATGTTGGCAATGCCACCTGGATCACAGTTGTTTGGTGGGATTCCAAACCCAAACAATGAGGTGTAGTTGTGGAAATCTCATAGAGAGAACCTACAAGCTACCATGATGATTTTTCTGAACAAATTTATATCAAAGTATTTCTTAGCATGGCTTAAGACATGTGTAGATGATATTCTCTCTACAAATAGGTTTGGGGGAAAGTATTTGCTTGATCTTGTGAAAGGTGGCAAGGGACTTGTAGAGAATGAGACATTGATCAAAGAAACATTGGACAATTTGGATGCATTTGAAGGGAGCTTGGAGTGGATAAAAATAGTTTTTGGTTCAAATGTTGATTTTCCATGGCAATGTGTGTGTGAGATTGTTTTGAAACAATCAAAGAGTCTGTGGGATGAACTTAAAGAAAGCCTATTTGTTAGTAGGATGAAACAAATAATAGCTGATGGATTTGTAGATCTATTTGAGAGAGTTAAGGTTGTAAATTCCTTGAAGTTACATCTCTAGAAAGTTACAAATATGTTGAAACCCATTTGTACAAATTAATTACTAGTGAGGGTTGGCTTTTCAAGAGAGGGGACCTAAAACGTGTCAATTTACCTAGGTTGAGTTTTAGATTTATGATGACAAATGATGAAGACTGGTCTAGTCGCCTTTATGCTTATTTTGGAACTTAGGTTCATCAAATAAAAGATACCATACATGAGGGGTCCAAGAATTTTCTAGAAGACCTCCTAAGTTTTCTTCATGCACATAAATCTCCTTCAAGGATAAATGATTAAGCACCTTATTTGCAAGAACAATGCTTCCATTTTATCTCAACATTTATTGTTGATATTGAAGAACATCTTGCACATATTTCAAAAGCTCTCTATCAAGAAATGAAAAGTGGAGATGCTAGAAAAAATGAACAAGGAGACACTAGAACTGACAGTTATAGTGGAAAGGGCACTTTTCTTAGGTATGCTTTTAGTTGCTCTCAGTTTTCATTCAACTTCCCTTCCACTAGTTCTTGGCTCATCTCATCTATAGTTTGTTGAGAAAAAAGCTACATTTGATTCTTTCAGTCACTTCAAACTCTTTATTAACTAATAAATGGAAAAGACTAACATGTGCCCTTTCAACCCTTCTAGTCGATATTAATCATGGAGATGTAATTTGTAAGTATGCAGAAAAATATCAAAGGGGAGAAAAAAAGTTAGAGATTTTCATAGGGCCTATGAATTAGCTCTTGATGTTTTTATATGAAAATATTGTTGTTTGTTTTCTATTTATAATATCTATTGGTGTCATTTGGGAACTCCTATTTTTAGGAATTCAGTAAGTTCTCAAACAAATTAGGATGACATCTACTGTACAATTGAACTACTATTCCACTTCACTATAAATGTTAAACGCCTACCATCCTTGCACTCTTTTCATTGTACTCTACATGGTTGATAGAAGAGCCACTTTTCACTTTATCATTGTTCATCCTTTTTCTTTACATGCTGTTCTATTTTTTACACTCAACTTCAAAAGTGATTTGCATGCCCCCTTAAAAAGTGGAAGATAATTTTAAGATTTCAAATTTTGAAATTTGTATAGACAACTCAATCTACATGTCCCTTAATATCATTTTTATAGATAAAAGTAAGTTGTCCTATGAACTCTGCAATTTGATAGTGGAAACTTTGAAAAGAAAAGATCACTTTTAACATCCCATAATGGAAAAGAAAAGAATAAACAAACCTCGATTCCAAGTTCTCTATATAAATCCTTAACTTCTGCAACACAAGATGGATTTTCTTTTCCATAATTAGCCTAAAAAATAACATAATCACTATTAGTCAACAAGTAGCTAGTAAAATTATTAAAAAGAATGGATCATATGGATCATATGGCTTGACTGCGTACAAATTTGAAAAGGAAAATTAACTCAAACTATGGAAAGTGATTTACCACAAGATTTTGCACAAATTGTGTCTGATCCAAAATCAGGCGTCGCACTTTACTTCTCCATTTTGGTGGGCTACCTTGAAAATAAGGTTTCAACTCATTGCTCCATTTTTGTGGGATACATTGAAAATAAGGACTTCATGAAGGTTTTAGAGTATGTTTATTAAAATGAAAATTATGCTTATAAAAAAAAATTGGTCCTTTTAAAACAATGATTGTATAGGGGGCGGTAATGAATAGTTTTTAGAAATAGAGAATTTTTTATAGAAGATAGAGATGTTAGGAAAGAGCTTTAGGAAGATTTGGATAGAATTAAACATTTGGAGGAACTAGTGAAGAGTTATGAAAAGAGAGGCAAAGAAAGGGAGACAAAAATACAAGAATTGGAAGAGAATTTGTAGACATATGGCCATGGTGCAAAGCTAGACCTATTGGCACAATTGGTCATTATCAAAATAGGGGATGGAGAACTAGTAGTAGAAAACCATAAAACTCCTCCCATAAAAACTCTTATATTCACCACACAACTTTATCTCTTGGTTATCAGCTATGGAAGGTGACTGATGAATTCTCATAGGAAAAAGAAAAATGGAGAAGGGAAAGAGAAACTTTGAATGAAGAACATGCTAGAATGTGATGGAAGGAAAAGAGATTGAGCTAAGGAAATTAGCTAAGATTGGAAGAATTGAAAGATAAAGCTTCCCAAATTATAAGATGGAGACCTCCAACAAGAACATATGCACTTATTTTTGCAAGAATTTTTTGAGTTTTCAATTTAGTCGGCTAATCAATAACCAATTAGTTGGGATGAGTAGGACATTTGAATTTATTAAGGTTTTTGTTGATTCTACATGAGAAGAGTAGGATCAACTTTGTGAACACTATTTTCACAACTATGTGGTTTTGAAAGAAACATAGTGGAATCCTCTGATGTTTGTAGGGGATCTTTAGGTCAGGGCACTAGCATCTTATTATAGGAATGAAAAATTCAAGGGAGAATTAATGGAAGAATATGAGGAGAAGGATAAATCGGTTTCTTTCCCAATAAGGAAAGAGTCTAAAGACCTTGATGCACTTATAGATACATGGTTGAAAATTCTAGATCATAAAGGTGTAGGAAGGAATATTATGAACCTAAGAAAAGATGATTATAAAAGAATACAAACATTAGTTGTGTGATTGGTTCAGCAATGTTACAGTTATATGCAAAATAGATAGAATAGATTGACCCCAAAGTTGCAGAGAAAGGAACCTCATTTAGTATACAATTTTACCACCATGCTTGAGAGGGTACATAGACACATGAAAGTCACTAACAACATATGAATTCACTGGGTTCCACTCACATTCCACCCACCTATACTACTCTATCCAATTCCACATTGGACCAAGGAGAAAGGTGAGGAGCGTGAGAAAGCTAGAATTAGTAGAATGCAAAGACTTGAAACTTATAGAGGTTTCTACTTAAATCAAATGAATGGAGTTGATGTTTTCATAGACCTCAGGGAGATTACATTGCATTATAATTTGTACCCCTAGTGTTTTGTTTGAGGAAAAGAGAAAGTATACTTGGGGGTAGTGATGAGTTTACTTATTAATCTATTTTCTATTGTTTTTATGCATGCTTTTAGATATTATGAGAAAATACTCCAATGCTATGTTATCCTTTCATTCTTATTATACAACTTTGGACATGAATTATAGTAATGGAAATATAGTTATAATATAGTAGCATTGCATGATTTATATGTGAGTATGTATGAAATGTGGATGGAATTATATATTTAATGATGGTAGTTAGCTTTGTGTATATGTTTTGTGGATTGACCTCTTGCAACCTAAGAAAATATTGTAGCTCATAGCAACTGGAAGGTGTAGCCCATAGAAAAATGAGGACTTGGACAACAAAACAAGGGAAGTGTCTGTCGAACCCCAATCCAAATACCTGCAAAACACAAAAAAAAGAACACATTAGGAGACCATATGCAAGTAAGAACAAGGATTCCCCATGAAATCCATTAGCAGAGTTTTAAATAGGAAATAAAGCAAGAATGAGATGAAAGAACAAGAAAACAAGCTAAATCCTATTGAAGACAATGCAAACTCTTAATCCCATGGGGGAATTGGTGCCAATTTGATGTGAAAATTGGCCCTTTCCCAACTCCAATGCTAGCTTTGATGTGTGATGAAGAATGTGATCCACTTTGATGAAGAGTGATGGATGCTTCAAGACAAAAATCTGCATAACCTAGCTACAAATTCAAAAATATGGATGAAGATTGCTAAATATTTGATCATAGTAAGTTTACTCAAAGTGTGGATGCTTCATATGAAGGATGAGCTCTCTATTTATAGAATGTCAAATTGAAGAGATGTCCAAAATAGAGCAATGTGGGACTAAATTTCATCCAATGGCAAAGTTCCACTTGTCAACTTGTGAGAGGATGAAGGATGTGCAAGTTTTGAAGATTGTGTCAATAAATGCATATATTTGAATTTTGAAATTGTTGAAATGACATGTAAGAGGGAAGGATGGGGCATTGAATGCCACTTGGCTCAAGGAAAAATGACTTTGTAGGTGGAGTAAATGCCTTGTTGGAAGGACAAAGTCCACTTGGATTTTGAATTCAAACTTGAGGAAATTTCCTTAAAAGATGTCTTGTTGAAGAAAATAGAAATTTAATAAATCAAATAACTCTATTTTCATGTGCAAGTGGAAAAAGATGGAGGATGGGACATGAGAAGAGATTAAATTAATCAATATTAATTAATTTAATGAAGGGGTTAAATGATGTGACTTATTTGATTTAAATTTGTGGATTTATTTAAATCAAATATGAGAAGCATGTGATAAAGGATTAATTAAATAAGAATTTTTGATTTATTTAATTAAAAGAGATGATGTTAGATCAAACTAAGTAAGGTTTTAATTTATTTAATTAATAGATAGACTTTAGAGATTTAATCAAATAACGTTAATTATTTAATTAAATAGGATAATTAGATCATAATGGTTAATTTAATTATCGAGAAAGGATGACTTAATTAGATAGCTAATTTATTTAATTAAGAGAGGAATATTGATGAATTTAATCACATAAAGGAATTTGATTAAATAGTTAGACCAAAGGATGATTTAGGATGAAACGATGTTAGTGGTCAGGATCAGATGTTCAATATCAATCAGTACATTTTGGGTGTCCATAGTGCCAAATCAAGTTGAGTGTAATAACACCTAATGGATTTAGTCGTGCATCACTATGATAGTTAGTAAGGTGTTGAAGAAGAAGAATTCTTTTTTTGATAGGATTTTGGATAACTGTTTATGTGTTCCACATGCAGATTTGTTTTGTAGAGTTTTAATTGTATTCTAAGAGTTCTCTTGTTTTTTTCAGTTGTAGTTTGAATAATTCATTATTAATTACATACTCTAATATCTAGGGAATTGTAGTTAATGATTTGAGTTAAGAGTTGTATTTAGAATAAACTCCCCATGCTTGTATATAGCCGATGGTTGAGTCTTTTGATAGTTAGTTGGTTCAGTATTTTGTTATCAGTTACATTTTAGTTTTTATTTATCATCTACATGTATACATGTTGATTATTCATAAAATATTTCCATGAATACAATCTATGAGGAAGATTTTATGTAATCTTTTGGATTGCATAATGAATGAAGTTCAAGTTCACATGAATGCATAGAATCTGAAGATTTAGATTTGGTTTAAGTTAAGTGAAGATAGCCACTTGAGCAAGCCACTCAAGGTAACTGTTCTTCACTACATTTAAAGTTGTTTTACTTCTGTTTAACAATTATTTTTGTTTATCATTACTTCATAAATTGCATAGAAGTTAGAATATATTCTCATATTTTGATTATGAGCATTGATTGTTCATGTGCATGAATACATTTAAATGACTTGTAGTACTTTAAGGGTTAGAACAAGTTTAGTTACTAGTTTGAGTAGTTCTGAGTTAGTTTCAATAATTCTCTATTAGTAACAGTTTGGCTACAGGTTATGTTGTAGGCACCCATAGCCATTAGTGCCAGTTAACTTCTTTCACTGTTATGTGTTTTTATGATTTTCCAACAAGTGGAATACCTTTAATAGGATAACTTAGGTAACCTCAAGTTTGTGAAGAAACATATAGTGCAACACCATCACAAGTTTACAAACCTTGGTTGACAATTTAATGAAATCTTTACAATGTTGAGTGGACTGTTTAGCTAGTCATTCCTCTAAATTGTGTGGTTTATACCAAGTTTACTAGACACTGGTATAGACTCTACAACTATAACAAAAGAAGAATTTTTTTGCCTCACGCAAACCCCTAAATCGGTATTTTTGCTTCAACAGATAGCCAAGATAGAGAAATAAAAATTAAATAATGTGTGTATGCTCTTATCCCAATTGTGTTTAGAAGTGGTTAGAACTATGAATGTGCAACAGTGAGACTAAAATAAAAGAAATAGGGATTTGATAATTTCAAGATGCATAGGGGGACAAGAAAATAAATGTGTGCTATGTAAAATAAGAATACTATTACGCTCAAGGCTTGAGGAATCCAAAGAGAGGAAGGGAGAGCTAAAGAGAATGTTGTAAGAGTTTTGTGTGAAAGCTTGAGAGTGAACATGTGAAAGAGATTGAGAGTTTTGTATAAGAGCTTAAGAGAGAGAAAAACCAAGAGAGTTGTGAAGATGAAAATTTAGATTCAAAAAGAAAGGAGGGAAGAAGAAAAGGCTAACGAGCTATTTAGAATTATCATTTTGAGTTATTTTCACTGACCTAGGATGGTGACAAATGGAAAAATGCTTAGAAATAGTATTCAAACAAAATTATCATGGGATGCTAATGTGATGTGTAGACATCCATGTGAAGCACTAATATCTCGATAAATTACATTAAAAATGACAATAAACAAGAACAACATAGGTTTAACACAAAGGAAAAGTAAGAAAGGTGACCACAAGAAAGGGGGTTTGAGCGCCTTAAGAAGGAAAAAGGTTGATGGAAGAGCTGAAATGAGCCTATAAAAGTACTAAGGGAATGGACACCAAAGTGGATACAAAACATATGTGTAGTTGCAAGGGTAAGCAATTTAGGACAATACATATACTTGGTAAATTTTTAATGTCCAAAGATATCAAAGACTATTTTGGTTGGAGAATCTTGTTTCTAAAGATAATTATGTAATTTGGTTGAAGAAATTATGGTCTATTGTTGTAATAATAAATTACACTTGACCCTCTTTCACTTTAGATAATTTGGATACAATAAAATGTTGTTATAATATCATTTTAGTATGGTAATTCTAAATATGGAAATATGGAACTATTACTAACTCAATAGCTTATTTTCATGACTAACATATCCTAATAAACTTCTTTAGCTCTATAATAATTTTAACTAAGGGAGTATACTTGAGGATGGATGACCTAATATCATCTCTTTTAACTCCAAGTTTTCCCTAAAAGATCCCAAAAATCTTATCATATACAAGTTAAATTAATTTACAACAATTAGGTAGTTTCATCAACCTCGGTAATTTAAATGAAACAATAGCAGCTATACTAAGGATAACATGATTTGAAAAAAATACAAATAAAATGGTCACAAATTTTCTAGAGGTGGAACTGAATTAGGATGATCACAATATCTTTTGATAAACTTCTCATAATAGAATTCAATCAAACATGGGATGGAGTGGAAGAGAGCGAGGGTGAAGGTGAAGGGCAGGAAGAGGAGTGGTGACATTTTTTTGAAATCCTTTGATGATTTGATTGAGGGTGACCTAGATCTAGATGGTAATGAGGATGGAATTAGATCATGCTATGATGTGGGTAAGGGTGCTACAAAATCTATGTTAATGTGGATGAGACTGTTTTGGACCTTTTTGGGTTGTGTTTTCTTCTTGTACTGGAGGATTCTTCTCTTGGTTAGCGTGGGTCTTTGTTGAGGTCCTACTTGGATGTTGCTTCTAGATTACTAGCTTTGTGTCTTTTTTCATGGTTTTTTTTTCTGAGGGCATGCTCTTGGTTTCAACCTTTTATTTTGGTTGTTTTGCTTGTATTACTTCATTTTTCTACTCTTTGAGATTGTTTTGGGCTTTCTTAGAGGTCGTGCAACACTTCATTATTGGGAGGCCTTGATGTATATTTCTTTCTTTGGCTTTTGTGAAGTCTCTATCTTTTTCCATGAGCATGGTTGTTGATGGTTTTATGCTTGTGGGTATTGTTCTCCCCTTGGTGTCTTGGTTCCTTTGGAGTCATTTTTCTCTCATTGATGCTTTAGGCTTGCCCTATTCTACCTATGAAAAAAGTGTTTTTTCTAGCAACATGACTACTCAAGGGTTAGTCAACTTTGTGTGTCCTTTGGAGTGCTTTTCATGCATTATTATTGATGGGTTGTGCATGGCTCTAGAATCTTTGTTCATTGTTGATTGTGTGAATCTGTTCCTCCTCTTGGGTCTCTTAGGGGATTCCCCCTATTTTTGTGCCTATGGTGAGAGAGGGTTTAATGGTAGCATATCTGCTCAAGGGGATGCTAAGCTCCTCTTTCTCCTTCTATTCGAAGGAAGAGTTGTGGATATATTGGTTGGGTGTGGCTTGCTTCATGGCACAAGATTTATGTTGGTTGGGCCAATCCATTTCCTATTAAGGGTAATTAATTTGGTATTCTTGCCAAGTTTTTTATTGTTGTTCTCTTATTCACCCCTAGGAAGTTGGTATCTTCCTGCTACTAGCCTCCTATTATAAATGTGTTTTGGAGGGGTTGTCTTGAAAGCCTTGGTTTTTAAAACAACTTAGTTGGTTTTAAAGGTTATGATCTTGGGGGTAGGGGCTACCCCTATTTTGTTACTTATGGTTGGGTTGTTATCCATGTCTATGTTGAAAACCCAGATTATCATGGAACTAAAGGGAGTTGTTCCTGTCCCTTATACTGGTTTATGTTATCCTTTGCAACCCATTATGTTTGGTTCTCCTATTGAGGTGGAGATTTTTTTGTGGGCTTGCTAGGAGGCTCTCTTTCCTCTTGTCAACTTTCTCTTTTGTAGCTCCTATTGAGGTGGAGTATGCTCTTATGAAGGTAGAGTTAAGGTTTGTTGGTAAGATGGGTTTTTTTGGAAAGGGATTCATTTTTCCCTTTGGTTCATTTTTTGTTGGATGCCAGAAAATCTAGACCTATTGCATGAGGGTTGTGTCCCTTTGTTTAGTGTTTTAAGTTGAAGGCTTCACTAGTTTTCCACTATCTCTTTAGGGTGTGTTTTCTGAGTTGGTTTCCTTTGTTTCTTTGTAGTTGGTCTTTGTTATCTGATTTCATGCTTGGGTCAAAAGCATGGCTTATTTTCTATTCTTCTAGGCTCACTGCTGGTGAGTCTCACTATTTTGTTAGTCACTAGTCTTTTGCCTCTATGGTTGCTTTGTAACAAGTACTCACCCTTCTAGACTTTAATCTAATCAAAATAGAATTCAATCCAACCTAAATTTTTCCTAATTAAGGCTTCATAATGTTCTACAACAATTCCCTAGACAATTTTTAACCTATGCAACTTAATAATAGAACCTAACGAACTACAACTCACTTGGCATATTTGGTATGAAGTGCCTAAAAGTGGTCCCTTCATCATGAATGGCAAGCTATCATAGTTTTATCCAACTACCATTCTCTTTTTCCTTTTCCAAAATTTTATCATAGCTCCCCAACATCTTTATTCATGTCGTTCCTTTAGTTTTTCCTCCCTGAAATGAGTCCAAAATATAGATTTAATGGTGGTCATAGGTCTATTCTCCATTGGATGTTGTTCTTGAAAGAAAATTCATAGCCATAACAAACTCTTTCTATATAACTCCAAGAGAGAAAATTATGCAAATAAGTATTCAAAATCCACATGCAAAAGAATAGAAAAAAATATCATCAAGATGACATAAGATATGTCCTAGGAAAACCCTCAAGAGGGAAAAACCTAGTGTCAAAAAGCATCAATCCTCATGTATTATCTCATGAACAAATATTACAATAAATTTACAAAGTCTCAATAAATACCTCTAAAGCATCAAACCCTTTACATGCACTCCATGTGAATAAGTAAATGAGAATCATGTAATTACACATCCCACTGTATTCTTCCTCTCCTCACATGTGCAACCTACAAGAGATGTTCAAACTACTCAACCCCAACAATTACTCATGTGCTTGATTTTATACAAATAAGCTCGCATAAAACCAAGTTAAGTGGTATTACAAAAACCATATAATTTAATGAATTTCCTTTAGCCATTCTTAAGGTGGGTGTAACTCAAATTGAGGTTTTTATTAGTGCCTCCAAAACATAATTAGAACTAGTGAACAATTAAAATTCAATAAGTGTTTGAGTTCCCAGGGTTAGGCCTAAAGATTTAAAAAAGTTTTAGTAGACTCAATTTGGGGATGAAAGAATTATTTAAATATCAGTGCCCTACATATTTTATACCTGCTTATATGAACCTATGTTTGGTGAAATGTTACCAACAAGGTTTTAACACAGAGTTTGACATTATGATCTATCTCTCAAAACACCTTGCATCTCAATATTCTTTGCACAATACCACGAATCCAACATAAGTCTAGGTTAGTACAAAAAACATAATCAATACATTAAATTTAATATTTAATACAACTACTTAGTCATATTCATTAATAGTGGTCATCAAGAATTCACAACACAATGCATATGTGCACACATAAATCTAATAATATATTACAATTACAAATTCCACCCTTAGTCCAAATTACAACGGAACTAGAGGGTCTCACAAGAAAATAAAAGAGTTACTAAGGGATGTGATAGAAAAAAAAACACTTCGTTTATGCCCCAGAAAAGGTCCAAATACACGATCACCAATTCTAACAAACGCTGCCATATTCCTTCAATTCAGATATGAAAGTAATACGTTTATTCTGCAGCTTCAGCTATGTGAAGAGTCTGGAAAAGAAGTCAATCATCAAGCCAATCCAAAGTAAATTGTGGTTCCACAATTTCAACTCCTAGTTCAGGGATAGAAATGGCCTTAGCTTTTAACCATTGGTTCCCAACCTTCTCGTCACAGATAACATGTTTTAGAGCGCTTAGTCCACATACACTTCTAGGCAACCTCCTCAAACGAGAACACTCTCTCATGTCAAATTCTTTTAATTTCTTGAGTTGCCCTATTTCCTCAGGAAGTTCTTTCAAGCCCTCACAAAGTGAAATGTCTAGATATTCCAGCTGCCCAAGTTTTCCAATTGATGCCGGAAGCTCTTTCAGGCCTGGTAATGCCGATAATCTTAACATTCTCAGAGAGCTCAGATTTCCAAGATTATATGGTATCTTTTCAACCAAATGGCAATTGGTAACAGACAATGTCTGAGCAGAGGGCATATGACAGATGGCAAGGGGCAAGTCCTCCAAATCGCTGCAGTGGTCCAAGTTAAATTCTTGTAGGTTGGTGTCATTGAATGTGGACATATTTACAAATCCTTCGCATAGGCTTAGAGAAAGTTTGTCTAAGTTTTGTATAACTTTGCTCTGTTTAGGAAAAGTGGGTGCAACCAACCTCTCCAAGCGAATACTTCTGAGTTGAATGAGTGAAGATAAGGTATCTAAATATTTTATTGTGGCTCTCTTTGAACTCAAATTACATATCATTAAAAATTTCAGCTTTTTCATGGTTTTCAGAAATGGGGGAAGAAAGTATTCACTAGCAGAAAAGAATAACATCAGAGCTTCTGTCTCCGGAAGATTCATCTCATTCCACTTCCACTCATTCTCAGCCACAGAACCTGCATAAGATCAATCACATTGCAATTGAATTAGAACATTTTTCAGCACTCAAGCACACCAGTTGTTCATGTAAATTTTGATATCAAAGGTATTTTGCTTCAATCCTATATAAGAGGAAGTGTGACAATAGCACACAATAAATCTTAATATTTTAATTAGTTCACAATGGCCTGCAAATTTTGCCACTAAATAAGTATTTGGGCGAAATATCCCACCTGTGTGAATAGAGACAATTTGAGCATTAAACGATTTATCTGTAAGCAACTCCCATTCCCCTGGTAGGCTATGCTCCTTCCTGGGCATGAGTAACCTCTTTCTATGGACTACACTGCCCCGGCATCCCAAATACAAGGCTAAGTCTCGTATCACATCATGCTGCGAAAAGAACAGCTCAAAGGCACATCCATAAGAGATTGCTGCTCGACTTCTGAAAAATGCAACAACCAAGTCAGCCCAATGTCCAAAACAATAAAACAGAAAATTTAATATATGCAAGGAAAGACATTTACCCTTGATTGCTTATTAGATTGAGGAGATTTCTTCTTGCAAGTTCCAGTAACATAATGTAGGCATCCTGCCACTCAATCTTCCGAACATAAACCCAAATGTTCAGCAGTGCATCAGCACAATTTTTCTTGTCCTCTGGAAATGAGGCTAAATCTAAGAAGCATTCCCTCCCAACATCATCCAAGCAATCAATACTGGTCTCCAAGCGTCCAAAAAGCCCTTCGCTGTCATATAGGGATGGTGATTCTCCCTTGGAAAGTTTTTTCTTTGCATTCTCCCAGGCCACATGAGGTTCCCCGTACAAAGAGCTTCCAACCACCTTGAGAGCAAGGGGCAAACCCTTGCATTCGGCTTGCACCTGTCATTCACCATATTGATATTTTTATTAATGTCTAAGGAAGCCCTCTAAGATCTAAAAGCAACGAAATTGTATGATACAATTTGAGCTATAACTTTTGTGGATTAAGTACTTTCAATCAAAGCTATCTAAAATTACTGCTTTAAAGTACCAGAACATTCAATAATTCCAATTTCCCAAAGCAAAAACCCAAATAAGCTCACAATTTCCTTTCACTTATGTTCTTCTCATTCGATTTGATAAGAGGCTTTGGGTTCATTAACATTTATTGTTTTCATGGTAAGAGAAGACTATACCTCTATGACTAGATTAGCATCTGCCGTACTTGGAATTGCTGTCTGTCCAAATGCCTCCATGCAGAAAAGTGAGAGAGCATCCTTGGGGTTCAGCAATTGCAATTGATACAGCCTAGTAGATGGGTTTCTGGGGATGGTAGAAGCGTCTCTGGTTGTGATAAGGGTCTTGTACCCTGGAGCTTCAAATAGTAATTTCTCCAAATTAGCCTTGGACCAAACATCATCCAACACCACCAAAGTTGGCTTAGAGTGCCTTAAAAGCTGCTGCTGAAGCTGTATATGTGCATCCTCCACATTCTGAAACTCAGGTACCTTCCTCCCAATGATCTTCTTCCATATAGTCTCTAAAATTCCCTTGAGATTTGGGGATTGTGAAACAATGATGAAAACTATATTTCCGAAACAACCTGATGTCCACAAAAACAATTGTGCTATTAGCGCGCTGTAAAAGAACCGCAAAATCCTTAAGCAGAGCACTGCCTCTGCAGGCAATTACCCTCATGTTTTTTATTTAAAAAAAATCACGACTCAAGAATTAAGAGCCTACAAAGTTGACGACATAAATGGTAGACAACCCATACCAAAATCACCTCGGCAACAGAGATATGTAAGGGATGAAATGTAAAGTTAGTCACCTTACGTGGTAGTTCTCGTAATCCTCGAAACTTCAGTTTCCTATATCTTTCCTTGAACTTTAAATTCCATGTTATTTTAGAAGTGGACGCCCATAAAAACTTAAATACCACCCAAGGAAACAGTCATCTAGGCAAGTGGACTGTAGAGAAGTTATTTTAACACGACACCCATTTGTACTCAAATAACAAATAAAAGTTACCATCTTCACACATGCGCATGGCAAGATTTGAATTTGAATATTATTAATCTTTTAATCTTACTTTTACAATCTTATTACATTAGAATTATAGTTAATCTAATAATATGTAACAATCCATTACTAATGGTCTATGTGAGAATATATTGAATATCATTTTTGCAAGGATTAATAGTTGAAACCTAGGTCTATGCAATATTCACAAAAGTTGCTAACCAAATTAAACCTAATGTTATTTTATTGATAAAAACTGGAAGAAAATCAACTCAAGATATGTTGTTTGTTGGGTAATGTTAATAATTAGTTGTCACACTTAATGTCTAGCAATCATACTTTATGTGCAATGAGCACATTGATAGGTATATATAATGAATTGTTTTTAATTAATTAGAATATTACAAAGAAATGTAGATATTTTCTTACAACAATGGAAGTCATTCTACAAAAAGTATAGTGCCAAAAGGTGGAGTACATTAAATTGATTGATCCATCTAGTAATTTGAGGGTAATCCTCATCTTTCCTCCAAAGGGAGGCATATGCAAAATCTTGCATGCAAACATATTACTAGTTTCTAAACCTTCGGAAGACATGTTGATCTACTAAAGTTTGCACATGCAAAATTGTGGTAAATGGGAGATCCTAACAATCAATATCTCTAATGTCAATTGATACACTTTCAAGTGTTAGACCTTGACATTTATGAATTGTCAAAGCCTAAATCATTTGATAAAATGTTAGCTAATTATAATGATTAGCAGAAGGTTATTATATTAGCATCATAGGTCTAATACAATTATTTTTTATTCAGATGTGTCTAATACAATGAGAATAGTTAAAATGGGTTACGATATGTGGAAGCTTATAAGAGTAAACAATTTGTTGCTCAATTTAGAATTCAAAGATTTTATCAAATTGTGTGCCAATTATTCCATGTTTGTGCATTTTCCCTTTGAATATTCACTTAGATTCATAAAGTTGGCACATTGTGTCTTGAAGCCTTTCGTTCATTAAATCTTATTAATGGGTGATAGGGTTGATCCTTGACAATCAAATCCTAACCTATCATGCTCAAATATATAGAACACAATGTTCTAAGTCATCAAATAGTTCTAAAACACTAGCCTAGAGGACGCCATCATAATAAAAGTTAAAACAATCATTGTTGCCACAAGCATATTGACCTATTTCCCTTGGATAATCAGGTTCCTATTGGTAGTCACTTCATCATCCTCATTGTTGATTTGGATCCATTTCCATCCATCATTTTAACATTCTTGTGTATGTTTGACCTTCATACGGTATAAATTTAACATTGTTGTACATTAAAGATATATTTCATCAATAAGGTGGTGAACCATCTCAACTAAAATTTTGTATCTTTCTTACATAAGATATGTAGATCCAAAAATATTACTAGGAGCTACTTATGGAATGTCTAAAATTTGTTATAGTTCATGCTTTATACCATGCAATATTTGGCAATTGAGAGACCACCCAAGATGTAGGAGCTCTAGTGAAAGCACAAGAGAGACCAAACATGACATAATAATTCTATTCTATCAAAAGATTCAAATGCACAATATGTATACATGAATATTGTTAGAATTGTGAAAAAATGAGCTACATGATCAAACAATGAACAAAGATACCTTCCATGCAAGAGAGATGCAAACAACAATATACAATATTCTCAACAAGCTATAGAATTCAAGAGTTCAGAGTTCATTGAAGGCATGCCAATACAATGAGGGTTGAGTGCTATATAAGAGCAACCCTAAATGATAAAGGGATTAGATCATGAGAAGTGTCAACATCTCATGCAATAAGACAAAATGATCTAATAATAGCTTTCTAGTTAACATAGAAAATCACTCCTAAGTTTAGCTTAAGTGCATACGAATAAATTAAACTAATAATTAATTAAAGATTAATTAATTATTAGCTAATGCATGATTACTCTAACACCCCCCTTAAGATGAACCTAGTGAGTAGCTCAAAACCCTAAAAGGAGAATGCACGATGGGTCCCTTCAAACAAGGCCAAGTGAACTATAGAGAATTTATTTAAAAACACCCATTGAAACTCAAATAGCAAAAAGGGAACAGTAAAAAATTATGGGTCCTACAAACGAAATCAGCCTTAATACGGATAGACCAAAGCCCTTTGCTTAAATTCTGAGGTATTGACTATAGGGGCCAGAAATTTCAGAGTGGCTTCCAAATACATGATCAAAACAAATAGAAGAACATCACAGAAATGATGAAAAAGAAACATTACCTTTGATATGGGGATCATCACATATAGTCGAGGCCAAAGTCGTTTTCCCACCACCGCCCATACAATGCACACCAACAACGGAGACCTCGCTGTCGAATAAAAGCTCTTTCAAATCCCCCATAAACCTACCTAATTCCACATAAAAATTAGATTTCCCAGGAATAGTATTATGAAAGGAATATTGGTTTGCCTCTCCCTTTCCAGTTCTAGAGCACACTGCCTTGCCATTGAAGCTATCCATTCTATATTTGTGAGTCAATAGATTTCACAAATTTTCAACCAACTTCAAACCATTTGAAATGTTGGACTTCGTCTTTTGAAATTCCATGAATTCTTCAAAATTGCAAGCTTATAATTTCTCTACGCTTCTGGTGTTTATAAAGAGTGTTAGCAAGTTCCTGTGAACTAGCCATAGATTTCTGGGAAGAGTGTAACTGTGGACCACTGCTTTTGTTTCCTTTAAACTACGGTCGGCACCAGGATTGTCAATAAGTAACAGATTAGACAATTCGCGAATCGTTCGTTGTTATTGCGTATATCTCCATCCGATGCGTGGGAAAGGATTCAGAACTTCATTTCCAGCAAGTTTCTTGTTTTTTCCACCATAGAGATTTGTTTATAACTTTAGAAAGCTTAGTTTAAATTCTTTTGAAAGCTTCTTTAATCTTTAAAATTTCAATTTATGGGCCTGTTTATTTATTGATCACGAAGTTGATCACAAAGATATATTCAATTAGAAAGCTTCATCAACCTTAATCTCCATGAACTTTCTTCAAATGTTTTATATTGGATTGTTTTTTAATTTTATCTTTTATTATTTTATTTTATTGAAAGTTTCAATTTCAAAGAATCTCTTTATGTTAAAAATATTTATATGATGTTTGACTAAAATTTAGTTATATAATTTAGAGTTTTATATTAATTTACATTTCATGAATAGTTAATTTGACACACAGTTTTGTAATAGCTAATTTTTTAATGAATGGAAAATGATTCTATGAATTTTCTTGGGAACTTTGTAAGGACCAATAATTGAGACCTAGGGTGAATAGAAAATATATGAGAATTTATTTAATATCCTTTTTGCAAGGACCAATAGTTGAGACCCAGTTCTATGCAATATCCACCAAAGCTACTGACTAAATGAAACCTAATGTCATTGAATTGAGTTTGAGCTATAATTAAAATTTTATTTCCAAAGATATTACTTGATACCAATTTAATATTTATATTATTTGTTGGTTAATTCTAATAATTAGCAAACACACTTTATGTGCAATGAGCACATTGAAAGGTATTTAGAAAAAAAAATTCTTTAATTAATTAAACTATTACAAAGAAGTATAGATTATTTTTATAATGGAAGTTATTACATATAATGTATAGTGTCAAGGGGTGAGTACATTATTGATTGAACCATATATGTAGACAATCCTCCTCCTTCCTTCAAAGGAAGGCATAGGGGTGAGTGCAGGGTCATGATGGGTCACACGATGAGGATAGGAAAAATACTTATTTTCACTTACTCAAAATTGCGAAATAAATGTTTGACTTTTTACTTGAGACAAGTAAAAAGTATATTTTGCTTTGGCAAAAACTAGAAAAATGAATATCCATTCTAAATAGATATCCATTTTGTTCAATAGTCATATGTAATATATTTATATGATATATATTATTATAATATTATTGTTTATATATTATATATTATAATTATACACTATTATATATAAAATATATATTATATATTATTAAAATATTATATATTATTTATGTTAAAAATTAATACATTCAATATACGAATATCTATTTTCTTGCAAAATAGATATCCATTTAGAATGGATATTCGTTTCTTGAATGTAAATATAAAGGAAAAAGGAATACCTCTTCCATTTAGTTACATGATTGAGATAGAAGGTGAAGCTGAACAACACATAAAGGATATTGGAAAGCTAAAAAATAAATATCTATTTTAGAAGTTTGGATTTTATCATCTAGATTGGCCAAGAATGTTTTTTATTTATTTTTATCTTTTTAGTTTTATCAAAATTTATTGAAATTTTTCATATAAATTAGGTTTTTACTTATTAGTTTTAGTAATTAGTTGTTTTTTGTTAATTTATAAGTTTTGAATTATAAATAGGTTGAAATCGCAAAGGAAGTTGAAAATGTGAACCCTCCCCCAACAAGACCTTCAATTCAAAACTTGATTGACCTAAATATTGTTGAATTGAAGAACATTACAAAAATATACTATTGTCACCCTCAATTGTCTACAATTACAACCACCTTATAGGGAATTATTGTTCATGCTAAAAGTCTTACAAGGGAACATGAAGCATTTTACGAGTGTTAAGAATCCAAGATGCAAGAATACTCTAAGGGCTTGCCATATGATTAAGTGAAAGAATTATACATATCCAAAGCCCAGTTA
This sequence comes from Sequoia sempervirens, assembly GCA_007258455.2. Classification (NCBI taxonomy): domain Eukaryota; kingdom Viridiplantae; phylum Streptophyta; class Pinopsida; order Cupressales; family Cupressaceae; genus Sequoia; species Sequoia sempervirens. Next base: position 100,150,123 of record VDFB02252616.1, on the reverse strand, counting down.
GCATATAATTTTGTGAATATTTAAAATAGATTACCTATTGATGTATGTAAGCCCAAATTTTCTATAAAATGGTGCACACATGAGGGTATGACATAAAAAACTTGGGATCTTTGGTGGATCTGGATTTTTGTAAATCCCTCAACAACAATCTTGATGTCCCTCTATATTTCTTTCGCAAACTATATATAGAGTTTGTTTTAGGAAAGCATGTGAACTATTTTGACATTAGATATTTCCAAAGAGTAGGTAGAGGAGTGCCTCAAGGTAGAACTAGGGCAATGTGACAAATGCAAGGTCCATATATTTCCCCACCCCTTATTCTTTCTCCACCTCCAATAACCCACCTAGATGTTATTGCAAATGCAACAACTTAGAGCCTCAATGTCATACACTCTTTGACTAGCCATTTGATTACATAGACTTATCAATTTTCCCGGAAACCACATGAGATTGATGCTCTTGGTCAGTTGTTTGATATTGGTAGATCCTCCTTCTCTACACATATTTATGTGCCTCATTGTTGCACTATGTGCAATCGTATGTATTTAGGTCCTCTAGAAGAGACTAGTGAGCCACCCCTAAACACATATTATTATGATACTCATCATATGACACCTACACAAGATGTTCCATCAAGGTATGTAATATATGGAGAGACATTAGAGGTAAGAACACATGCAGAAGAATCAAAGGAAAGAACAAAATGAAATCCATCAGGGGTTAGAGGAGAAAAGAAAAATCAATCTTTCATAAAGGTAAAACTTAAAGTTATTTGATATTATATTTTATTTAAAAATAATATAACAAATATTAGTACTAATGTATATTTAAGAGGGATAATATTTGATAACAAATGAGGAACTTAAAGAAATTCATTATGGTACTATATCAACAATTGAATATGGCCTAGAATTAATAGTATTTTTTTTGTACATGTTTAACTTGTTAATTATATGCATATGATTTAAACTATGATTAATTAAATATATTAATTTAAAACTTGATCTTATTTTAATTTTGTAGTCTACTCCAAATGTGAATGAGGTGACACCTTTGCTAATATGTTATAGTAGAACACTTGATCATCCTAAGAGATTGTCATTCACAAAATGAATCCTAGAGAAATCACAAAGAGTCAAGGTAACTGAATTGAATTTTAATTGAATTAATAGTTTAAGGAACTTATTAAATGTATTATAGTGATTTATATGCTAATTTCAAATATAATGTGATTATATGTACATACAAATAGTCTTACATTCTTGTCAATTTATTTATACAAGAAGTTGTATTTGGTTCATCCATGATGAGACCTTCTCAAACAATGGAAGAAGATGTTAGAACTTGAAAAATTTAGCTATTCACCGTACTTAAGTGTATGTAGGTTGATGAGGTTAGACAACATCTTCTCTAATTGAATGTGTAACCTTTAAGCCTCTAGAGGTTACCAAGTTATTTGGTAAACCTCGTGTGCTACCTTTTTTAAGGTTGGAAAAATTTTCATCTCACCTCAAAGGTCACTCAACATTTGGCATCAAGGTTGATGACTTGGTCAAATAGGTTGTTGTTTCACATACTCCAAGTGATCTAAGATTGACACCTATAGGATACTTGTCTACCCATTTGTGCTACATCTTGGGGTACTTGTCAATCCATATCATAGGTGGATTGCCTCTCCCTTGCCTATATATGCAAGGCATTCTCATCATTGTAAGTTGGGTTGACTATATATATAATATTTGCATTGTTCACTTGTGGTTGTCTTTTATCTCCATAATTTTGCGTTTCCTATATGGTATCAAAGCATAGGGGAGATAGTTCCATGCCATAGGTGAATGAATTTCACTTTATTTGGTTAGTTCAATTGTTGTGTTGCAGCAATTGTAGAAAGATGGTTAGGCATTTCTAAGGGAATTTTGAGGCATCATTTGGAGTCAATTTGCACATCACCACATTATCTCTAATTTTAAACCCCCCTTAGTTGGCTCATGATTTATCATTTCAGAGATCAAAGAGGCCATGATATTGAAGGAAATAAAAAAACCAGTGTGTCATTCAGCATCTGCATTGCCTATATTTGGTATTTGTTTTTTCCCTCTTGATCTGCCATTTGAGAACCTCAATCTCTTGGATGGTGGAGAAAATTACGTGGAACCCTAGTGTATTAAATTTTGTAGTACCCTCCCATAGGTTTGTTTTGTTTTTTCTCTCTGCAAGGCTATGTAGCAGAGAGGAGCCACAATTTTCATGGAGTAGAGGTCACAAGGAAGCTTACACAATCATGGGGCAATCCATAGGTAGCAATTGAAGATTTATGGAATAATTTGTAGGCCATGACATAAGGTGTAGGTTGTGGCATCAATTCACAACATAATTTGTAGGCCACAACATGCCTTAGCCTATATAGGAACCCATAGACCCCCATTCCTTTGGCTTGCAAGTTAATTTGATGTGAGGTATAAAGGGGGTGTAGTATTTAAGCATGCACAACCCCTAACTATGCAATCTTGCAACTTAGATTTGCAAGCCACCCATCATGGTTGTAGATTGCAGTCCATTTGGAAGCACCAATTCATCACTCAAAGCCATGACTAGGGTCAGTGTAGGATCAAGGGGTTCCAAACTAGGCCCCTAAGTGGCAATGAAATTTTTGAAAAATAGAGTTAGGCAACTTGACATACAAATTTGAATAGGTTATTAACATAATTTGAAAAATATGTAAGAACAAAACTTGTAGCAAATTGAATGTAGTTTCTAGGCTACTAGTCCTATTTTGGAAAAAAAAGTAAATCTATTTTGCGAAAATTTGTTCAATTTCAATGCACTGGTACTAAATTTTCAAGAAAAGGATAAAAAGAAGGTGTATTCTGACCACCCTAAGTACAAGTTTTTTTTTTTTTTTAAACTTTCAATATATGTAGAGGACACATGCCTAGATGTACCAAATAGTTTTTTGTAATTTTTCTTTTTTGTAAATAATTAGTTATGAATTTTTATTAGAACATTTCAAAATTATTAAAACATCTTTTTTGACCACCATTACTTGGTCAAGAATTTATGAAATTCATTTTTTTATCTTATAGTATGTGAAGCATACAATGTGAAATAGTTTGAAAGCTATAGAAGTTTTTCAATCAACTTATCAATTAGGACTCTAGTTGTAATATATGTAGAAAATCAATAATAATTATTTATTAAATTCAAAATAAGGCATATCTTATATTGGTCAAAAGCTGACAACTTTTTCTATAAACCCTTTTTGTTTCATCAAATAGAAAAAAACCCGAGAGGGAGATGGAGAGTGAGAGAGATTTGTTTAGGTAGGGTGGAAGGGATAGAGGGAATGAGAGACCCAAGAGAGATAAGGTGGGATATATAGAGACACAAAGAGAGAGAGAGAGAGAGAGGGAGAGAGGAAGTGGGAGAGACCTGAGAGAGAGAGGGAGAGAGGCAGTGGGAGTGACTTGAGAGAGAGAGAGTGGGAGGTACCTGAGAGAGAGAGGAGTGGGAGAGAGAGGGAGAGAGGGAGAGAGAGAGACAAAGGGATGGAGAGGGATAGAGACTTGAGAGGGAGAGAGGGGGAGACATGGAGGGAGACACAAAGAGAGAGGGAGAGAGTATAAGATATATAATATATAGTATATATATTAAATATACTATATAATACATTTATTATATATTAATATATAATAAATTAATTATGTATTAATAATACATATAATATTGGTTTTATGTATTATCTGGTTTATAAAAAATAAATAAAAATGGATGCATCCGTCTATAACAGATGAACCGAGGAAAATAGGGAATCCACCTTTTAGGAGATGGAACTTTGGGACCTATTTTGCACTTAGTTCATTAGGAAACTAAGATCCCTCAACCAAGTGACTCAATTGAGGGAAGGGTTGCTACTAGGACAACTAGGAGGTTTCCTTAGGTGTGATTAAATGGGGTTCACCATTAAAATGAATCTTCAAAGGAGAAATGCAAACACTAATACACTAAACCCTAGAAACTTGAAACATGAAATCAAATTACTAAATAGAGAGAAACAAAAAAGTACCTGGAGGATAGGAGATGTCTAAACTAGATATGAATACCCTAAAATTTTCTAATTTTGAAGTGCACTGGGACTCATATGCTAGGCTAGGTGATTTAGTCCTAGTACTAGAATCTAGGCAGAATCTAGAATCTTTAGATGAAAAATTGAGATCTACAGAAAACTTGAAAGAAGAGGTATATTGGGACTCATATGCCTAGAGGGGTGATTTACTCCCAGTATTAGGGTTTGAATAAAACTTCTAGAGCCTCTAGTAATCTTCTATAGCTTTTTTCTTGTCTGATCTCTACGTTTGAAAGTTTGAATTCTAGACTGTAGGTGAGTTTTCATGAAGATGACAAATTTCTTCAATCTTACAACTTTGTCTTCAAAGGATATTCAATCTTTAAATCATCTAGATCTGCAATCACACATGAAGAGGGAAAAAATTTGTTGTGTTAGGGAATAGGGGTTTGCCTTGGTCAAACCCCATTTTGGTAATTAAAACTTGAAATAACATGAAATAGAATGAAAGAATGATGAATGAACAATATGCAATGTCACAACTCACCAAACCCTTGAAATAAAGGTTAAAAACTTGTATGAAATGGCTCTAATAGATGTGGATCTTGACTCTTAATTGAATACTTGAATGCTTGCTTGAATCATGAAACCTACATCACAAATGCTAGCTCAAAAACACACATGATGCATGAAGACTTTGGCATGATGCTTGAATCTTGAATGTAGCTCCAAATACTTAATAATCAGCTCTTAAAGGCTCTTGAATGATCTTGAATGAATACTTGAATTGCTAGATCACACTTTCTCATGAAAATTGCTAGATTGCTTGTTAGGAGAAATTATGTGAAATAAGCTTGTATTTATACTCATTTATGCCAAATTTCTCAAAATTACAACACTACAAGCTGACATTAGATCTAGGATAATAAAATCCCACAAAGAATTTTATTTAAAATAGGTCCTATTTAAAGCAATACTCATACGCCAGGTTGGGTCTATGAGTCTTAGTGTCTTAAACATGGTATAAAAACTCCAAAAAGTGTTAATTCAATGCAATGTTTAAAATCAGGCCCTGAGACCTAGGTGGGACCCATATTTCAAAGGTGGCATATGAGTCCCAAATCACTAGATCTGGAACACACAACCTAAAACATTAAATTAATATGATTTTTCATTTGTTAAATGTCGAGATTATCTTGAGAACAATGCATTTAATTAGGCTTGTGGATGCAAAATAGGACTAAATAAGGCATAAATAAACCTAATTTTAACAAGGAGGGCCCAAAAAAGTGTGGAAATGTAAAGGGATACATTTTCCTACACTAAATTTATCCCCCACTTTAGTGAGATGGGTAACTTGCTTCAAAATCACACTAAAGTAGACAAATTTGCATCAAGAGGGGTCCAAGTGTACCAATGATAGTGAGATAGGATGACAATGGTCAAGAGGTATGATCAATCCCTAGGATCAAGATCCTATGGAAAACCAACATAGGCACAAAGGATCACACATGTGAATGATGTATGAAGCAACAACAAGATACAAGCATACACTATCAAAGACAAAGAAAAAACAAAAGGGGTGGATCAAGCCTCGATCGTTTGTTCAACACGATATGGATCAAGCCTTAGTTGTTTGTCTAAAATAAGGTTTACAAGTGGAGCATGATGTCCACTATGAAAAAAAAACACTCTCACAAGGGCTAGTGGAATTCGGTATCCACTAGGTGAGCCCCCAAAGAAGTGAGACACATACACACATGGTCAGTATGCGCCCACACAAACAAGCAAGTGGCTAGGTGAAAGTCATGCCTAGGTCGACTCTCATAGGCTAACCATACCAAATTTATATCTCCAAATAAATTTGATAAGGTTCCACACAACATGAACAATAGTATTCATGAGGCAAGTAAAAATTTGTATGCTAACACCCATGAACAAACAAGATGGCTCCATAGGCAAGAAAAGTGTGTTATACAAGGTGGCCATATAACAGTTATTGTAAATGAAAAATAGTGTAAGGTATGTTCAAAGAGGCTTTTCTTAGTTTATGTAAGGTATTAACTTAGGGAACATCGTGCCTAATGTCTCCAAGAGAGGACTAATTGAAGAATAGAAGATTCATAACTTAGGGAATGTAGTGTGTCGCATCAAGCCACTAAGAGGAATATAATATGCTAAAAGAGATCACACTCTTGAAGGACATCATACCCAATGTCATCACCAAGAGAAAGACACATCACATGAAGTAAGAAGACCACATAACGAAACATGAGTTGTAATTGAAATGCAAAAGAATAATGCCAATGTATGGCCCCACTTTAAAGAAATTGCTAAACACCATGCTATGAGAAATTACTTTAAAGTAGAAAATGATAAATGATAACAATAAAGAGGACATGAAATTTAATTTGGAAATACCTATTCCAAGTCATATGTTTCCAAATAAATCTATGTCATGAAAAGGGGTTTCCCCCAAAATGAAATCCAAAACACAAAACGGATCCATAGATTTGGGGTCAGTATGTTTTTGCTACAATGTTGTTATAGGGAGAACTCAAAAACACCATCATTCCCAAAATACTCATGGAACAAGAAAAATGACACAAAGAGAGCGAGAAAAAACAAAATATTTTGGTTTAACATGAAAGAGACAAATTTCTCGACGCCTTGCATTATCCCCAAAAGGAAAGTGCAATACAAAGAAAAGATAAAGGATAATCTTTTGGTTCGACATGGAAGAGACCTAAATGTCTCGATGCCTTGCATCATCCCCAAAAGGAAAACACAAGACAAAGAAAAGATAAAATGTTTATAGCATATAGTAGAATGTAGGTACAAATAGAGGAATGACGTAAAGAGAGAGATACATCAAACATAATGTAACAAGGAGATCACATTACACATGAAATTACACACATAACATGAGGGTATGTGTAGGATTATGATGGGCCAAAAAGTGGCGATATGATGGGTATGTGTAGGGTATGTGGCTAACGAATTTTTTTACCCAAAATTGATGAAACAAAAAGTGTTTTTAAAGGATATTCTCAGCTTTCCACCAATATAAATTATGCTTTACTTTGAATTTAATAAATAATTATTATTCATTTTCTATTTGAATTATGACTAAAGTCCTAATTGATAGGATGAGTGAAAAACATCTATAGCTTTCAAATGGTATCACATTTTTTAATTTGAAACATGTGTCACATTCTATGCTTCACATATTATAGGATTTAAAAAAATTGAATTTCATGAAGTTTGACCAAGTTAAGATTGGTCTTGACATCAGTTTTTTTATATTTTAAAATTTGTAATAAAAAGTCATAATTAATTATTTACTTGGAAAAAATTAAAAAAATCATCACATTGAGGCATGATTCCTCTACTTATATCGAAAATATTATAAAAAATTATTATCATTTTATTGTGGTTAGTTGGTTGAATAGACATCACTGCTTATTTTTTCCTTGAAATTTAAGTGCTATTGCATTGAAATTTCAAATTTTCCTAAATGGATTTTAAAAATAAAAAATAAACCTAGTAGTTTAGAAACTACATTCAATTTGCTACATATTCTATTTTGCATATTTTTAAAATAATAAAGATAACTTATTCAAACTTTTACGTGAAGTTTCCTAACTCTAATTTTTTGAATTTCATCACCACTTAAGGGCCTATTTTTTCCATGATGATCCTGCACCTATCCATGAAAATAAAAACAAAGAAAATACTAGTAAGGAACATGTGAGTCAACCTATAGCAGGTCATCTACATCCCAAATTTTTTCATCATATACAGAAGGAAAACAACTTTGCCAAAGGACAACAAGTGTCAAACTAGGAGTATCACCAAGTTCAACACTCTTCTTAGGAGAATTGTCATTTAAGCTCATAGAAGAGGAAAATAATGTATTCAATTCATCATGCACTCCATCAATTTATAAATCTCATCATTATCATCCAAGTTAATCACAATGGGAGGTCAAATGATAATGTCTAAAGAAGGTGCTAGTCCCTATTGTGGTTGCGACATAGGTTCTTTTTGTTGTGGTGAAGAGGGAGACTCACCATGTATTGCTTCACTTAATTTTGAATGTTGATTTTGACTGTTATTTTCTTTATTTAACCTTTGAGAAGTAGCATGACATCTACGCCTATGCTCTCTAGCATTTTTTTTAATTTTGGTACGATTTTCAAGTTGTGTCTGTGTAGGAGCAAGTTTCTCAACCATAGGTCTCTTTTCTTTTCTTATAAGAGGAACATAAGGAACCATGGGAGGCTATTCAACCACTTTCTCTTTAGCTTTGTAAACCTACTTTATCTTAGGGGGCATAATGAGATTGTTTTGGTTGTCTCTTGGTCTTTTGTAGGAAATAGGAAAAGGATTTGTCTTGGGTTAGTCTTGGTTACTTGGAAGGGTTTTTTATTCAATCAAGGTTTCTTCAAAGATAAGAGGCTTAATCATGGGCTAAGGCATGTTTCAAAGGGATAATTATACTAGATGTTTCAAATTAAACTTTTGATAGGATTTGAAAAAGAAGTCTTCACAAGGTTTAATAGGTTCACTAGGCTCGGGCCAAAACAAATCCAATAAAAATTTCCCATGAGAATGTTGGAAGAATGATCTTCTCTATAATTTTGTGTTTTCATTGATGTCACCATGTTGTGATTGCAAGTCTAAGTCAGTACTTGATCTAGTATTTTGGTTCAGTATTTGAACTGGTATTCAAGCTACAGCCTCTAATATTTTAGTCTACAATCCTCTGTGGTTAATAGTTACTACTTGCAGTTTAGGGAAATAGTTTATGAATGTTGAAAGTATGTATGTTTAGAATCTCTCATGCTCTGATGTGCATCATAGGTGTATCGACATTATTCTATTGATTACTTTTTTTAATGAAGTCTATTTTTAGCCAACTTCATGAATAACTATGATATGTGGATATATGTGCGACCTGTCTTAGGTCCATGCTAACATGATGTAGCATGTTGAGCACTTTGAATTATTTTTGGGAATTTTTTGTGAAATATTGTAGTCGACAGTTGGTGAATAAGAAATGCATCTAATTAGGCTAACCTAATTGATGCTTGCAGATAGATCAAATATATATATATATATATATATATATATATATATATATATATATATATATATATATATATATGTTGAACATATTTTTGAAGATGGTGAGATTGATGATGAAGTAGTTGTGAATGTGAAGTGGAAGAAGAGAAAAAATGATGCAGTGTGTTAAGTTTGTCTATTGAGCATCACCAGAATTGCATCAACACTTGTTAGGTGCACTCTTTTCAGTTCATTTTGGTTGTAAAGCCCAATTTTGTTTTTTAAATCCTTTAGTAGGCAGTGAGCCTCTTTGTAAGCAGTGAACTTTTGTATCCGGATAGTGATTCCTATTCAAGGTAGTGATCCTTATATATTCGGTTTTGGAACTACTTTATATTGTGAGTTAATCCTCACCATGGTTTTTCCCTCATTGGGTTTTCCATGTAAAATTTGGTGTTCATTGTGTTGATTTTGCTTTCTGTTATCTACACTTCATGTTCATACCTAATAACAAAATTGTGTGATTGTCAAATTGATAAGTGTTTCAAAGTTTTAAGTTTGAATTTGGTGACAAATGATTCATCCACCCTCTTAGTTGTCTTATGCCTTTTAAAAATTGGTATTAGAGCTTTAGTTCCTTGGTGTAGAGATTAACCACTTGAGGAATATCTTGAAGGTTGATCAAATAGATGATAAAGGTGAGATCTAGACTGCACTTGAAGATATTGATAAAGTTGAAAGTGAAAATAAAGAGTTGAAAGAAAATATTGAGGAAGCAAATGAATGTATCTAGAAACTAAAAGAAAAATTGAAGAAATTCAAGGAAAGACATAAAGAAGTAAGTGAGTAGAAAAAATAAGAGATCATCGGATTGAAAGTGCTTGTAGAAGAAAAGAAGAGAATTGAAGAATGTCTGAATACAATGGTGTAGAACAAGTCTGATGAATGCTTTAAACTTGAACAAGAGGTAGTAAACTTGAGAGTAGAACTGGAGAATGCTAAACTTTGTGAGAACAATTTCAGATCTAGCTCCGACAAACTTGAAGAACTATTTGCAAGATAGAAACCAAGTAAAGACAAAGGTGGCTTGGGAATTGAATTAGTTGGAAGTTCAAAAGACAATAAAAAGAATTGAGACAAAGGAAAGAATAAAATAAATTCAAAGAATTTTGCAAAGAGACCACCAGTGAGATAGCCTAATGCACAAAAATATCTCTCTTTCAATGGTGTCTTTTTTTCATGCAACAAATTTGGTCACAAGGAAACTGAATGCAGGAATAGGATGAATCATTTTCTTGATTCCTTCTCTAGATAATGTTTCTCATCCAAGAAATTTGGACACAAAGCAACTGAATGCATATCTCAAGTGAGAATGATTAGTAGGGTAATTATGAATAAGTTTAATGGAATAAAAATGAACCAATCTTTTAATGGCTACTGCTATACCTATAACAAATTTGGACATAGAGAAAATCAATGTAGATCAAGAAATAATGAAGGTCAGACGAATAAGAAAAATGTTGTCTAATATAATTGTAACAAACCTAGACATATCTCAAAGGTTTGTAGAAGTAAGAAGGGAAAACGGTTTGCTTCGGTTGAGAAGAATGAATTGGTAAAGAAGATAAACAAAGAAGAGATGGAACAAGAGATGAATAAGATATGGAAGAAGAAAGAAGAAGAAGAACCTAAAATTGTTGATGTGCTTGTGCCCTCATCCGGTACAAACAATTCCTCTAGGAATTACACCTAACATGGTCTTAGGGGGAGCATTATCAGAAAACTGTAAAAACCCTTTGGATGAATGGTGTGTCAGAGGTTGGAACAAGGATATAATGTAAAGAAAGAGTAAACAGAGGTTTTGGAAAAGGAACTAGAAGAAAAAATTTTGACATGTTGATTTGTAGACCAAATTAGGGTTTTTCTATGTTGAGAAGAATTCTTTTAGTAGCTTTTTGATATCTGCCACATTTAATGTGATTTAGGGGAAATCGATGGTGTATAAGGTAAAAATTTTAAGCCTTTTTTTTATCACTTGAGCACTTGAAGAGTTTGAAAGGAATACAGGAGTAATCTTGAAGAAATCTGAAGCATTTCTGAAGTAATTTGAGGAAATTATCACGGTTACTCAAGAATTATTTCTCAGTTTATAAAAAAGGAGCATCAATTAAACTCTAAATGAATTCAAGAAAAGATCAAAACTTGACAATGGATAGAGGATCGAGTGACAACATTGCACTGAAATTGAAAAGAGTTGAATTGGAAGAATTTGATCATAGGAAGCTGAAGGAAATGGAACTAGGGCTGAAGGAAAATGAATTACAGAGAATAAAAAACCTAGGTATGGATTTATGGGGAGAATTTCCTTGGTTTACTAATAAAGAGTTCATCTTGTTCTTATTGAGTCGATTCAAGAACAATATTATTATGTTGGAAAAACCTTATCTAATCACAAAGGAAGCAATCGAAGTAATCATTGGTTTATGTAGTATTGGGGATCTCCTTGGAAAGAATACTGTGAAATACAAAGATGTGCACGAACTTACTAGCATTGATAAAGAACCTCAAGCTCTATTGATAAACACTCTTGAGGATTCCATTCTAAGGTATTTTGTGTACGACATTTCTTATAAAATCTATTTTAGAAATCCTAAAGGTTCGACTTCGGCTATTGTTGTATATCTTGCACATATAATGGTTAAGGAAAATAGGTAGTTTGATTTATGCAGCCTATTACTTGAAAATCTAACTAAGAATGACTAAATTTCATTGGTTGAGGGCTATCCTTTTCAATTTGGATCTTTGCTCGTATGTTTGAATTTTTACTTTTTGAACTCCCTACCGAGAAGAGAAAATGTTGTGTGGGAATCCGGTATTCCTATTCAAAAAAAAGTCTATAAATACTTGGAATTGTTGGTGAATAATGTAAGTGATTTCAGATCATATTTCACATCCTTAAAAAAAAATTGTGCTCCGGTATGTTTGTACCCAATCAGTTTGAAGTGGGTTCGACCTCTAATAAGAGAGAGCTGGAAGTTATCATTGATGAGTCCCCTCCATAACTAAAAAAGAGGAAAACTATTGTAACAAATATTTCTGAAGAAAAGAAGAATGAAGAAGAAATTATGTCTAGATTTGACTCCTTTGATCTAGAGGATATACGGATGCTACTAGAAAAGGGTGAGATGAAGAAGATTGGTGAAATATGGAATGTGTGGTCTCTGACTGAGAAACTTAAAATTGATGATGTGTTGATTGATTATTTTCTCAATAAAGGTATTTCAGTTTCAAATGTGACAAATTCTTTACCAAATGATCTAGTAGAGATTACTAAAGAGAGAACATTATTGGGAGGACTCGAAGGTCATAAGTTCAAAGCTATGCTTGAAAGAAGATGTAACAAAGAAAAACAAGTGTTATCTAAATATATGAATGAGACAAAAGAATGCATCAAAGAAATATATGACATTTACAAGTATTGTCTCCAGTGGCCAGAAGCTATGGACAATTTCAAAAGCAAAATTGAAGCCATTAAATCTAAAATGGATAGTATTGGAAAGAACTTTGATTACTTCAAACACAAGGATGGAAAATAGAGAATAAGAGTTGGTGAACTGCAGGTGGAATTTCTGACTACTCAGAGTCAAAGATAAGATATGGTTAGAACCTTCTTATTGGTTAAGGAAGTTGTTGAAGTCTGGTTGGATCATCTCTAATGCAAAAAATTATGAACGACTGTGTCTACCTTATGATCAGACATCCTTCTTTATGAAGTTATCTTTATTGGAAGGTATGAGTGCAAGAATGAATTCAGTTGTTCTTGCATGTAAAAGGATTCTTTTGATCATAAGAGAGAGGTGCAAGAAAATATTTCATGTAAAAGTTTCATTCTTCTTTGAATGATTGAAATGGGAAGCTAGAATTCTTGTGTTTATATAGTCTTCATATAAATATGTTTATATCCTACCTTTTTGGTCACCCTTTGCCATTGATGTTAAAGGGGGAGAGAGTTACGCTAAAGTGATAGGAGAAAAGAATGTTGTGTTTTAAAAAATTTGGCACACGATGCCATCAATGACAAATAGGGAGATTGTTGGAAGAATGATCATCTCTACAATTTTGTGTTGCCATTGATGTCACCATGTTGTGATTGCAAGTCTAATTCAGTACTTGATCTGGTATTTTGGTCTAGTATCTAAACTGGTATTCAAGCTACACCCTTTGATATTTTAGTCTATAATCATCCTCGGTTAATAGTTACTACTTGGAATTTTGGGAAATAGTTTATGGATGTTGAAAGCATGTATGTTCAGAATATCTCATGCTTCATTGTTTTTACAACATATCAACATTATTCTATTGATTTCTTTTTACATTGAAGTCTATTTATGGTCGACTTCATGAATAACTGTGATATGTGGATATATGTGTGACCTATCTTAGGTCCATACTAACATGATGCAACATGTTGAGTTATTCAAATTGTTTTTGGGAATATTTTTCTAAAAGCTTGTAGCCGACAGTTGGCGAATAAGAAATGCATCTAATTAGGCTGACCTAATTGATGCTTGGGGATAGATCAAATATATATATATATGTCAAATATTTTTTTGAAGATGGTGAGATTGATGATGAAGTAGTTATGAATGTAAAGTTGAAGAAGAGTGAAAATTATGAAGTGTGCTAAGTCTATCTATTGGGCATCACTAGAATTGCATCAACACTTTTTAGGTGCACTCTTTTTAATTCATTTTGGAAGTAAAGCCCAATTTTGTTTTGTAAATCCTTTTGTAGGTAGTGAGCCTTCTTGAAAGCAATGAGCTTTTGTATGTGGATAGTGAGTTCTATTTAGGGAAGTCAACCCTTCGCAGTGAGCCTTATATATTTAGTTTTGGAACTATTTATATTGTGAGTTAACCCTCACCATCATTTTTCCCTCATTGGGTTTTCCATTTAAAATTTGGTGTTCATTGTGTTGATTTTTATTTTTGTTATCTACACTTCATGTTCATACTTAATAGCAAAATTGTGTGATTGTGAAATTGATAAGTGTTGAAGTTTTAAGTTTGAATTTAGTGACAACTGATTCACCCCCCCTTTAGTTGTCCTACGCATTTTAATAGAGAATAAATAATATTAAAGCCACAATGGTACACAATAAAGATTTCATCACATAAGGAGCGAGTGCAAAAATATGGGAGGCCAAATTGTGGCCAAATTTTAAAACAAGTTTTGATAGCTCATAACATGAGTGCATTATAATGCACTTGCATTATGGCTTGGTGTGCCAAGCCTAAGGCTTGACCACACCAAGCCTATTATTCAATCACATTATAATATGAGTGTAAAATAACATGCTCGCGTGATGAGGTATTAAAACAAAAAAAAAGGAAGTTGAGCTCATTTGTTTTGTGACTATTTTTTTTGTTTCCCATGGAAAAAGCTCTTCATTTGCATGCTCACATTATAGGAGTGAATCTTGCAATTTTTTCATCAATTTTTTTCTATTTCATTTCTAGGATGTTGCCACATCAACAAGGTTGTCGAAGAGGTAAGGATTTTTTTTTTTTGTGAATTTGTTAGTTTTAGTTTATTTTTATATTCATTTGTTGAATTGGTAGGAGATGATAATGATCCTAGAAAAATTCTTCAAAACCCTCCTGAAAATCCTCAACAAATAGAGCAACAACCACAACAAAAATATCCTCCACCAATCCCTCAACATCCTCCTAGAACTCAGCAAAATTTAATGAGTGAAATTGAAAATAATAAAAAACAAATTGAGGATTTAATCACGAGGTTGAACGATCAAAATGGTTCAACCATGGAAAGAAAAACACTTGTAAATTCACTTAAAGAAATGTTAAAACATGTAGATGCAATCAAAAAATAATTAAGTGGTTGGTAAGATAGGAGGCAGGGGGCTAGGAATTATTATCGGGATAAATTATCATATAAAGATGTAAAAAATATAAAAATTACAAAATTAGATTTGTGCTCATTATTCACTGACCCACACACAAATCAAAATATGAGCCTCAATGTGAAGAGGTTTCCTATCCATTGGTGCCACCACCAATAGATTATGAACATTTTTTGGGATAGGTGGTACATGGTTTTTGATTACCCAACATGCAACAATTGTGAAGTCCCATAATATTTCATGAGGAAACTATATTGTGAGTTCATCATGAAAAAAATCCAAAATTATTTTGATATGAGAGACTTCTAGGGGAGAGGTGGGGGTTCGCTCAAGATAGACTCGGTGCACAAAAGGATCCTAGGCAGCAAGCGGGACAACCTATCGCTAGGGTTCGTCATGAGCACATCGTTATCCCTTCCATCAAGAAGGAGATTCCCAAGGTAGACACTTTGTAGGCCATCAACTCTTTGACCCAGAGTGTCATCTAGCATGCCATCCCTATACTATAGTTCCATCCAAGGGAGTCTTCTAGTGGTGGGCTTCGATCCCATTTCTGTCAAGCTTGCGAGGTGACTTATTCATATTACCCCACCAACACTCAAGAGGCTGCAATGTAGGATATGTCGATAGCTATGGAGATGGTGAGAGAAGTTGACATTTTGAATGAGGCTTATGGCATCGATACTCAGGTAAATGTTAGCATGTTCATTGAATTTAATTTATTAAATTTCAATTTTGAAATGCAAGATTAACTAATTTAGTTTTATTATTTTAATAAAAAATTTGGGTCACAGTGTTGATACTAGATACATCGACCCTACACTTGCTTATTACTCCACTGCATCTACCATTGAGGTATGTAACTAGTAAACACTTATAAATTTATTACATGTTAATAGCATTGTTATATGAATGGTATTCTAATATCTAATTTTGGATGTTGAATAGGCTTATATTGGAGGTTTTGTGGGAACACCTCTTAGTGCCAGTGGATTTATACAAACCTACATGTAGGTAATAAAATAAAGAGTTTAACTAATGAATTGTACTTAATAGATTTGTGTAGTTTATATTCATATCATTAATTACTTTGCATTGCACATGTTTCAAACTCGAAGAATTACTTCACATTCCATAACTAATAACTAGATGTTGATAGATGACAAAATTTCAACTACAATATAGTTGTTTAGAAAGTCAACATAAGCAATGATGCAGTTACTTCACATAGCATAATTTCCATGATAGTTATCGTACATGTCTACAAAAGAATTTTATCAAATGGTTCACTACCTTGTTGCTATGGGTAAAATCCTAAAAATAGGTTCTTTCTACCTATGAAAAAAGTGTTTTTTCTAGCAACATGACTACTCAAGGGTTAGTCAACTTTTTGTGTCCTTTGGAGTGCTTTTCATGCATTATTATTGATGGGTTGTGCATGGATCTAGAATCTTTGTTCATTGTTGATTGTGTGAATTTTTTCCTCCTCTTGGGTCTCTTAGGGGGTTCCCCCTGTTTTTGTGCCTATGGTGAGAGAGGGTTTAATGGTAGCATATCTGCTCAAGGGGATGCTAAGCTCCTCTTTCTCCTTCTATTCGAAGGAAGAGTTGTGGATATATTGGTTGGGTGTGGCTTGCTTCATGGCACAATATTTATGTTGGTTGGGCCAATCCATTTCCTATTAAGGGTAATTAATTTGGTATTCTTGCCAAGTTTTTTATTGTTGTTCTCTTATTCACCTCTAGGAAGTTGGTATATTCCTGCTACTAGCCTCCTATTATAAAAGTGTTTTGGAGGGGTTGTCTTGAAAGCCTTGGTTTTTCAAAAAACTTAGTTGGTTTTAAAGGTTATGATCTTGGGGGTAGGGGCTACCCCTATTTTGTTACTTATGGTTGGGTTGTTATCCATGTCTATGTTCAAAACCCAAATTATCATGGAACTAAAGGGAGTTGTTCCTGTCCCTTATACTAGTTTATGTTCTCCTTTGCAACCCATTATGTTTGGTTCTCCTATTGAGGTGGAGATTTTTTTGTGGGCTTGCTAGGAGGCTCTCTTTCCTCTTGTCAACTTTCTCTTTTGTAGCTCCTATTGAGGTGGAGTATGCTCTTATGAGGTTAGAGTTAAGGTTTGTTGGTAAGATGGGTTTTTTTGGAAAGGGATTCATTTTTCCCTTTGGTTCATTTTTTGTTGGATGCTAGAAAATCTAGACCTATTGCATGAGGGTTGTGTCCCTTTGTTTAGTGTTTTAAGTTGAAGGCTTCACTAGTTTTCCACTATCTCTTTAGGGTGTGTTTTCTGAGTTGGTTTCCTTTGTTTCTTTGTAGTTGGTCTTTGTTATCTGATTTCATGCTTGGGTCAAAAGCATGGCTTGTTTTCTATTCTTCCAGGCTCACTGCTGGTGAGTCTCGCTATTTTGTTAGTCACTAGTCTTTTGCCTCTATGGTTGCTTTGTAACAAGTACTGACCCTTCTAGACTTTAATCTAATCAAAATAGAATTCAATCCAACCTAAATTTTTCCTAATTAAGGCTTCATAATGTTCTACAACAATTCCCTAGACAATTTTTAACCTATACAACTTAATAATAGAACCTAACGAACTACAACTCACTTGGCATATTTGGTATGAAGTGCCTAAAAGTGGTCCCTCCATCATGAATGGCAAGCTATGATAGTTTTATCCAACTACCATTCTCTTTTGCCTTTTCCAAAATTTTATCATAGCTCCCCAACATCTTTATTCATGTCATTCCTTTAGTTTTTCCTCCCTGAAATGTGTCCAAAATATAGATTTAATGGTGGTCATAGGTCTATTCTCCATTGGATGTTGTTCTTGAAAGAAAATTCGTAGCCATAAATAACTATTTCCATATAACTCCAAGAGAGAAAATTATGCAAATAAGTATTCAAAATCCACATGCAAAAGAATAGAAAAAAATACCATCAAGATGACATAAGATATGTCCTAGGAAAACCCTCAAGAGGGAAAAACCTAGTGTCAAAAAGCATCAATCCTCATGTATTATCTCATGAAAAAATATTACAATAAATTTACAAAGTCTCAATAAATACCTCTAAAGCATCAAACCCTTTACATGCACTCCATGTGAATAAGTAAATGAGAATCATGTAATTACACATCCCACTGTATTCTTCCTCTCCTCACATGTGCAACCTACAAGAGATGTTCAAACTACTCAACCCCAACAATTACTCATGTGCTTGATTTTATACAAATAAGCTCGCATAAAACCAAGTTAAGTGGTATTACAAAAACCATATAATTTAATGAATTTCCTTTAGCCATTCTTAAGGTGGATGTAACTCAAATTGAGGTTTTTATTAGTGCCTCCAAAACATAATTAGAACTAGTGAACAATTAATATTCAATAAGTGTTTGAGTTCCCAGGGTTAGGCCTAAAGATTTTAAAAAGTTTTAGTAGACTCAATTTGGGGATGAAAGAATTATTTAAATATCAGTGCCCTACATATTTTATACTTGGTTATATGAACCTATGTTTGGTGAAATGTTACCAACAAGGTTTTAACACAGAGTTTGACATTATGATCTATCTCTCAAAACACCTTGCATCTCAATATTCTTTGCACAATACCACGAATCCAACATAAGTCTAGGTTAGTACAAAAAACATAATCAATACATTAAATTTAATATTTAATACAACTACTTAGTCATATTCATTAATAGTGATCATCAAGAATTCACAACAGAATGCATATGTGCACACATAAATCTAATAATATATTACAATTAAAAATTCCACCCTTAGTCCAAATTACAACGGAACTAGAGGGTCTCACAAGAAAATAAAAGAGTTACTAAGGGATGTGATAGAAAAAAAAACACTTCGTTTATGCCCCAAAAAAGGTCCAAATACACGATCACCAATTCTAACAAACGCTGCCATATTCCTTCAATTCATATATGAAAGTAATACGTTTATTCTACAACTTCAGCTATGTGAAGAGTCTGGAAAAGAAATCAATCATCAAGCCAATCCAAAGTAAATTGTGGTTCCACAATTTCAACTCCTAGTTTAGGGATAGAAATGGCCTTAGATTTTAACCATTGGTTCCCAACCTTCTCGTCACAGATAACATGTTTTAGAGCGCTTAGTCCACATACACTTCTAGGCAACCTCCTCAAATGAGAACACTCTCTCATGTCAAATTCTTTTAATTTCTTGAGTTTCCCTATTTCCTCAGGAAGTTCTTTCAAGCCCTCACAAAGTGAAATGTCTAGATATTCCAGCTGCCCAAGTTTTCCAATTGATGCCGGAAGCTCTTTCAGGCCTGGTAATGCCGATAATCTTAACATTCTCAGAGAGCTCAGATTTCCAAGATTATATGGTATCTTTTCAACAAAATGGCAATTGGTAACAGACAATGTCTGAGCAGAGGGCATATGACAGATGGCAAGGGGCAAGTCCTCCAAATCGCTGCAGTGGTCCAAGTTAAATTCTTGTAGGTTGGTGTCATTGAATGTGGACATATTTACAAATCCTTCGCATAGGCTTAGAGAAAGTTTGTCTAAGTTTTGTATAACTTTGCTCTGTTTAGGAAAAGTGGGTGCAACCAACCTCTCCTATCGAATACTTCTGAGTTGAGTGAGTGAAGATAAGGTATCTAAATCTTTTATTGTGGCTCTCTTTGAACTCAAATTACATATTAAAAATTTCAGCTTTTTCATGGTTTTCAGAAATGGGGGAAGAAAGTATTCACTAGCAGAAAAGAATAACATCAGAGCTTCTGTCTCTGAAAGATTCATCTCATTCCACTTCCACTCATTCTCAGCCACAAAACCTGCATAAGATCAATCACATTGCAATTGAATTAGAACATTT
The DNA here is from genome assembly GCA_007258455.2 of Sequoia sempervirens. Classification (NCBI taxonomy): domain Eukaryota; kingdom Viridiplantae; phylum Streptophyta; class Pinopsida; order Cupressales; family Cupressaceae; genus Sequoia; species Sequoia sempervirens. Next base: position 100,130,203 of record VDFB02252616.1, on the reverse strand, counting down.
TTCAGTAGTCAAGCACACCAGTTGTTCATGTAAATTTTGATATCAAAGGTATTTTTCTTCAATCCTATATAAGAGGAAGTGTGACAATAGCACACAATAAATCTTAATATTTTAATTAGTTCACAATGGCCTTCAAATTTTTCCACTAAATAAGTATTTGGGTGAAATATCCCACCTGTGTGAATAGAGACAATTTGAGCATTAAACGATTTATCTGTAAGCAACTCCCATTCCCCTGGTAGGCTATGCTCCTTCCTGGGCATGGGTAACCTCTTTCTATGGACTACACTGCCCCGAAATCTGAAATACAAGGCTAAGTCTCGTATCACATCATGCTGCGAAAAGAACAGCTCAAAGGCACATCCATAAGAGATTGTTGCTCGACTTCTAAAAAATGCAACAACCAGGTCAGCCCAATGTCCAAAACAATAAAACAAAAAATTTAATATATGCAAGGAAAGACATTTACCCTTGATTTCTTATTAGATTGAGGAGATTTCTTCTTGCAAGTTCCAGTAACATAATGTAGGCATCCTGCCACTCCATCTTCCGAACATTAACCCAAATGCTGAGCAGTGCATCAACACAATTTTTCTTGTCCTCTGGAAATGAGGCTAAATCTAAGAAGCATTCCCTCCCAACATCATCCAAGCAATCAATACTGGTCTCCAAGCGTCCAAAAAGCCCTTCGCTGTGATATAGGGATGGTGATTCTCCCTTGGAAAGTTTTTTCTTTGCATTCTCCCAGGCCACATGAGGTTCCCCATACAAAGAGCTTCCAACCACCTTGAGAGCAAGGGGCAAACCCTTGCATTCGGCTTGCACCTGTCATTCACCATATTGATATTTTTATTAATGTCTAAGGAAGCCCTCTAAGATCTAAAAGCAACGAAATTGTATGATACAATTTGAGCTATAACTTTTGTGGATTAAGTACTTTCAATCAAAGCTATCTAAAATTACTACTTTAAAGTACCAGAACATTCAATAATTCCAATTTCCCAAAGCAAAAACCCAAATAAGCTTGTAATCAAGGGAAAATCAGAATTGTTAAAGGGGTTAGCACAATAACATTAAAATTCCAATGAAATAACAAAGCACAAAGGAAATAATATGAAAACAAAATGAACAATGTTACCCTAAGTCCTCATCTTCCATGGTTGACCTTTGTTACACCTCCTAGCTTGCAGTAAATAAAGATGCCCTCAGATTTCAAATGAGCAACTATGACAAATGACAAAGCCCTATGCAAGTGATGAAAGATTTGTATAAAAGAAATGATTTCACACTAAAATGACAATGACTGCAAATGACAATGACCATAACCTAAAATGAACAGAAATGAGCCTGAGAGATCCTGGAATAAGAACAAAATTGCCATTTTATAAAAATTGCAATTTTGAACGTGTGGCCAGGATGAGAAGATGACAAATACCTTAGAATCAATGGTCGAGATTGAATGTTGTAGTATAAATTAGGGTTAGGTCAAAATTAGGGCAATGATAAGAAATGAATGGCCAAGATTGAATTATAAGATAATTCAATCAAGGGCCGAAATTAAATGAGATGTCAAAAGATAAGAATTAATTTGGAAGATAAGATTGGCATAGACAAAGAGGTTGCTGGAGAAATTAAATAATAAAATTTATTTACTCCAGATGACCAGTGAATAATTAAATAATAAAGATATTATTAGATTATAGAAGAATGTGACAAAAGGAATCATTTCGAATTAAATAATAATTTAATTCAAAATTCAAGAGAGTGGACCAAATTAAATAAATTAAATTTATTTAATTTAATGAGAGAAGAGGTTAATGAATAATTAAATAATTAAAATAATTATTTAATTATAGTAGAAAATGGACAAAAATCAAATAAATTAGAATCTATTTAATTTTTAAAAGAAGGGGACTTGCTTAGTGACGTAATTAAATAAATAAAATTTATTTATTTAATAATCAAGAGGAATAAATGACAAAAGGGGAATTAAATAAATTAAGAAATTTATTTAATTAAAGGAAGACTTAGGTAATTAATGACGTATTAGATAAATAAATAAAATTTATTTATTTAATAATCAAGGAGAAATAAATGACAAAGGGGAATTAAATAAATTAAGAAATTTATTTAATTAAAGGAAGACTTAGATAATTAATGACGTATTAGATAAATAAATAAAATTTATTTATTTAATAATCATAAGGAATAAATGACATGAATTAATTAAATAATTATGAATTATTTAATCAATAGTCATCGGACCAATGACATAATTAAATGACTTAATTATGCTAGGACGAAAGTGGTAAAATGAAGCTTGCAGGCCTAGGTCATTTTTAGGTGTCTACATTTTGCCCCTCTTTGTCATAATGTCGCTTGTCGCATTGTGACAAAGAAAAATAAGTCAAGAATATGCCCCAGCGAAGGTGCAGAGTATCCTTGCCCCTTCGGGAAATTTTCAAATTTTGGGTCGGTGCTAGAAAAATTTGCAAAGGGTCCCGATAAATCAATTTGATACCCGTAAAACAAGAAGTGGTTTCGGATTCGACATGTGTAAAGCAACTTACGAGGAAGTCAAAGGTGTTTAAATGAGCCTCCAGTATTGACCGTGGTTGAAAAATGTCATTTTGACCTTATAAATAGGTTGACAAAGGGGTAAAAGTCAATTCATTTTCACTATTCACTTCGCGAAACCTGAGAGCTTAGAGCGAAAGGTGCAGCAGCGAGGATGGTTATTCCAGTGTCAGAGCACCGCGGGGAGATCGTGAGGACTTTCAGATGGCCAGAGGGCTCAGAGCCAGTGGTATGTACCCTAAACTCACTTTTTCATTTTATCATTTTACGTGCTATTTAATGCTTTCTAGGGTAGACAACGAATGCGCCGCGATGCATATGCGTTCGCGTAAGCCGCAATTGCTTTCACATTCGACGCATTTGATGCATCGGGATGCAAGTGCATTGAATAAACGATCCACACCGGTGGTTTGCACCGCATATGATAATTCGTGCGACGCAAGTGCCCTACTAAGTCGCATTTGACCGGTCAAGTGCCGCAATCGTTATGTCGAGACACAACTGATTATTTGAATGTCACAATTGTAATTCCACACCGCATTCGCTATGTGGCGACGCAACCGCACAATTTCGTGACACAAGTGTCATTTAGCGACGCGATTGACATGTCTTGACGCATTTGATATTTAGAAAGATGCAGTTGTTTTTTCGCGACGCAATTACTTTTTTTGCGACGCATTTGCCTATTTTCTTAATAAAACTTTTTTTGATGTTTGCATTACCTTAGTTACTTTTCATGATGTTGTCAGTTGTCCAAAAAGTGCTAATGTAGTGTTCAGCTTTTTGTAGAGGCAACTTGCCCCTATCTACATGAGAGAGACCAGACCGACCACCTTTCGGTTTGCTGATCAGCTGGGACCGTGAGAGCGGCGACGATTGATGAGACTAGGCTTATTTTATGCAGTGTTTATACCTGCCATTCAGGCAAACAGGGGACTATTGACTGCCTTGTGCGAGCGGTGGCATATTGAGACTTGTTCCTTCCACCTGCTGACAGGTGAGGCTACCATTACCTTGGAGGACGTCTACCGTATTCTCTGGATTCCTATTCGAGGGGAGCGGATTGTGTATGATCCATGTCATGGCAAGTAGACCTTTCGTGCGTATTACTAGGATCAGGGTGCTGGACTCGGCATTCAAGGTTATGAGATCCATTGGGATTTCCTAGCAGAGCACTATGGGCGCTTCGATGCATTCTTGGCGACAATGATTGCGGGTATCCTGATTCCTGACCAGCGAGGTCATGGATTTCTGATTGGTTGGGGGGACGTCCTGGTCGGCATGAGATGGGACAGGACAGTTTATGCATGGGGTCCTTGCCTGCTAGGGATGTTATATCATCAGCTTCACGACGTCGTGTATAGGAGGGGAGAGAGTATCTCCTGTAGGACCACCCTTATGATGATCTGGGCATGGGAGCACATTGCCATATTCCGTCCTCCTATTGACAGACCACAGCTAGCCGAGGGGATGCCTTACTCCTACTACTATGCCGGCGCATTACAGCAGACCCACATGGGTGAGACAGGGTGGTGGCGGCATCGGATCGATACCATGGTGATGTTCATCTTGAGGCCCTACAGGGATTGTGAGGCATGGGATGATGAGGATGAGCATCTAAGATTTTGCAGATAGTACATATACCTTATTGGCAGGACAGTGCAGACGTCCTTGATCATTGAGATGTACCTGCCGCAGCATGTATTGAGAAAGTTCGGGGAGCAGCAAAATGTACCCATGGGGACAGAAGAGTATGCCAGATCTCCCCGAGAGTATGCATGGGGGCCGACCATCCCAATGGAATTTTCCACACAACAGATAGACGGGCTAGTAGCCCAGGCCTGGGGTTGGAGAGGTGGAGCAGCGGATCCAGGTACGACGCCAAATTATGACCTATGGTGGCAGGCACGCAGACCCGTGCCATTGACAGATCCTGACGGGCCAGCACCAGTTGATAGGCGGTCAGTCATTCCACGAGTGCCAAGAGCCAGATGAGGGGGCAGAGGCAGAGATGGGGGCAGAGGTAGAGGCAGAGGCAGGGACAGGGGGAGGGGTGGAGATGACGGAGGCAGGGGTGGAGATGGAGGCTGAGGTGGGGATGGAGATGATGGAGGAAGGGGTGGAGCCAGAGGTGGGGATGATGGCAGAGACGGCCGGAGGCAGAGGCGGGACGGCCAGGTACTAGGCCACAGGGTGCAACAGCGTGTGGTGAGGGTAGCGTTAGATACTATCCCCGAGGTCGGTGAGGAGGGGGAGATGGAGGAGCAACCCAGACAGGAGGAGGGGGAGATGGAGGAGCAACTCAAACAGGAGGAGGGGGAGGTAGAGAGGCAGAAGGAGGGGGTGGGGATGAGGGGACAGGAGGAGGCGGAGGGGGAGGTGAGGGGACAGGAGGAGGAGGCCGAGGTAGAGAGGCATGAGGATATGCCAGCGATGGAGGTGGAGGTGGGTGGGTAGGAGGAGGAGGTGGCAGGGCAGGATGATGATGATGACGAGGAGGATGATGCCATAGGCAAGGCCGAGAGACTCCTAAGATGGCGGATGGTGGAGGGGGAGGAGGAGATACTGTCCTCAGAGTTTCCGTCAGATGCCACAGCAGATTAGAGAGTGGCAGACCTTCAACAGAGATTAGACGCCAGCTTGGCACAAGTCAGGTCTCTACAGTCGTCACTGGAGGTAGCCCGTGTGGAGCGAGATCAGGCGGTGATCCGCCAGCAGGATGCGACATGGTGGTGCGCAGAGTTTGCGGCTTTATGTACAAGACCCACAGGAGACATGGCCCGAGAGCTTGCCAGGGTGAGCACCAAGTTGGGGTAGTACAAGACGCTTTATGAGTAGGCAGTGCCACCAGAGCAGCGAGCTCCTACCTTGTCCCGATCACAGACGAGGATAGGCAGTGGGCATAGATCGGGCAGTGGTAGCGGTACCAGGAGCCATACCAGTGTCGGGGGGTCGAATTCCACAGGACACACGTCAGGCCACAGGTCACACCATTCCCGTAGGCATACTCCGAGTCACCATTCAGGGCATAGTCATGGTTCCATTGGTTCAGTGCAGAGGTTAGTACTAGGTCAGCCACCGGTTACAGATCCTTCTATCCCTCAGAGTCCAGCTGCAGTGACCTCACAGGTGCTTTATACTATCACGGTGATGCCTTCACTCGCAGTTCCATCATCTTCACAGACAGAGGTTGCTACAGGAGCCCCCATTGCTTCAGAGCCAGTGACAGGGCCTCAGCCACCACCACATTCTTCACCCTGAGGGGATGATGAGAGCCTACCCTAGAGGCATATTTGTATTTGGACACACTATGTTTATTATTGAGCCTGCGAGCTCCATTTTTGGGATATCCATTGACTCTATCCTGTGACATTGTACCCTTTTTGAGATGATTCTATATGATGATGCAGTTTTGATGCGGCCTATATGTGTTATGTGATGCTCTTTGCTTTATGTTTTATGATATGTATGATGCCTAATTTATGATATATCATGTATGTGATTTGATGCCTATGTGGTGATTTTGATGCCATGATGATGCAATATTTATGTGATTATGTTAATGATGTGCATGATGTATTTGTGTAAAAGATGGACTGATGATGATTATGTTAATGCAATGCTTGTGATTATGTATATGAATTTATTCCATGTATGATGTATGTATGGACCTAATGCAATGTACATGATTATGTATGCACTTATGTTTTTGGATGTCACAGGATATCATCGCGGGATAGACGAGAGAAGAGGATGAGACTGATGAGAGGAGATGACCAGATCGAGGAAGAGAAGACATGAGACCCATGAAAATGCATGTTAATCCCTAGACCAAATCCTTCAAAACTTTACCATAGGACTTTTAAATATTTATTGCTCTTAATCATCATTGGGAAAACTGTTGTAATGGCCAACAAACACCATGATATGACATAGATCAAGGTGTGCAAGGTCGTACCATCACCTAAGACAAACAGTCATAGACAAGGAGGATCATGACTCATACTAGGAGTGTGCTTGCCCCAGTCTTGTTGTCATAATCAACCACAAGCAAAAAAGACAAGGACAGATCATGAAACGTCGCTGCTTCTCTAAATCGTGTTCTAGGACATCCTTGAGAAACTAGTGACATGATTGCCAAAATACAAAAATAAAGTCTCTATCATGATATGTCGTTGCTTTTCTAAATCCCAGAATCAAGACCTCGCTGAGAAGCTAGTAGTCATGTGTGTCAATTGTCATGCTACGTCACTGCTTCTCTAAATCCTGCTTAGTGGGATCTCGCTGAAAAACTAATAACATGATAAAAGATCAAAAGACAATTGTCAAGTGTTTGCCAAGTGTGTCTGAATATCCACTATTCTAATGCTGAGATGCCATGTTTGATAATGTCGAGATGTCGAAATGTTTAAAGTTTTGATTGACCTTGGAAAATGCCAAGAATTGGTGAATTCAGGAAGGACACATCCTGAATAATGTTGATGACTAGAGGATTTGATCCCTAATGGTCATAAGGGGTCCCTCAAAATAATGACGATGCCTAGGAAGGACACATCCTAAGGCATAAATGACAGAGTTGGTTCTTCAGAAGGACACATCTGAAAAATACTGATGTCACGAAGAGTGATCTTTAGATATCAAGAGAATCACTCAAAATGTCGAATGACGATGACGACGCCTAGGAAGGACACATCCTAAGGCATAAATGCCAGAGGTTATCGATTAGAAGGACTCATCTGAAGATTAACCGAAATTTGGCAGTTTGACTGGTTTATGATGATTTGACTTGTTTTGACCGATTTTGACTTGTGTTTGATTGTATGCCAATATTGTCATGATGATATAGGTGACGTGTTGATGAGATCGGCCATGTTTGAACAAATGACTATTTTACTTTGGTTTAAGAGTTTTCCCCATGTTGAAATTGATTGAATACTTTTGACGTGTGTGCCAGTGTAGTGCCATGAACCCTAATGGACTGACCTAGTGCGACCTCGGGGGCTCATCGATAGATGGCCTTGCCTACGTCATACACTCAGAGACCTCGTAGTTCGACACAAGCAATGGTTTTGTCTTAGTGAGCAAAGATTGCGTCATGATTTTATTTTGACAAACCTAAAAGGACTGACCTAATGTCTCGGGGACTCAAGTATGAGTCTTTCCTACGTAGCAAATGCGCAGAGACAACGTAGTTCAGACCGATGACAAAGATTGATTTGACATGATTGACTTTGACCAGAAATGACTAGGTGTTTATACTCTTCGAGTGGTCTAATGATTTTGTTTGATGTTTTCTTCAGGACATTTTACGCTTTTTAGGTCTTTCTTCAGGACTTTTTATGATGTTTTTTTTTTTTGTTCAAGACATTTTGCGATGTTTTTGTCTTTTTTCAGGACTTTTTTGCCAATGTTTTTGTCTTTTTTTAGGACTTTTTTTCCAATTTTCAAGATCATGTGTGACATCCACTGCAGTTTCATGATAAACATTTTTGCCCCTAGTCAGGTCTAAGACTTAGCCATTTGCAAGGGACATGCACGGGATGCTGTTGACTTGGTAGACAGACGGTCGTCAGGACTTGATGTCAATCATTTATCTACTATGACAAGTAGGGTAGGATGTGATGGCAATTTGCGGAATGATGGTAGAAATATGTTTCATCCTAGGCCAAGTTAGACCAAGTGACAGTAGATGGCAGAGCAATGATTGTTTACGCATGGCGCCTGTTTGCCAGGTTTTCACCATGGTGCCTGTCCAAAGCGCCTATTTACCAGGTTTTCACCGTTGGATGAATTATTTTTCTCTTTACTATTTTCATGATTTTTTTGATTTTTTTGGTGTCACCAAGATGCCTATTTGCCAGGTTTTCATCAAGGTGACGATTTTTTTACCATTTTTCAATTTTTTGTATTTTTAGGGCTTTCAACTTTGTCCTCTGATGCTATGCGTAGAACCTTCAGAGGTGTAAACTGTTGATGGGTTCAGTCAACTGTTCGCCATCTGGAGTTGCCAGTTGATATGCTCCAGAACCAAAAGAAGATATGATAATATATGGACCCAGCCAGTTTGGTTCAAATTTTCATGGCTTTTCTCTGTCTGCTTGGTTCTTAGGGTTCTGCATGAGAACCAGGTCGCCAATGTCAAACTTTCTGACCATAACCTTTTTATTGTAGCTGCGACAAAGGCAGTTTTGATATGCTTGGAGGTGATTCAGTGAGTTTTGTCTTCTTTCGTCCAGCATTTCCAGCTCGTGCAAGCATGATTGTCGGTATTCCTCTTCATTAGTTAGACCCTTCAAAGAGACTCGTAGCAAAGGAATTTTGACCTCAATGGGTAAGATGGCTTCAGCGCCAAAGACTAAGGTGAATGGGGTGGCTCCTGTAGGCGTACGTATGCTAGTTCGGTAAGCCCACAGAGCAGGGTTAAGTTGTATGTGCCAATCGCGGCCAGCGTCATTGACAGTCTTTTTGAGAATCTTGACAATGGTTTTATTCGACGCCTCAGCTTGGCCGTTTCCTTGGGGGTAATATGGGGATGAAAAGTGGTGTTGGATATGGAATCGCTCACATAACTCACATACGTTTTGGTTTTTGAATGGACGTCCATTGTCAGTGATGATGGACTGTGGAAGGCCATACCGACAAATGATGTAGTTGAGGATAAACTTTGATATTTGTTTGCCAGTAATGTATGTCAATGGGATGGCTTCGATCCACTTTGTGAAGTACTCAGTGGCGGTAATAATGAACTTATGGCCATTGGATGAGGTTGGATGAATCTTACCCACGAGGTCGAGTCCCCATTGAGCGAAGGGCCAAGGAGAAGTGATCAACCGGAGTTCCTGTGCTGGAGCATGGACCAAGTCACTGTGTATTTGACATTTGCAACAAGTCCTGACATATTCAATTGCATCTTTTTCCATTGTCGGCCAATAATACCCGAGTCTCGTCAGTTTCTTAGTTAGCGTAGGACCACTCGAATGAGATCCGCATATACCATCGTGTACTTCTCGTAAGGTCGTACATGCTTCGTCAGTGTCAAGACATCTAAAGAGGGTATCGTCGAAACTACGGCGGTATAGGGTGTCACTGACAATGGCATATCTTGCCGATTTTCGAATGAAGGACTTCCTTTGGTTATTGGATAGGTTCGATGGAAGGGTTTGAGTCTTGAGATATTCATAAATGTCCTGATACCAGGGAGATTTGGGACCAACAAGTTCACAAACCATTTATGATTTTGGGATATCATATGCCGGTATCAACAGCTGTTCTACAAGGAACTCAAATTGTGACACATTTTTAGGGATGTCCAAGAGAGAACTAATAGTGGCCACTGCGTCGGCTGCCTTATTCTGTGCCCTGGGGATTTGTTCAAAAGAAATCGATTGGAAGTTTGTCAGGAAACTATCCACCATCCTCTTGTAGGGAAGCAACTTCTCATCCTTTGTTTCATAGTCATCATTCACTTGGTTGATTACTAGTTGGGAATCCCCGAATACAAGCAATGTCTGAATTTTCCAATTGATTGCCAACTTGAGACCTCTTACTAGTGCTTCGTATTCAGCAATGTTATTTGTACAAGGGAAAGCGATTCAAAATGGCTTAGGAATTGAATCCCCTTGTGGTGTGATGAACAAGATTCCAACACCTATGCCATGACCAGTATGAGACCCATCAAAATACAGCTTCCATGGTGTTGCCGGTTCTGCATGAAAAATGGACTCATTGGGAAAATCAGTTACTAATGGCTGAGTGGCTTGAATCGGTGCATCTGCTAGTTGATCTGCTATTACTTTCCCTTTTATTGCCTTGCGCTCAACATACTGTATGTAATACTCGCTTAAGATCATGACCCATTTTTCCAACCGTCCTGTTAACGCTGCTCGACTTAAGAGGTATTTCAATGGGTCAATCTTGGCCACCAGTTGTGTCTGATGATTGAGCATATAATGCCTTAGTTTTTGGGCTGCAAAGACAACCACGAGGCATGCACGTTCAATGTATGTGTAGTTCAACTCATAACCTATAAGTGTGCGGCTGATGTAATAGATTGCTCTTTCTTTCCCTTCATGATCATTTTGGGCCAGTAATGCCCCTAGTGCTGAATTAGTGGTCGAGATGTATAGAATTAATGGATTTCCATGAATTGGCAACATGAGGACTGGTGTTGATAGTAGGTAATATTTGATTTTTTGGAAGGCCTCTTGACATTTATCTATCCATACAAAGGGGACACCTTTGCGCAACAAGTACTGGAATGGGTGGCACTTATCTGCCAATTGAGCTATGAAACGGCGAATAGATTATACTCTGCCTTGCAGAGTTCTGAGTTCACTGATCCCTTTGGGTGGAGGCATGTCTATGATTGCTTTGACCTTTTCTGGATTGACCTCTATGCCTCTTTGGGAAACTATGTACCCCAATAGTTTACCTGAGGTGACCCCAAAAACACACTTCTTAGGGTTTAGCCGAACTTTGTACTCTTCCAGTCTCTTGAAAATTTTGTCGAGTACCTTCAAATGATCTTTCCTTGTTGCTAATTTGGCCAATAGGTCATCTACATAATCCTCCATTATATTGTGCATCATGTCATGGAAGATCGTGGTCATAGCCCTTTGATATGTGGCACCTACGTTTTTAAGACCGAAGGGCATGACGTTCCAACAATATGTACCCCATGGGCACGTGAATGCTGTTTTATGCTGATCCTCAGGAGGGATGCGGATTTGATTATAGCCAGAGAAACCATCCATGAGGGATAGCATCTCATGCCCTGCAGTTAGGTCAACTATGATGTCAATGTTGGGCAAAGGAAAGTCGTCATTTGGGCATGCTTTATTTAGGTCTCTGAAATCTGTACATACATGGATCAACCCATTTGGCTTTATGACTGGGACCAGATTGGAAATCCATTTAGCGTAGTCAATAGACCTTATGAATCCGGCATCTAATAGTTTCTTTAACTCCGCCTTGACCAATAGGGCAACTTGGGGATGCATTTTGCGCAACTTCTGCTTGACTGGTTTAGTGTTAGGTAATAGTGGCAAATGATGCAGAACCAGTTCTCGGTCTAATCCTGGCATATCAATATAAGACCATGCGAAGTTGATTTTTCGGTCAGCAAAGAATTTATGAAATTCTGGTTTCTCTTCCTCAGTCAATGATGCGGCAAATAGGACCATCTTGGGGTCTTCTGCAGTTGAAATGTTATCCTCTATTGTGTCCTCAATAAGCATAGCCAATTTTTCTTGTTGTACTGGGAGAAAGTCCAATCCTCCATCTTTGGGCGCCTCAGAGAGGTTTTCACCCGTAGATTCATCCTTTATTTTTGCTATTTTATCGTCAAGAGGTGCCTTTCGGTTTTCACCTAGAGACGTTTCATTTTTTACTTTATTTTTACTTTTGCGACTAGAGGACTGGACAGTCTCGCCGAAGTATGTCATGCAGTCTAAATCAATGGAAAATCCTAATTTGTGGTCCCCACTGGGTATGCCTTCTCGTAATCCCATGAATTCGGCAATGGCTTCATCATTTTGGAATGTGTCTAGAACTGGCAGTCCTTGTTGGTCCCAATCGACTAATTCAGGGTAAACTAAAGATATGCCATCATCAAGGCTAGTGAATTGGGGTGAGGATGCAGACAACATGCAGATGGATTTGTTGATGTTGTAGATGAGGTTATCATCATCCAACTCTATATCGGACTCTAGCCAGTATTCTCCTTCACTAGTGTCATATTCATTGTCATAATAAGGAGTGAAGGTTTGACAGCCCTGGCTATCAATATTATCTGACACTTTGGATAGATTAGACAGAGGGGGTTCAAATGATGGTTGTTGTGTGTCATGGGAAGTGGTAGTAGGATTTTGACGGTTTGGTGCCTGTTCAATTTTGAATGTTTTCCAAAATCGTTGTTTAGAGGTCAGTTCCCTTGGTTCGACAAACAAATCATCAAGACAACAGTCACTTAGGGATCGTTCTGAGCCAAATTCCCACTCATGGGAGTTAGTTTCGGTTAGGGTTTCCCTAGTAGTCTCGACACTATCAGAAGCATGTACTCGCTCATTTGAAAGTCCAGAGGTACGTCGATCGTCATTGTCGAGTGATCCAAACCCTAATCCAAGATACTTCAGAATTTGGAAAGTTTCTATGGGTTCCCTTCGACCAGTTTTATTTTTTCCAAGGCCACTAGTACCATCGTAGCCTTTAACCTTCATGAAGTTGTAACCCTTGCCATATTTTTGAACTGGTAATGGAGGTAATGCGACTGTATCCTTATAGATCCATCCTATGATGTCAGCAAGGTCTTCATCACTCATGTCTCCCCATTTGATAAAAACTGTATTCGGTGGAACTTTGAAAGTTTTTTGAGGTTCCATTCTGAAACATGGCCGACCATATATCTTTGGAGGAGTGGGTATTGTAGTTATGCTGTATGTTGTATTTAGTTTAAATTCTCCGCAGCCGAGGTCCTGGATTTTGACAGTTGAGGTAGTCTTAGGGTTGGTGGAAGGTGGTGGTACGGCGAAAGACGTGGATGGAGTGGACGTGGCAGATGACATGAGCGTGGAAGGGTTGATGTATTTGGATGACGAGGAGTCAGGTGCTTCTTGGTTAATAGGTACTCAATTTTCAGAGATACCCCTCAAGTTGGTACAATATTGGAAAGGGTCAGGGTCTCCATAAATGGTTACCTCTGTGCCATCAAAAGGAAACTTGAGGCATTGATGGTATGTCGATGGAACAACTTTTAATGCGTGGATCCATGGACGGCCAAGTAAGATGTTATATGGTAGTTCCAAATCCAGGACCTGGCAAGTTGTGTCTACAATGACTGGTCCTACTCTGATAGGGAGAGAGATAACACCTCATGAAGAGCATTCCTCGTCATCATATGCTTTGATCACTATACTTTTTGTTGGGTCTACACATGCATCAGAGAATCCAAGAGCCTTAACCAATTTGAGAGAGCATATATTCAACCCTGCTCCGCCATCTATTAAAACCCGTCTAACTTTGTGCTTGTGGACAAACACTTCTATGTGTAATGTGTCATTGTGGTTGATTTTAGATGATGAGTAATCCTGATCCGAGAAGGTGACATGGTGTGGCGTGGTGAGATATCCCACCATAGTTTCAAACTGATTGACATCAATGTCCTTCGGGACCGACGACTCTAGGAGAGTTTTATCTAGGATTTCTTTGTGTGCAGGAGAGATACGAAGCAACTCAAGGATAGATATTTGCGCGAGAGTCCTTCCTAGTTGGTTAATGAGGTTGAACTTGTAGACGTCTAAATTTGGACACTTAATTTATCCAAATTCATCCCCTTTCGTCTTATTTTTGTTAATTAAGTAATACTACTATTATTTAATTAATATCTTTAATTCTGCCAAATCCTTAAGGTATTTAATCAATAATACCTCATCTGTTTAATCCTCCTTCTATCAATTGAATTAAATAAATATTCCATTTATTTAATTCCCTTCATGTCACATTCTCCATTTTTTTTACCTAATCTTAATCCTTCTTCTAATCTCATCATTAGGATGTGCACATGCCTAATCTTTGATTAGGAGGTGTCACATCCTCCAACTTTTGCAAGTTGGCCTCTAATCTCTCTTAGCCACCTAACCTTCCTCTAATCTATCACTAACTAGCCTAATCAACCTCTCAAGAAATTTTTAATTCCTTTTATCCTTCCAAGGAATATTAAATTCCTTTTCTCTTCCCCATGTCCTTTATGACATGTGTCCTTGGTCAACCTTACTAAATGCTTTTCTTTTTTGACAAGGCATCTCCCTTCCCCATGTGAATTTTTAATTCACTTTTTTAATCCCCAATGTTTTAAGGAATTTTAAATTCCTTCCCTCTTCCCATGAGAATATTTGAGGGAATTTTTAATTCCCCACTTGTCCTCTCTCCCACATGGGGACAAGGACCTCCTTTATGATGAGATCTTGTCTAATCCCAAAGTACTTTGTACCCCTCTCCATGTCATGTCCTTTCTCCTTCCACCTCATGTCCACTTCACCTTTTAGGGCTATCTCACATGCCACATGTCAAGATGTGAGGGCTTGTGAGTTCTCAACTCACCTTAGCCCTACATCTTGATATTTGGTGGCTCAATCTTGACCGTCCATTTCCCCTAGGATTTTCCAAAAATCCTATAAATACCCCCTCTTTTCTCCTATTTTGGGGAGAGATCATTTGTGCTAGCCAAACTCTTGCAGTTTTGTTTCTCAACCAACACTTAGCTATTTTCATATTTTCATCCACTTGCACTCATCCTCACAACATCATTTAGCTTGCATCTACTTGCCATCAAAGGAGCATACACATCCAAGATCGAAGGGCCAACCAAAGGATCGACTCAAAACAAGGTATAACATTCCGTTTGTTGCTTTTGTCTTGTTTTGTTTCCAACTTAGGCTAATCTTGAGGTGTAGGTTGTTTTAGTGTTTATTTGCACTCTTTCACTTGTTGCTTGATTTCTAATGCTCACATTCGACCTATCACAAAACTGACTCTTGGGTCTCCACTGTTGTGGGGTTGAAACAAGTTTTGGCTATTTAACAAGTTGTGGTTGTTTAGCCGACGGGCCCGGTATAGTGATCTTGGTTTGTCCAGGGGAAGGTGCACCAGCTATAGTGGCCTTGCCACTTCGCGTAGTAGCATTGCATTGTGGTTCTCTCTTGACCGTAATGGTATTGATGTACTCATCGTCCGTTTTGACATTATTTATTATTGGTCCACTGGAGTAATCGTACTTGACTCGGGTGAAGTTAGCTTGGTTCTGCGAACCTGAAGTGGAAGCATTATGGGAACCATGATCCTGCAGTGGATTCTTGTGGATAGTATGGTCTGAGTTGGAGTTAAATTGTGATCCACCCACTTCAATGGTGCGATTTTCGATGAGGTATTGTATGATGTTTTTCAGTTGTCGACAGTTGGAAGTTGTATGCCCTTTGACTCGATGGTATTCGCAAAGTGCATTATCATTCCACCATGCTGGTTTGAATTATCTGGGGTCATAACGTTTGATTTCTAGAAGTTTGATGACCCCGTGCTGGATGCATTTCTTAAGGACTTCTTCAATGGGTTCACCTAAATTGGTGTATGTGCGACCCTTAGGAAATTGTCTCATTTGACGATATTGTCCTTGACTGTTTTGACCACTTTGATTGTTTGACACAGTATTGGGAGGAGGTGTCAATGCCGTTGTTGGTTTGTTTTGTTGTTGGACCCCTTTCAGGGCCAATACAGGACTTGCAGTCTTGGCGTCCACAACACCGTCATTTGTAACATGCTTATTCTTGACCCAATATTTGTTTTTGTCAGCAGGTGGGTTGGTGTTCGTGTTTTTGGAACCATATCTCAGTTCTCCCTTTGCGATAAGGGCTTTCTGAATTTGGACTCCCTTTTCCACTAATTCTGTGAAATTTGTGCAACAGTGTATTTGTAATGCAAATTTTAGGGGTCCTACAAGTGTTTGGACGAACATGTCAACTTTTTCCCTTTCAGGAATGTCAATGTGACATCGACTAGCGAGGCTTCTCCATTTTTGAAAGAATGGAATAAATGTCTCACCCGAGTCTTCTTGCGTGAGATTACACAAGCTAGTAATAGAGGTATCCATGTCAATGTTGTAGGCGTAATTGTGTATGAATTTTCGTTTGAGCTCATCCCATTTCTGGATATCTTTTTGAGTTGAGAACCATTCAAGGGCTTGACCTGCCAAACTTTTGGAAAAAAGTCTCATCAAGTATGTTGGTTCGTAGGCGATATCCATACAGTTGGTTGCGAATTCGCGAACATGTTCAATGGGATTTGTCTTGCCTCTATATTTTGTGAAGTTGGGTGACACGTATCCTGGTGGAAATGAAGGCATGTATAAGTTCATGTCAAATGGGTATACATCCAGGTCATATGATATTTCTAGTTTCCTGCCTGAGATGTACATGTTTTGCATAGTTTTCTCCATATCCCTCATTCTTGCTTTGAGTTCATCTATGGTAGGGTTGTTTACATTTCCGTGTGTTGGGTTGCCTGGTACACCATGTGTTCCCGTCTGGTGTGCGTGGATGTTGGTATATTGTGGTGGTATGGATTGTTGTGGTACGTATGACGTGTGCTGTTGGTATTGGAAGTTATGATTTGGTGCCTGTTGATGAGTATGAATGTTGGATGAGTATGTTGGGATATGTCCCCTAGCCATGTGTGTCGTTATTTGGGGGATGTTGTGACCATGAATGTTATGGTGTATCAATGATGTCATGGGTTGTGTTGTTTGGCCACCTTATGTAAATTGTTGGTTTTGTACAAGGGGGACGTTTGTATTTGTGCCTTGGGAGGCAATGACATTTGACTATGTTGTCGTGTTAACATTTTGTTGTTGTCCTTTAATAAAGATACGTCCTATGGCTCCTCCCAAAGGATTTTGTGAATTACTACCGAACGGATTTGTCGAAGTTGTGTTCATGGTGGTAGATGTAGTTGTCAAAGGGGGATTGTGGTGACTTGATGATGCCCCCGTGGTATTTACTGTCGTGGTGAAAAGAGGATTGGAATAATTTTCCCATGTTGTTGAGGAGCCAATAGTGGTTCCATCCGATTGGGGTAGTGTTGTGGATGTTGTGGATGATTGTGATCCCCCAATGGATGTAGCATTTATTGTGTTGGAGATGTTTGGGACATTGGGTGTGGTATGTACTGTCGTTGTCATCCCAAAGGAAGTATTGTTCGTTGTATTTAGAAGTTGACCACTATGTGACATGTTATGTGCGTTATTGGCATTAGGGTCATGAAGTGTCAAATTTAGCGTGTTGGCATCAAATCCTGGTGGTAACTTAGCTCCTTCACTCAAGAGCATGGCTACGAATCTGTCTCTATCCCGACGAGCTATTGTTTCAGCGAGCTGATAGACCTCTGGGTCTTGTGTCAATGCCTCTATGTTTTCCTGAAGTAGTTGACCATTTTCATCTCTTTGCAAGTAGAGGTCGAATGTACTGTTTGACAAAGGTTGCGTTGTTGTTGGAGGTTGATTGTCTAGATTGGTAAATGGATCGTACAAGGTCTAGTTTGAGTCATATGGAGGATTGTTGGGGTCTTGCCTAAAGTTTTCCATTTGTCTCTTTTGTTTTTGAAGTCTGGTTTCAACCATAAATGAGATTGCTCAAAAAGGTTATGACAACTAAATGCAAGTATGACACTATGTGAAGTCTAAGTTCAAAATGACTCCTAGAATGAATAATATTTTTGGATTTTTGTGAATAAGGTATGCAATGTGTATGCAATGTAAGATAAGGTTATCGAAGCACTTCTAAGCTTGAACTTTGTTTTTGATTTGGACTGCTAAAGGACTTTGTTGTAAATGACAAGTTGACAAGATCTAAGTGACTAGTGAGTCTTCCTAACTAGACTTTTGAGTTGGAAGAAATCTCACAAAAGAGGACAATGACTAAAAGGAGGTTTGATAACTTGGTCCAAAAGTGTCTAATTTCGAAAACAATGACTTTGCCAAGGGGTGCTTTAAGATTTTCCTAATCCTAACTATGCAAAATGTGAACCTAGGGATAGTCTAATGTCAAATGTATGCAACGAAAGAGGAATGAGGTATGAAACCTATGGTGACTAATGCAAACTAATGGTCAAGACTTTGAGCAATTTCAAGTTAGGTTTATGAAAGAATCTTCTTGATGACAGAGTTTGACAAATGGTTGATAGTTTAAAGACCTATGGTTTTGACTGTGAACTTTTAAAATATTGATAGGCAAATGCATCTCAGTTTAGCAATTGCGTCACAGTTTAACATATGCGGTTCAGTTTTTCACTTGCGGATTTCTGACTGTCAAATGCGGCTCTGTTAATCAAATGCGGCGTTTATGTTATCAGATGCGTCACGATTCCTACAGATGCATTGTTCTAAGTCTCAGATGCGGTTTATCAGAGTAGTTGCGTTGCAGAATATCAGTTGCGGTTCGACAGATATGACAATTTTGGTTTCAAAGTGATTTTCATGTTGTTTTGATGGAAGTTTTGATCTGTTTGATGAATGTTTTGTTTTGAACTGTGGTAAAAACCAAAAAACACTTGACAAACACAAAATTTTATAAAGTAACCAAACACACATCAGATAAGCACGATCCTAGGTTAGGCCATGACAATATTCGCTAGATTCCACGTGGGTTTCCCCAATCACATATTTGTAGCATGTGAATTCAGAAGCTTTGCTGCACGGGCTCCCCCTTACAGTGCACTCTCTTCTCAGGCCAACCAAGCTTCCAACCCCCATGAAACTCCCATGGCGAGCTGATCACCTCTACTACAAACTGCGAAAGTGTGGATTCCTTCACACTGACCGGTGCTGCGCTAGCAAATAGAAGGATTTAGGCTTACTACACAAGAGTTTTTAGTTCGGGACCCCCGTTCGAGTGGCCATACATGGGGCAAGAGATTAATCACCATTAAGGTGGAACTCCAGCCTGAAGAGGTTAAGCTCAACAGGGTTTAAGGGAGTACAACTCTGTCTGTATGACACATCCGCACTCGCAACCTTAGGCTTTCCCTTAAGGTTTACAATTATATACCGGTCGGGGGTAGCTTGGCTTTAGCTCCGTTGCCGGTTTGAGTCACGTTGGGGTGATGAAATCCCCAAGAAGGCCCAATTTCTAGAGTTGGTAACCGTTTCTCTTACACCCAAGATCACCCAAAAGCGCGAGGGGAGAGGATACTCCGATGTACCAAGTCAAGGTAAATAACAGAAAAGAATGGGTCTGGTTTTCTGATCACAAGGTTTTCACCAAGTGAGAGCATACTCACCTACCATTCCACAATCACAATCAAGCATAAAAGGAATGATTTCATTTTATAAGCACCAAAAACAAATGTTTGCTAATCTAGAAATAAACAAGCACAATGTTTGTTTCTTCCTTCTTTGACATGCGAATCTGCAAACAATGAATATTAGTAGTCTCGTATGTAATGGTCTCTGACACACGAAAGAGGATCGCCACACGCTACAAGAAAATATTAGTAACACCAAAGATCTAATCTAATTAACATGCAAGAATAAAAACACAGAAAATATAGAAAACCAGAAAACCAGTAAATAGAAAAACCCAAAAATATGAAAATCAAAATGACAACACCGAAAGAAACTTTTACCAGACAGATGCGGCGCGACAGAGCAAATGCATCGCTCGGGTTTTCAAATGCGACTCAGAATGTTAGATGCGTCGTTCTGGTCAGCGGTTGTGGCTTGTCAGAGCAATTGCGACACTAGTGTTCTCTGATGCATCGCGATGCATCCAATGCGTCACAATGTTTAAAAAAAAAAAACACTTGCGGCAATCCGTACCTGTACCCTGCAAAACGATAGAAAACAACAAAAAACCGTACGAAAATAGGAAACACACGAATGGGGATCGCCACACGCTACAAGAGAGGATTAGTAACACAAAATCTACTCTTAGCCAACATGCAAGAATAAAAAGAATACAAAAAATCAGGAAACCATAAACCAGAAAAACCCAAAAATCTGAAAATCAAAATGACCAAACCGAAAGAAACCTTTACCAGACAGATGCAGTGCGGCAGAGCAAATGCGTCGCTCAAGTCTTCGAATGCGGCTCAGAATGTCAAATGCGTCGTTCTGGTCAACGGTTGCGGCTTGTCAGAGCGAGTGCGTCGCTTATGTTCTCTAATGCGTCGCAACATATCAAATGCGTCACAATGTTTTTAAAAAAAACATTTGCAGCAACCCTGCATACCACAAAAGCACGAAAACAACAAAACCATACCTGAAAATAGAAAAACGCCTCGGGTTCACCAATGTAATCAAGGGAAAATCAGAATTGTTAAAGGGGTTAGCACAATAACATTAAAATTCCAATGAAATAACAAAGCACAAAGGAAATAATATGAAAACAAAAGGAACAATGTTACCCTAAGTCCTCATCTTCCATGGTTGACCTTTGTTACACCTCCTAGCTTGCAGTAAATAAAGATGCCCTCAGATTTCAAATGAGCAACTATGACAAATGACAAAGCCCTATGCAAGTGATGAAGGATTTGTATAAAAGAAATGATTTCACACTAAAATGACAATGACTGCAAATGACAATGACCATAACCTAAAATGAACAGAAATGAGCCTGAGAGATCCTGGAATAAGAACAAAATTGCCATTTTATAAAAACTACAATTTTGAACGTGTGGCCAGGATGAGAAGATGACAAATACCCTAGAATCAATGGTCGAGATTGAATGTTGTAGTATAAATTAGGGTTAGGTCAAAATTAGGGCAATGATAAGAAATGAATGGCCAAGATTGAATTATAAGATAATTCAATCAAGGGCCGAAATTAAATGAGATGTCAAAAGATAAGAATTAATTTGGAAGATAAGATTGGCATGGACAAAGAGGTTGCTGGAGAAATTAAATAATAAAATTTATTTACTCCAGATGACCAGTGAATAATTAAATAATAAAGATATTATTAGATTATAGAAGAATGTGACAAAAGGAATCATTTCGAATTAAATAATAATTTAATTCAAAATTCAAGAGAGTGGACCAAATTAAATAAATTAAATTTATTTAATTTAATGAGAGAAGAGGTTAATGAATAATTAAATAATTAAAATAATTATTTAATTATAGTACAAAAATCAAATAAATTAGAATCTATTTAATTTTAAAAGAAGGGGACTTGCTTAGTGACGTAATTAAATAAATAAAATTTATTTATTTAATAATCAAGAGGAATAAATGACAAAAGGGGAATTAAATAAATTAAGAAATTTATTTAATTAAAGGAAGACTTAGGTAATTAATGACGTATTAGATAAATAAATAAAATTTATTTATTTAATAATCATGAGGAATAAATGACAAAAGGGGAATTAAATAAATTAAGAAATTTATTTAATTAAAGGAAGACTTAGATAATTAATGACGTATTTAATAAATAAAATTTATTTATTTAATAATCATAAGGAATAAATGACATGAATTAATTAAATAATTATGAATTATTTAATCAATAGTCGAATGTGGACCAAGGACATAATTAAATGACTTAATTATGCTAGGACGAAAGTGGTAAAAATGAAGCTTGCAGGCCTAGGTCATTTTTAGGTGTCTACAAAGCTCACAATTTCCTTTCACTTATGTTCTTCTCATTCGATTTGATAAGAGGCTTTGGGTTCATTAACATTTATTGTTTTCATGGTAAGAGAAGACTATACCTCTATGACTAGATTAGCATCTGTCGTACTTGGAATTACTGTCTGTCCAAATGCCTCCATGCAAAAAAGTGAGAGAGCATCCTTTTGGTTCAGCAATTGCAATTGATACAGCCTAGTAGATTGGTTTCTGGGGGTGGTAGAAGCGTCTCTGGTTGTGATAAGGGTTTTGTACCCTGGAGCTTCATATAGTAATTTCTCCAAATTAGCCTTGGACCAAACATCATCCAACACCACCAAAGTTGGCTTAGAGTGCCTTAAAAGCTGCTGCTGAAGCTGTATATGTGCATCCTCTACATTCTGAAACTCGGGTACCTTCCTCCCAATGATCTTCTTCCATATAGTCTCTAAAATTCCCTTGAGATTTGGGGATTGTGAAACAATGACGAAAACTATATTTTCGAAACAACCTGATGTCCACAAAAACAATTGTGCTATTAGCACGTTGTAAAAGAACTGCAAAATCCTTAAGCAGAGCACTACCTCTGCAGGCAATTACCCTCATGTTTTTTATTTAAAAAAAATCACGACTCAAGAATTAAGAGCCTACAAAGTTGACAACATAAATGGTAGACAACTCCTACCAAAATCACCTCGGCAACAGAGATATGTAAGGGATGAAATGTAAAGTTAGTCACCTTACATGGTAGTTCTCATAATCCTCGAAACTTTAGTTTCCTATATCTTTCCTTGAACTTTAAATTCCATGTTATTTTAGAAGTGGACGCCCATAAAAACTTAAATACCACCCAAGGAAACAGTCATCTAGGCAAGTGGACTGTAGAGAAGTTATTTTAACACGACACCCATTTGTACTCAAATAACAAATAAAAGTTATCATCTTCACACATGTGAATGGCAAGATTTGAATTTGAATATGATTAATCTTTTAATCTTACTTTTACAATCATATTACATTAGAATTATAGTTAATCTAATAATATGTAACAATCCATTACTAATGGTCTATGTGAGAATATATTAATATCATTTTTACAAGGATCAATAGTTGAAACCTAGGTCTATGCAATATTCACAAAAGTTGCTAACCAAATTAAACCTAATGTTATTGTATTGATAAAAAATGCAAGCAAAATTTTATTTCTATCAACTCAAGATATGTTGTTTGCTGGGTAATGTTAAGAATTAGCTGTCACACTTAATGTCTAGCAATCATACTTTATGTGCAATGAGCACATTGATAGGTATATATAATGAATTGTTTTTAATTAATTAGAATATTACAAAGAAATGTAGATATTTTCTTACAACAATGGAAGTCATTCTACACAAAGTATAGTGCCAAAAGGTGGAGTACATTAAATTGATTGATCCATCTAGTAATTTGAGGGTAATCCTCATCTTTCCTCCAAAGGGAGGCATATGCAAAATCTTGCATGCAAACATATTACTAGTTTCTAAACCTTCAGAAGACATGTAGATCTACTAAAGTTTGCACATGCAAAATTGCAGTAAATGGGAAATCCTAACAATCAACATCTCTAATGTCAATTGATACACTTTCAAGTGTTAGACCTTGACATTTATGAATTCTCAAAGCCTACATCATTTGATCAAATGTTAGCTAATTATAATGATTTGCACAAGGTTATTATATTAACATCATAGGTCTAATACAATTATTTTTTATTCAGATGTGTCTAATACAATGAGAATAGTTAAAATGGGTTAGGATATGTGGAAGCTCATAAGAGTCAACAATTTTTTGCTCAATTTACAATTCAGAGATTTTATCAAATTGTGTGCCAATTATTCCATGTTTGTGCATTTTCCCTTTGAATATTCACTTAGATTCATAAAGTTGGCATATTGTGTCTTGAAGCCTTTCGTTCATTAAATCTTATTAATGTGTGATAGTGTTGATCCTTGACAATCAAATCCTAACCTATCATGCTCAAATATATAGAACACAATGTTCTAAGTCATCAAATAGTTCTAAAACACCAGCCTAGAGGACGTCATCATAATAAAAGTTAAAACAATCATTTTTGCCACAAGCATATTGGCCTACTTCCCTTGGATAATCAGGTTCCTATTGGTAGTCACTTCATCATCCTCATTGGTGATTTGGATCCATTTTAACATTCTTGTGTATGTTTTACCTTCATACCATATAAATTTAACATTGTTGTACATTAAAGATATATTTCGTCAACAAGGTGGTGAACCATCTCAACTAAAATTTTGTATCTTTCTTACATAAGATATGTAGATCCAAAAATGTTACTAGGAGCTACTTATGAAATATCTAAAATTTGTTATAGTTCATGCTTTATACCATGCAATATTTTCCAATCGAGAGACCACCCAAGATCTAGGAGCTCTAGTGAAAGCACAAGAGAGACCAAACATGACATAATAATTCTATTCTATCAAAAGATTCAAATGTACAATATGTATGCATGAATATTGTTAGAATTGTGAAAAAATGAGCTACATGATCAAACAATGAACAAAGATACCTTCCATGCAAGAGAGATGCAAACAACAATATATAATATCCTCAACAAGCTATAGAATTCAAGAGTTCAAAGTTCATCGAAGGCATGCTAATATAATGAGGGTTGAGTGCTATATAGGAGCAACCCTAAATGATAAATGGATTAGATCATGACAAGTGTCAACATCTCATGCAATAAGGTAAAATGATCTAATAATAGCTTTCTAGTTAACATAGAAAATCACTCCTAAGTTTGGCTTAAGTGCATGAGAATAAATTAAACTAATAATTAATTAAAGATTAATTAATTATTAGCTAATGCATGATTACTTGTACACCTCCCCTTAAGATGAACCTAGTGAGTAGCTCAAAACCCTAAAAGGAGAATGCATGATGGGTCCCTTCAAACAAGGCCTAGTGAGGTACCCATATACAAACAATCTAATCTATCACAACTAGAGAAAAGGAGAAAAACACATGGGAAAAGCTCCTCCATGTTGTTTTGGAGTGATCTAAGTATCGAGTTCTTGTTTCTATGTACTAGGCGGATGCAACATGCATCAACGGTTGGTTACCCATGCAGTTTGGTGAGATGGAGCATTTAACATATGGAAACTCTTGCATTCCCATTTCTAGAGTTTATTCATTTTAGCACTATATCAGTCATCTTTTGATAGTTTTCTACAATTTCTTCATGCTTCAGTGATGTTCTACATGTTTCTCTTCATTTTGGGACATTGTTTTGGAGGATTTTTAGTCCATTCAACTTTCTCTCTTCTGGAGAGGATTTTTCCCCATGTTATTTTCTCCTTTCCTCCAATTGTGAGAGATTAGATTGTTTGTACATGGATACCTCAATAGGCCTTATTTTTTGGGACCCATCATGCATTATCTTTTTAGGGTTTTTAGCTACTCCCTAAGTTCGGCTTAAGAGGGGGTGTTAGAGTAAACATACATTAGCTAATAAATAAATAATTATTCTTTAATTAATTATTAGTTTAATTTATTCTCGTGCACTTAAGCTAAACTTAGGAATTATTTTTTATGTTAACTAGATAGTTATTATTAGATCATTTTTTCTCAGTGCATGAGATGTTGACACTTGTCATGATCTAATCCCTTTATCATATAGGATTACTCCCATATAGCACTCAAATCTCATTGCATTATCATGCCTTTGAATTCTTGAACTCTCAACCTTTTAGGACTCTTGTTCTTTTTGAAGATTCTTGAAGTTCATTTTGTAGCTTTTTCTTGTTGAAGATATTGCATATTACTATTTGCAACTCTCTTGCATGGAAGGTTTCTTTGTTCATTGTTTGATCATGTGGCTCGTGTTTTTCATAATTCCAACAAATATGATTGATTATCATATAATTTATTGAATGATTTTATAATAAAAACCCCTTGGTTGCATAGTGCAAAGTGAGGTATAAGATAACATAAAATTATGACGTGTGTATCAATCTAATGACTTAAGGCATAAAGTGATAATGCCCTAAATAAACTTAAGTAAACTAGTGTAAATAAGACCAAAGAGGTAAACTAATTAGGTCATATACCATATTCACACCAACATAATATACTAATTATTTTCTTAGTAATGTGAAATTATTTTCATTCTAGTCCTTTATGTTTTTTTTTTTGACAAATGACTTGGTTGTTCTATATAATAAGTACATGCTAGAGTTATTGGGGGGTTTTAGATGCATGGTGTAATATTAAAAATAAGGGGAATAGTTGCTTCTAGTTTTAAAGAAAAGAAATTGCCTCACATAGGGTTCTTGTCTATTATCCAATAGGTTATCCTCACTTCAAATTTATGGGTTGTCGTAGATCCTATCAATTGAGTACTAGGGAATGTTGGTGCTATTATCCATAAAAGTGACAATAGCCCCATATTTGTCAATATTTATTGTAGTCAAATTTGAACATTATGTGGGTCCACTTTTGGATGTGCATGATCTACCCCTTCTATCCATTATTTTAGTTAACCATGCATGTCATTGCTAACTCTCACTAAAAATGGCATGAGATTTGAGAATCCATAAGTCTCAAGGTCTTACACTTGAAAGGCTGATGATAAACATCAAAGACATTAATCATTAAGGTATCATGTATGCTATAGTCTTGTGGGTCCAATATTTGATAGATCTACAACTCCCCAACCTTCAACTACTACTAATATGCCCATATGCATGATATTGCATATATCCCCTTTAGGAACATAGAATAGGATCATACACACACAATCACAATCTCTTGCTACTAGACATTTAATCAACAATATAATTGAAGACCTTGGTAATCACAATCTATACAATATCTTCTATTACCAAAATATAACAAAGTTTGTGTTTCTTTAAAATTTTGTTTAATTACATAGTGCACTCATTGCAAGTGACTATCGACATGCCAATTGCATCATGACAATAAAAAAATAAAAGAAGCACTACTTGCTACATGCACATTTACCTTCTATTTTTCTTAGTTAAAGTTGCAATAGAAACAAATGTTAAAGATACATAGGAGTTCTAAATCTTGCTTTAAAAATTTGAACTATGTATAAAGGATCTAGAGTCAAATGTAATTAATGAGGTTTGAATTGGGGGCTACTAATATTTTTTCATCTTAAAAGGTTAATCTCTTGAAAAGATGTTTCCAACAAATTTACTCATGCTCATTAAATTGTTAAGAAAAAATAGAAGCACCTAAGCAAAGCACTAGTTACCTCTAGAAGCAATTATCCTCATTAAAAAGAAAAAAATCATAACTCAAGAAATGAGAGCCTACAAATTTGACACTGGAAATAGTAAACAAACCCTCACCAAAAATCACCTTGATAACATTTATTTGTGTGTATATGTATATATCCATACATACCAAATGAAACAACAAAAAAATTAATTGTGTTAGATGATAATTTTCATAATCTTTGAAACCTTCAATATCCAATATCTTTCTTTGAAATTAAAATAAATAAATAAATAAATAACTTAAAAAATGTTCAACAATTTCAAAATATATAACAGTATTTATTTATTTTTTGTATTGATGATGCATGATACAAAGAGAATGCAGTATTAAACTTCAGAAGAAACTTGCAGCCACAAAACAGCTACAACAATAAAATGTACAACAATTACATGACACAGAGCTGTACCAATAACAAATACAACCAATACATGACAATAATTTTAATAATTCTAACAATTAACAATAAGTAATCTATTAACCTTTACAGCATACCCTATATGAAATCTTACACTAAGAAAAATACTTCAACTGATAAATAGGAGGTGTTTTCCATAGCATGTCAAATTGTGATATTGTTTTCCAATCAAACTTAAGCAACAGTTATCTAGACAAGTGAACTGTAGAGAATTTATTTAAAAACTTAGACACCCGTTGAAACTCAAATAACAAAAAGGGAACAGTAAAAAACATATAGGTCCTTCAAACGAAATCAGCCTTAAATATTTGCATACCAATTTAGCCTGAATACCGGACAGACCAAAGCCCTTTGCCTAAATTCTTAGGTATTGACTACAGGGGCCAGAAATTTCAGAGTGGCTTCCAAATGCATGATCAAAACAAATGGAAGAACATCACAGAAATGATGAAAAAGAAACATTACCTTTGATATGGGGATCATTACAAATAGCTTAGTTTAAATTCTTTTGAAAGCTTCTTTAATCTTTAAAATTTCAATTTATGGGCCTCTTTATTTATTGATCACGAAGTTGATCATAAAGATATATTCAATTAGAAAGCTTCATCAACCTTAATCTCCTTGAACTTTCTTCAAATGTTTTATATTGGATTGTTTTTTAATTTTATCTTTTATTATTTTATTTTATTGAAAGTTTCAATTTCAAAGAATCTCTTTATGTTAAATATATTTATATGATGTTTGACTAAAATTTAGTTATATAATTTAGAGTTTTTTATTAATTTACATTTCATGAATAGTTAATTTGACACACAATTTTGTAATAGCTAATTTTTTAATGAATGGAAAATGATTCTACGAATTTTCTTGGGAACTTTGTAAGGACCAATAATTGAGACCTAGGGTGAATAGAAAATATATGAGAATTTATTTAATATCCTTTTTGCAAGGACCAATAGTTGAGACCCAGAATGAAACCTAATGTCATTGAATTGAGTTTGAGCTATAATTAAAATTTTATTTCCAAAGATATTACTTGATACGAATTTAATATTTATATTATTTGTTGGTTAATTCTAATAATTAGCAAACACACTTTATGTGCAATGAGCACATTGAAAGGTATTTAGAAAAAAATGTTCTTTAATGAATTGAACTATTACAAAGAAGTATAGATTTTTTTTATAATGGAAGTTAATGCATATAATGTATAGTGTCAAGGGGTGAGTACATTATTGATTGAACCATATATGTAGACAATCTTCCTCCTTCCTTCAAAGGAAGGCATAGGGGTGAGTGCAAGGTCATGATGAGTCACACGATGAGGATAGGAAAAATACATGTTTTCACTTACTCAAAATTGTGAAATAAATGTTTGACTTTTTACTTGAGACAAGTAAAAAGTATATTTTGCTTTGGCAAAAACTAGAGAAAAATGAATATCCATTCTAAATAGATATCCATTTTGTTAAATAGTCATATATAATATATTTATATGATATATTATTATAAAATTATTGTTTATATATTATATATTATTATAAGT
Organism: Sequoia sempervirens; assembly: GCA_007258455.2. Lineage (NCBI taxonomy): Eukaryota > Viridiplantae > Streptophyta > Pinopsida > Cupressales > Cupressaceae > Sequoia > Sequoia sempervirens. The sequence continues at coordinate 100,101,199 of VDFB02252616.1, read as the reverse complement.
TATGTATTATTTATATAATATATTTATATATTCTTATATATAAATTCTATATTATATATTATTAAAATATTATATATTATTTATGTTAAAAATTAATACACTCAATATACGAATATCTATTTTCTTCCAAAACAAATATCCATTTAGAATGGATATTTGTTTCTTGAATGTCGATGTAAAGGAACAGGGAATACCTCTTCCATTTAGTTATGTGATTGAGACAAAAGGTGAAGGTGAACAACACAAAATGGATATTGGAAAGCTAAAAAATAAATATCTATTTTAGAAGTTTGGATTTTATCGTTCAAATTGGCCAAGTGAGTCTTTTTTGTTTTATCAAAATTTATTGAAATTTTTCATATAAATTAGGTTTTTACATATAGTTTTAGTAATTAGTTATTTTTTGTTAATTTATAAGTTTTGAATTATAAATAGGTTGAAATGGCAGAGGAAGTTGAAAACGTGAACCCTCCCCCAGCAAAACCTCCTTCAATTCAAGACTTGATTGACATAAATATTGTTGAATTCAAGGACATTACAAAAATATACTATTGTCACCCTCAATTGTCTACAATTACAACCACCTTATAGGGAATTATTGTTCATGCTAAAAGTCTTACAAGGGAACATGAATCATTTTAGGAGTGTCAAGAATCCAAGATGCAAGAATACTGTAAGGGCTTGCCATATGATTAAGTGAAAGAATAAGACATATACAAAGCCAAGTTAGCATATAATTTTGTGAATCTTTAAACTAGATTACCTATTGATGTATGTAAGCCCAAATTTTCCATAAAATGGTGCACACATGAGGGTATGACATAAAAAATTGGGATCTTTGGTGGATGTGGATTTTTGTAAATCCCCCAACAACAATCATGATGTCCCTCTATATTAATTTCATAAACTATATGTAGAGTTTGTTTTAGGAAAGCATGTGAACTATTTTCATGTTAGATATTTCCAAAGAGTAGGTAGAGGAGCTCCTCAAGGTAGAACTAGGACAATGTGAAAAATGCAAGGTCCATATATTTCCCCACACCTTATTCTTTCTCCACCTCCAATAACACACCTAGATGTTATTAAAAATGCAACAACTCAGAGCCTCAATGTCATACACTCTTTGACTAGCCATTTGATTACATAGACCTATCAATTTTCCCAACCATGTGAGATTGATGCTCTTGGTCAGTTGTTTGATATTGGTAGATTGATCTGGGGGATATTTTTCAGTGAAAATTGAAGTGTCTCCAATACTCATAATTTTAGCACCATTAGAAAGATCTCAGCATCCTGATTTCAACGCAACTTGAATGGAGCGGAAAGGAGTCTATTTGCACAAGTTATGGCTAGTCAAAGGATTGGTCAAACAGCGTACCAAGGGCCGACAGGAAGCGAAAAAATTCATCATCATAGAATTCACCAAAAATGTCTTCATCATGAAGTGCTCATCGAGACGATTCTGACAAAGTACGTTTCATCGAAAATGGAGCTCGTACGCGGGAAATACGATTACTCAAAGTTTCTGTTGACTTGAAGGTACAGTGATGATGTCAGCATCTATGCAAATCAAAGGTGGACCAATCCGCGGTTGACACATGTCATCCGTACGATGACGTCAGCATCTACGTGGCAGCACAGTCATCGGTCTAGTCAACTATTCGTAGCACAGTTGGCAGCGTAGTCAGCATGATGAAGTGGCTTCCAGGTGGCCGTGACGTGGCAGGTGACTGTGTTGCATCAGAAAATTAAATCATGCCATGTGGCAGTCTTCTCGGGTGACACATGCCCCCTCTTTGCGTTGGCAGTCTGCGAGTTCATTGTGTGGTTCAACAAAATATGAAATGGGCTCGAACCTGTGACCCGCTTCCTCACAAGAGAAATGCTCCACCGTTGCACCATCACTGTTTGGTCTAAACTATATTTGGTTCGTGTTTTTTTTTGTTATGTTTTCAGTGGGAGTATAAAGACAAAAGGGTGGTCGGCGTGGTTGGAACCCCCGACCAACCCTATAATAAAATAACTTGCCATCGACAGACCACCGATGGGCATTCAACTATAAATGGAGTCTGTTTGGTTTTGTTGTATAAGTTGGCCCGAATTCGTAACCAAATGCCTATAAAGCCCAAAACAAACAAAAACCCACCTAACAAATTAATAAAGGGGGTTAAAAAGAATCAAACAAACCCTATTACGAGTTGATTAAGGGGGTTAGGAAGTTAATGATTTTGTTAAGCATTTTTAGGCTAATTTCATGTATAAAAGGGGGGATGTGTAAGCTCTTGGGTGTTCATTCAAGTGATGAAGTATTGGAATAGGTGACACAAAAGAGAGGTCTTGTGGAGATTTTTGAGCCATTTCCGTACGACGGAGTATTGTTATGCTGCCAAAGTGCTTGAAGAGATGGTCTTGGTGCATTTGTAATTTTTTTGGAGATTAATCGGATCGGTCTCACTCTATTGGAGCGGACCCGGAGACGTAGTCACATTTGTGACGAACTCCGTTATCAGATTGTTTGCACTTTTTCTCTCCTTCTCTCTCATGTTCTAATTTTCACCTTAAGTTTTAAGACTTTAATGCATAAGTTTCAATAATATTTGCATGAATTATTTATTTTAAAAATTAATACATTCAATATACGAATATCTATTTTCTTGCAAAACAAATATCCATTTAGAATGGATATTTGTTTCTAGAATGTCGATGTAAAGGAAAAGGGAATACCTCTTCCATTTAGTTATGTGATTGAGACTAAAGGTGAAGGTGAACAACACAAAACGGATATTGGAAAGCTAAAAAATAAATATCTATTTTAGAAGTTTGGATTTTATCGTTCAAATTGGCCAAGTGTGTTTTTTTTGTTTTATCAAAATTTATTGAAAATTTTCATATAAATTAGGTTTTTACTTATAGTTTTAGTAATTAGTTATTTTTTGTTAATTTATAAGTTTTGAATTATAAATAGGTTGAAATGGAAGAGGAAGTTGAAAACGTGAACCCTCCCCCAGCAAAACCTCCTTCAATTCAAGACTTGATTGACATAAAAATTGTTGAATTCAAGAACATTAAAAAAATATACTATTGTCACCCTCAATTATCTACAATTACAACCACCTTATAGGGAATTATTGTTCATGCTGAAAGTCTTACAAGGGAACATGAATCATTTTAGGAGTGTCAAGAATCCAAGATGCAAGAATACTGTAAGGGCTTGCCATATGATTAAGTGAAAGAGTAAGATATATACAAAGCCCAGTTAGCATATAATTTTGCGAATCTTTAAACTAGATTACCTATTGATGTATGTAAGCCCAAATTTTCCATAAAATGGTGCACACATGAGGGTATGACATAAAAAATTGGGATCTTTGGTGGATGTGGATTTTTGTAAATCCCCCAACAACAATCATGATGTCCCTCTATATTAATTTCATAAACTATATGTAGAGTTTGTTTTAGGAAAGCATGTGAACTATTTTCATGTTAGATATTTCCAAAGAGTAGGTAGAGGAGCTCCTCAAGGTAGAACTAGGACAATGTGAAAAATGCAAGGTCCATATATTTCCCCACACCTTATTCTTTCTCCACCTCCAATAACACACCTAGATGTTATTAAAAATGCAACAACTTAGAGCCTCAATGTCATACACTCTTTGACTAGCCATTTGATTACATAGACCTATCAATTTTCCCAACCACGTGAGATTGATGCTCTTGGTCAGTTGTTTGATATTGGTAGATTGATCTGGGGGACATTTTTTAGTGAAAATTGAAGTGTCTCCAATACTCATAATTTTAGCACCATTAGAAAGATCTCAGCGTCCTGATTTGAATGCAACTTGAATGGATCGGAAAGGAGTCTGTTTGCACAAGTTATGGCTAGTCAAAGGTTTGCTCAAATAGCGTACCAAGGGCCGACAGGAAGCGGAAAAATTCATCATCATAGAATTCACCAAAAATGTCTTCATCATGAAGTGCTCATCGAGATGATTCCGACAAAGTTCGTTTCATCGAAAATGGAGCTCGTACGCGGGAGATACGATTAGTCAAAGTTTCTATTGACTTGAAGGTACAGTGATGATGTCAGCATCCATACATGATGATGTCATCATCTATGCAAATCAAAGGTGGACCAATCCGCGGTTGACACATGTCATCCGTACGATGATGTCAGCATCCACGTGGCAGCACAGTCATCGGTCTAGTCAACTGTTCGTAGCATAGTTGGCAGCGTAGTCAGCATGATGACGTGGCTTCCAGGTGGCCGTGACGTGGCAGGTGACTGTGTTGCATCAGAAAATTAAATCATGCCACGTGGCAGTCTTCTCGGGTGACACATGCCCCCTCTTTGCGTTGGCAGTCTGCGAGTTCATTGTACGGTTCAACAAAATATGAAACGGGCTCGAACCTGTGACCCGCTTCCTCACAAGAGAAATGCTCCACCGTTGCACCATCACTGTTCGGTCTAAACTATATTTGGTTCGTGTTTTTTTTTGTTATGTTTTCAGTGGGAGTATAAAGACAAAAGGGTGGTCGGCATGGTTGGAACCCCCGACCAACCCTATAATAAAATAACATGCCATCAACAGACCATCGATGGGCATTCAACTATAAATGGAGTCTGTTTGGTTTTGTTGTATAAGTTGGCCCGAATTTGTAACCAAATGCCTATAAAGCCCAAAACAAACAAAAACCCACCTAACAAATTAACAAAGGGGGTTAAAAAGAATCAAACAAACCCTGTTACGAGTTGATTAAGGGGGTTAGGAAGTTAAATATTTTGTTAAGCATTTTGAGGCTAATTTCATGTATAAAAGGGGCGATGTGTAAGCTCTTGGGTGTTCATTCAAGTGATGAAGTATTGGAATAGGTGACACAAAAGAGAGGTCTTGTGGAGATTTTTGAGCCATTTCCATACGACGGAGTATTGTTATGCTACCAAAGTGCTTGAAGAGATGGTCTTGGTGCATTTATAATCTTTTTTGGAGATTAATCGGATCGGTCTCACTCTATTGGAGTGGACCCGGAAACGTAGTCACATTTGTGACGAACTCCGTTATCAGATTGTTTGTACTTTTTGTCTCCTTCTCTCTTGTGTTCTAATTTTCACCATAAGTTCTAAGACTTTAATCCATAAGTTTCAATAATATTTGCATGAATTATTTTTGTTAAAAATTAATACATTCAATATACGAATATCTATTTTCTTGCAAAACAAATATCCATTTAGAATGGATATTTGTTTCTTGAATGTCGATGTAAAGGAAAAGGGAATACCTCTTCCATTTAGTTATGTGATTGAGACAAAAGGTGAAGGTGAACAACACAAAATGGATATTGGAAAGCTAAAAAATAAATATCTATTTTAGAAGTTTGGATTTTATCGTTCAAATTGGCCAAGTGAGTTTTTTTCGTTTTATCAAAATTTATTGAAATTTTTCATATAAATTAGGTTTTTACATATAGTTTTAGTAATTAGTTATTTTTTGTTAATTTATAAGTTTTGAATTATAAATAGGTTGAAATGGTAGAGGAAGTTGAAAACGTGAACCCTCCCCCAGCAAAACCTCCTTCAATTCAAGACTTGATTGACATAAATATTGTTGAATTCAAGGACATTACAAAAATATACTATTGTCACCCTCAATTGTCTACAATTACAACCACCTTATAGGGAATTATTGTTCATGCTAAAAGTCTTACAAGGGAACATGAATCATTTTAGGAGTGTCAAGAATCCAAGATGCAAGAATACTGTAAGGGCTTGCCATATGATTAAGTGAAAGAATAAGACATATACAAAGCCAAGTTAGCATATAATTTTGTGAATCTTTAAACTAGATTACCTATTGATGTATGTAAGCCCAAATTTTCCATAAAATGGTGCAAACATGAGGGTATGACATAAAAAATTGGGATCTTTGGTGGATGTGGATTTTTGTAAATCCCCCAACAACAATCATGATGTCCCTCTATATTAATTTCATAAACTATATGTAGAGTTTATTTTAGGAAAGTATGTGAACTATTTTCATGTTAGGTATTTCCAAAGAGTAGGTAGAGGAGCTCCTCAAGGTAGAACTAGGACAATGTGAAAAATGCAAGGTCCATATATTTCCCCACACCTTATTCTTTCTCCACCTCCAATAAAACACCTAGATGTTATTAAAAATGCAACAACTCAGAGCCTCAATGTCATACACTCTTTGAGTAGCCATTTGATTACATAGACCTATCAATTTTCCCAACCATGTGAGATTGATGCTCTTGGTCAGTTGTTTGATATTGGTAGATTGATCTGGGGGATATTTTTCAGTGAAAATTGAAGTGTCTCCAATACTCATAATTTTAGTACCATTAGAAAGATCTCAGCGTCCTGATTTGAACGCAACTTGAATGGAGCGGAAAGGAGTCTGTTTGCACAAGTTATGGCTAGTCAAAGGTTTGGTCAAACAGCGTACCAAGGGCCGACAGGAAGCAGAAAAATTCATCATCATAGAATTCACCAAAAATGTCTTCATCATGAAGTGCTCATTGAGACGATTCCGACAAAGTACATTTCATCGAAAAAGGAGCTCGTACGCGGGAGATACGATTAGTCAAAGTTTCTGTTGACTTGAAGGTACAGTGATGATGTCAGCATCCATACATGATGATGTCAGCATCTGTGCAAATCAAAGATGGACCAATTCGCGGTTGACACGTCATCCGTACGATGACGTCAGCATCCACGTGGCAGCACAGTCATCGGTCTACTCAACTATTTGTAGCATAGTTGGCAGCGTAGTCAACATGATGACGTGGCTTCCAGGTGGCCGTGACGTGGTAGGTGACTGTGTTGCATCAGAAAATTAAATCATGCCACGTCGCAGTCTTCTCGGGTGACACATGCCCCCTCTTTGCGTTGGCAGTCTGCGAGTTCATTGTGTGGTTCAACAAAATATGAAATGGGCTCGAACCTGTGTCCCGCTTCCTCACAAGAGAAATGCTCCACCGTTGCACCATCACTATTTGGTCTAAACTATATTTGGTTCGTGTTTTTTTTTGTTATGTTTTCAGTGGGAGTATAAACACAAAAGGGTGGTCGGCATGGTTGAAACCCCCGACCAACCCTATAATAAAATAACTTGCCATCGACAGACCACCGATGGGCATTCAACTATAAATGGAGTCTGTTTGGTTTTGTTGTATAAGTTGGCCCGAATTTGTAACCAAATGCCTATAAAGCCCAAAACAAACAAAAACCCACCTAACAAATTAATAAAGGGGGTTAAAAAGAATCAAATAAACCCTGTTATGAGTTGATTAAGGGGGTTAGGAAGTTAATTATTTTGTTAAGCATTTTTAGGCTAATTTCATGTATAAAAGGGGGGATGTGTAAGCTCTTGGGTGTTCATTCAAGTGATGAACTATTGGAATAGGTGACATAAAAGAGAGGTCTTGTGGAGATTTTTGAGCCATTTCCGTACGACGGAGTATTGTTATGCTGCCAAAGTGCTTGAAGGGATGGTCTTGGTGCATTTGTAATCTTTTTTGGAGATTAATCGGATCGGTCTCACTCTATTGGAGCGGACCCGGAGATGTAGTCACATTTGTGATGAACTCCGTTATTAGATTGTTTGCACTTTTTCTCTCCTTCTCTCTCATGTTCTAATTTTCACCTTAAGTTTTAAGACTTTAATGCATAAGTTTCAATAATATTTGCATGAATTATTTATGTTAAAAATTAATACATTCAATATACGAATATCTATTTTCTTGCAAAACAAATATCCATTTAGAATGGATATTTGTTTCTAGAATGTCGATGTAAAGGAAAAGGGAATACCTCTTCCATTTAGTTATGTGATTGAGACTAAAGGTGAAGGTGAACAATACAAAACGGACATTGGAAAGCTAAAAAATAAATATCTATTTTAGAAGTTTGGATTTTATCGTTCAAATTGGCCAAGTGTGTTTTTTTTGTTTTATCAAAATTTATTGAAATTTTTCATATAAATTAGGTTTTTATTTATAGTTTTAGTAATTAGTTATTTTTTGTTAATTTATAAGTTTTGAATTATAAATAGGTTGAAATGGCAGAGGAAGTTGAAAATGTGAACCCTCCCCCAGCAAAACCTCCTTCAATTCAAGACTTGATTGACATAAATATTGTTGAATTCAAGAACATTAAAAAAATATACTATTGTCACCCTCAATTGTCTACAATTACAACCACCTTATAGGGAATTATTGTTCATGCTAAAAGTCTTACAAGGGAACATGAATCATTTTAGGAGTGTCAAGAATCCAAGATGCAAGAATACTGTAAGGGCTTGCCATATGATTAAGTGAAAGAATAAAACATATACAAAGCCAAGTTAGCATATAATTTTGTGAATCTTTAAACTAGATTACCTATTGATGTATGTAAGCCCAAATTTTCCATAAAATGGTGCAAACATGAGGATATGACATAAAAAATTGGGATCTTTGGTGGATGTGGATTTTTGTAAATCCCCCAACAACAATAATGATGTCCCTCTATATTAATTTCATAAACTATATGTAGAGTTTGTTTTAGGAAAGCATGTGAACTATTTTCATGTTAGATATTTCCAAAGAGTAGGTAGAGGAGCTCCTCAAGGTAGAACTAGGACAATGTGAAAAATGCAAGGTCCATATATTTCCCCACACCTTATTCTTTCTCCACCTCCAATAACACACCTAGATGTCATTAAAAATAAACTCAGAGCCTCAATGTCATACACTCTTTGACTAGCCATTTGATTACGTAAACCTATCAATTTTCCCAACCACGTGAGATTGATGCTCTTGGTCAGTTGTTTGATATTGGTAGATTGATCTGGGGGATATTTTTTAGTGAAAATTGAAGTGTCTGCAATACTCTTAATTTTAGCACCATTAGAAAGATCTCAGCGTCCTGATTTGAACGCAACTTGAATGGAGCGGAAAGGAGTCTGTTTGCACAAGTTATGGCTAGTTAAAGGTTTGGTCAAACAACGTACCAAGGGCTGATAGGAAGCGGGAAAATTCATAATCATAGAATTCTTCAAAAATGTCTTCATCATGAAGTGCTCATCGAGACGATTCCGACAAAGTTCGTTTCATCGAAATTGGAGCTCGTACGCGGGAGATACGATTAGTCAAAGTTTCTGTTGACTTGAAGGTACAGTGATGATGTCAGCATCCATACATGATGATGTCAACATCTGCAAAATAAAAGGTGGACCAATCCGCTGGTTGACACATTGCTTCATCCGTATTTATGACGCCAAGATTCATGGCAGCACATACTATCGGTCTAGCCAATGTACTGTAGGTACGTTTATGCCAGTCAGCATGATGACATGGCTTCCAGGTGGCCGTGACGTGGCAGGTGACTGTGTTGCATCAGAAAATTAAATCATGCCACGTGGCAGTCTTCTCGGGTGACACATGCCCCCTCTTTGCGTTGGCAGTCTGCGAGTTCATTGTGCGGTTCAACAAAATATGAAACGTGCTCGAACCTATGACCCGCTTCCTCACAAGAGAAATGCTCCACCGTTGTACCATCACTATTCGGTCTAAACTATATTTGGTTCGTGTTTTTTTTTTTATGTTTTCAGTGGGAGTATAAAGACAAAAGGGTGGTCGGCGTGGTTGGAACCCCCGACCAACCCTATAATAAAATAACATGCCATCGACAGACCACCGATGGGCATTCAACTATAAATGGAGTCTGTTTGGTTTTGTTGTATAAGTTGGCCCGAATTTGTAACCAAATGCCTATAAAGCCCAAAACAAACAAAAACCCACCTAACAAATTAACAAAGGGGGTTAAAAAGAATCAAACAAACCCTGTTACGAGTTGATTAAGGGGGTTAGGAAGTTAAAGATTTTGTTAAGCATTTTTAGGCTAATTTCATGTATAAAAGGGGGGATGTGTAAGCTCTTGGGTGTTCATTCAAGTGATGAAGTATTGGAATAGGTGACACAAAAGAGAGGTCTTGTGGAGATTTTTGAGCCATTTCCATACGACAGAGTATTGTTATGCTGCCAAAGTGCTTGAAGAGATGGTCTTGGTTCATTTGTAATCTTTTTTGGAGATTAATCGGATCGGTCTCACTCTATTGGAGCGGACCCGTAGACATAGTCACATATGTGATGAACTCCGTTATCAGATTGTTTGCATTTTTTGTCTCCTTCTCTCTCATGTTCTAATTTTCACCATAAGTTTTAAGACTTTAATCCATAAGTTTCAATAATATTTGCATGAATTATTTATGTTAAAAATTAATACATTCAATATACGAATATCTATTTTCTTGCAAAACAAATATCCATTTAGAATGGATATTTGTTTCTTGAATGTCGATGTAAAGGAAAAGGGAATACCTCTTCCATTTAGTTATATGATTGAGACAAAAAGGTGAAGGTGAACAACACAAAATGGATATTGGAAATCTAAAAAATAAATATCTATTTTAGAAGTTTGGATTTTATCGTTCAAATTGGCCAAGTGAGTTTTTTTTTGTTTTATCAAAATTTATTGAAAATTTTCATATAAATTAGGTTTTTACATATAGTTTTAGTAATTAGTTATTTTTTGTTAATTTATAAGTTTTGAATTATAAATAGGTTGAAATGGCAGAGGAAGTTGAAAACGTGAACCCTCCCCCAGCAAAACCTCCTTCAATTCAAGACTTGATTAACATAAATATTGTTGAATTCAAGGACATTACAAAAATATACTATTGTCACCCTCAATTGTCTACAATTACAACCACCTTATAGGGAATTATTGTTCATGCTAAAAGTCTTACAAGGGAACATGAATCATTTTAGGAGTGTCAAGAATCCAAGATGCAAGAATACTGTAAGGGCTTGCCATATGATTAAGTGAAAGAATAAGACATATACAAAGCCAAGTTAGCATATAATTTTGTGAATCTTTAAACTAGATTACCTATTGATGTATGTAAGCCCAAATTTTCCATAAAATGGTGCAAACATGAGGGTATGACATAAAAAATTGGGATCTTTGGTGGATGTGGATTTTTGTAAATCCCCCAACAACAATCATGATGTCCCTCTATATTAATTTCATAAACTATATGTAGAGTTTATTTTAGGAAAGCATGTGAACTATTTTCATGTTAGGTATTTCCAAAGAGTAGGTAGAGGAGCTCCTCAAGGTAGAACTAGGACAATGTGAAAAATGCAAGGTCCATATATTTCCCCACACCTTATTCTTTCTCCACCTCCAATAACACACCTAGATGTTATTAAAAATGCAACAACTCAGAGCCTCAATGTCATACTCTTTGACTAGCCATTTGATTACATAGACCTATCAATTTTCCCAACCACGTGAGATTGATGCTCTTGGTCAGTTGTTTGATATTGGTAGATTGATCTGGAGGATATTTTTCAGTGAAAATTGAAGTGTCTCCAATACTCATAATTTTAGCACCATTAGAAAGAGCTCAGCGTCCTGATTTCAACGCAACTTGAATGGAGCGGAAAGGAGTCTATTTGCACAAGTTATGGCTAGTCAAAGGTTTGGTCAAATAGCGTACCAAGGGCCGATAGGAAGCGGAAAAATTCATCATCATAGAATTCACCAAAAATGTCTTCATCATGAAGTGCTCATCGAGACGATTTTGACAAAGTACGTTTCATCGAAAATGGAGCTCGTACGCGGGAGATACGATTAGTCAAAGTTTCTGTTGACTTGAAGGTACAGTGATGATGTCAGCATCCATACATGATGATGTCAACATCTGTGCAAATCAAAGGTGGACCAATCCGCGGTTGACACATTTCATCTATATGATGACGTTAGCATCCACGTGGCAGCACAGTCATCGGTCTAGTCAACTATTCGTAGCACAGTTGGCAGCGTAGTCAGCATGATGACGTGGCTTCCAGGTGGCCGTGACGTGGCAGGTGACTGTGTTGCATCAAAAAATTAAATCATGCCACGTGGCAGTCTTCTCAGGTGACACATGCCCCCTCTTTGCATTGGCAGTCTGCGAGTTCATTGTGTGGTTCAAAAAAATATGAAACGGGCTCGAACCTGTGACCCGCTTCCTCACAAGAGAAATGCTCCACCGTTGCACCATCACTGTTCGGTCTAAACTATATTTGGTTCGTGTTTTTTTTTGTTATGTTTTCAGTGGGAGTATAAAGACAAAAGGGTGGTCGGCGTGGTTGGAACTCCCGACCAACCCTATAATAAAATAACTTGCCATCGACAGACCACCGATGGGCATTCAACTATAAATGGAGTCTGTTTGGTTTTGTTGTATAAGTTGGCCCGAATTTGTAACCAAATGCCTATAAAGCCCAAAACAAACAAAAACCCACCTAACAAATTAATAAAGGGGGTTAAAAAGAATCAAACAAACCCTGTTACGAGTTGATTAAGGGGGTTAGGAAGTTAATGATTTTGTTAAGCATTTTTAGGCTAATTTCATGTATAAAAGGGGGGATGTGTAAGCTCTTGGGTGTTCAGTCAAGTGATGAAGTATTGGAATAGGTGACACAAAAGAGAGGTCTTGTGGAGAGTTTTGAGCCATTTCCGTACGACGGAGTATTGTTATGCTGCCAAAGTGCTTGAAGAGATGGTCTTGGTGCATTTGTAATCTTTTTTGGAGATTAATCGGATCGGTCTCACTCTATTGGAGCGAACCCGGAGACGTAGTCACGTTTGTGACGAACTCCGTTATCAGATTGTTTGCACTTTTTCTCTCCTTCTCTCTCATGTTCTAATTTTCACCTTAAGTTTTAAGACTTTATGCATAAGTTTCAATAATATTTGCATGAATTATTTATGTTAAAAATTAATACATTCAATATACGAATATCTATTTTCTTGCAAAACAAATATCCATTTAGAATGGATATTTGTTTCTAGAATGTCGATGTAAAGGAAAAGGGAATACCTCTTCCATTTAGTTATGTGATTGAGACTAAAGGTGAAGGTGAACAATACAAAACGGACATTGGAAAGCTAAAAAATAAATATCTATTTTAGAAGTTTGGATTTTATCGTTCAAATTGGCCAAGTGTGTTTTTTTTGTTTTATCAAAATTTATTGAAATTTTTCATATAAATTAGGTTTTTATTTATAGTTTTAGTAATTAGTTATTTTTTGTTAATTTATAAGTTTTGAATTATAAATAGGTTGAAATGGCAGAGGAAGTTGAAAATGTGAACCCTCCCCCAGCAAAACCTCCTTCAATTCAAGACTTGATTGACATAAATATTGTTGAATTCAAGAACATTAAAAAAATATACTATTGTCACCCTCAATTGTCTACAATTACAACCACCTTATAGGGAATTATTGTTCATGCTAAAAGTCTTACAAGGGAACATGAATCATTTTAGGAGTGTCAAGAATCCAAGATGCAAGAATACTGTAAGGGCTTGCCATATGATTAAGTGAAAGAATAAAACATATACAAAGCCAAGTTAGCATATAATTTTGTGAATCTTTAAACTAGATTACCTATTGATGTATGTAAGCCCAAATTTTCCATAAAATGGTGCAAACATGAGGGTATGACATAAAAAATTGGGATCTTTGGTGGATGTGGATTTTTGTAAATCCCCCAACAACAATAATGATGTCCCTCTATATTAATTTCATAAACTATATGTAGAGTTTGTTTTAGGAAAGCATGTGAACTATTTTCATGTTAGATATTTCCAAAGAGTAGGTAGAGGAGCTCCTCAAGGTAGAACTAGGACAATGTGAAAAATGCAAGGTCCATATATTTCCCCACACCTTATTCTTTCTCCACCTCCAATAACACACCTAGATGTCATTAAAAATACAACAACTCAGAGCCTCAATGTCATACACTCTTTGACTAGCCATTTGATTACGTAAACCTATCAATTTTCCCAACCACGTGAGATTGATGCTCTTGGTCAGTTGTTTGATATTGGTAGATTGATCTGGGGGATATTTTTTAGTGAAAATTGAAGTGTCTGCAATACTCTTAATTTTAGCACCATTAGAAAGATCTCAGCGTCCTGATTTGAACGCAACTTGAATGGAGCGGAAAGGAGTCTGTTTGCACAAGTTATGGCTAGTTAAAGGTTTGGTCAAACAACGTACCAAGGGCTGATAGGAAGCGGGAAAATTCATAATCATAGAATTCTTCAAAAATGTCTTCATCATGAAGTGCTCATCGAGACGATTCCGACAAAGTTCGTTTCATCGAAATTGGAGCTCGTACGCGGGAGATACGATTAGTCAAAGTTTCTGTTGACTTGAAGGTACAGTGATGATGTCAGCATCCATACATGATGATGTCAACATCTTTGCAAATCAAAGGTGGACCAATCCGCGGTTGACACATGTCATCCGTACGATGACGTCAGCATCCACGTGGCAGCACAGTCATCGGTCTAGTCAACTGTTCGTAGCACAGTTGGCAGCGTAGTCAGCATGATGACATGGCTTCCAGGTGGCCGTGACGTGGCAGGTGACTGTGTTGCATCAGAAAATTAAATCATGCCACGTGGCAGTCTTCTCGGGTGACACATGCCCCCTCTTTGCGTTGGCAGTCTGCGAGTTCATTGTGCGGTTCAACAAAATATGAAACGTGCTCGAACCTATGACCCGCTTCCTCACAAGAGAAATGCTCCACCGTTGTACCATCACTATTCGGTCTAAACTATATTTGGTTCGTGTTTTTTTTTTTATGTTTTCAGTGGGAGTATAAAGACAAAAGGGTGGTCGGCGTGGTTGGAACCCCCGACCAACCCTATAATAAAATAACATGCCATCGACAGACCACCGATGGGCATTCAACTATAAATGGAGTCTGTTTGGTTTTGTTGTATAAGTTGGCCCGAATTTGTAACCAAATGCCTATAAAGCCCAAAACAAACAAAAACCCACCTAACAAATTAACAAAGGGGGTTAAAAAGAATCAAACAAACCCTGTTACGAGTTGATTAAGGGGGTTAGGAAGTTAAAGATTTTGTTAAGCATTTTTAGGCTAATTTCATGTATAAAAGGGGGGATGTGTAAGCTCTTGGGTGTTCATTCAAGTGATGAAGTATTGGAATAGGTGACACAAAAGAGAGGTCTTGTGGAGATTTTTGAGCCATTTCCATACGACAGAGTATTGTTATGCTGCCAAAGTGCTTGAAGAGATGGTCTTGGTTCATTTGTAATCTTTTTTGGAGATTAATCGGATCGGTCTCACTCTATTGGAGCGGACCCGTAGACATAGTCACATATGTGATGAACTCCGTTATCAGATTGTTTGCATTTTTTGTCTCCTTCTCTCTCATGTTCTAATTTTCACCATAAGTTTTAAGACTTTAATCCATAAGTTTCAATAATATTTGCATGAATTATTTATGTTAAAAATTAATACATTCAATATACGAATATCTATTTTCTTGCAAAACAAATATCCATTTAGAATGGATATTTGTTTCTTGAATGTCGATGTAAAGGAAAAGGGAATACCTCTTCCATTTAGTTATGTGATTGAGACAAAAGGTGAAGGTGAACAACACAAAATGGATATTGGAAATCTAAAAAATAAATATCTATTTTAGAAGTTTGGATTTTATCGTTCAAATTGGCCAAGTGAGTTTTTTTTGTTTTATCAAAATTTATTGAAAATTTTCATATAAATTAGGTTTTTACATATAGTTTTAGTAATTAGTTATTTTTTGTTAATTTATAAGTTTTGAATTATAAATAGGTTGAAATGGCAGAGGAAGTTGAAAACGTGAACCCTCCCCCAGCAAAACCTCCTTCAATTCAAGACTTGATTAACATAAATATTGTTGAATTCAAGGACATTACAAAAATATACTATTGTCACCCTCAATTGTCTACAATTACAACCACCTTATAGGGAATTATTGTTCATGCTAAAAGTCTTACAAGGGAACATGAATCATTTTAGGAGTGTCAAGAATCCAAGATGCAAGAATACTGTAAGGGTTTGCCATATGATTAAGTGAAAGAATAAGACATATACAAAGCCAAGTTAGCATATAATTTTGTGAATCTTTAAACTAGATTACCTATTGATGTATGTAAGCCCAAATTTTCCATAAAATGGTGCAAACATGAGGGTATGACATAAAAAATTGGGATCTTTGGTGGATGTGGATTTTTGTAAATCCCCCAACAACAATCATGATGTCCCTCTATATTAATTTCATAAACTATATGTAGAGTTTATTTTAGGAAAGCATGTGAACTATTTTCATGTTAGGTATTTCCAAAGAGTAGGTAGAGGAGCTCCTCAAGGTAGAACTAGGACAATGTGAAAAATGCAAGGTCCATATATTTCCCCACACCTTATTCTTTCTCCACCTCCAATAACACACCTAGATGTTATTAAAAATGCAACAACTCAGAGCCTCAATGTCATACTCTTTGACTAGCCATTTAATTACATAGACCTATCAATTTTCCCAACCACGTGAGATTGATGCTCTTGGTCAGTTGTTTGATATTGGTAGATTGATCTGGGGGATATTTTTCAGTGAAAATTGAAGTGTCTCCAATACTCATAATTTTAGCACCATTAGAAAGAGCTCAGCGTCCTGATTTCAACGCAACTTGAATGGAGCGGAAAGGAGTCTGTTTGCACAAGTTATGGCTAGTCAAAGGTTTGGTCAAATAGCGTACCAAGGGCCGATAGGAAGCGGAAAAATTCATCATCATAGAATTCACCAAAAATGTCTTCATCATGAAGTGCTCATCGAGACGATTCTGACAAAGTACGTTTCATCGAAAATGGAGCTCGTACGCGGGAGATACAATTAGTCAAAGTTTCTGTTGACTTGAAGGTACAGTGATGATGTCAGCATCCATACATGATGATGTCAACATCTGTGCAAATCAAAGGTGGACCAATCTGCGGTTGACACATGTCATCTATATGATGACGTTAGCATCCACGTGGCAGCACAGTCTTCGGTCTAGTCAACTATTCGTAGCACAGTTGGCAGCGTAGTCAGCATGATGACGTGGCTTCCAGGTGGCCGTGACGTGGCAGGTGACTGTGTTGCATCAAAAAATTAAATCATGCCACGTGGCAGTCTTCTCAGGTGACACATGCCCCCTCTTTGCATTGGCAGTCTGCGAGTTCATTGTGTGGTTCAAAAAAATATGAAACGGGCTCGAACCTGTGACCCGCTTCCTCACAAGAGAAATGCTCCACCGTTGCACCATCACTGTTCGGTCTAAACTATATTTGGTTCGTGTTTTTTTTTGTTATGTTTTCAGTGGGAGTATAAAGACAAAAGGGTGGTCGGCGTGGTTGGAACTCCCGACCAACCCTATAATAAAATAACTTGCCATCGACAGACCACCGATGGGCATTCAACTATAAATGGAGTCTGTTTGGTTTTGTTGTATAAGTTGGCCCGAATTTGTAACCAAATGCCTATAAAGCCCAAAACAAACAAAAACCCACCTAACAAATTAATAAAGGGGGTTAAAAAGAATCAAACAAACCCTGTTACGAGTTGATTAAGGGGGTTAGGAAGTTAATGATTTTGTTAAGCATTTTTAGGCTAATTTCATGTATAAAAGGGGGGATGTGTAAGCTCTTGGGTGTTCAGTCAAGTGATGAAGTATTGGAATAGGTGACACAAAAGAGAGGTCTTGTGGAGAGTTTTGAGCCATTTCCGTACGACGGAGTATTGTTATGCTGCCAAAGTGCTTGAAGAGATGGTCTTGGTGCATTTGTAATCTTTTTTGGAGATTAATCGGATCGGTCTCACTCTATTGGAGCGAACCCGGAGACGTAGTCACGTTTGTGACGAACTCCGTTATCAGATTGTTTGCACTTTTTCTCTCCTTCTCTCTCATGTTCTAATTTTCACCTTAAGTTTTAAGACTTTATGCATAAGTTTCAATAATATTTGCATGAATTATTTATGTTAAAAATTAATACATTCAATATACGAATATCTATTTTCTTGCAAAACAAATATCCATTTAGAATGGATATTTGTTTCTAGAATGTCGATGTAAAGGAAAAGGGAATACCTCTTCCATTTAGTTATGTGATTGAGACTAAAGGTGAAGGTGAACAACAAAAAACGGATATTGGAAAGCTAAAAAATAAATATCTATTTTAGAAGTTTGGATTTTATCGTTCAAATTGGCCAAGTGTGTTTTTTTTGTTTTATCAAAATTTATTGAAAATTTTCATATAAATTAGGTTTTTACTTATAGTTTTAGTAATTAGTTATTTTTTGTTAATTTATAAGTTTTGAATTATAAATAGGTTGAAATGGCAGAGGAAGTTGAAAACATGAACCCTCCCCCAGCAAAACCTCCTTCAATTCAAGACTTGATTGACATAAATATTGTTGAATTCAAGAACATTACAAAAATATACTATTGTCACCCTCAATTGTCTACAATTACAACCACCTTATAGGGAATTATTGTTCATGCTAAAAGTCTTACAAGGGAACATGAATCATTTTAGGAGTGTTGAGAATCCAAGATGCAAGAATACTGTAAGGGCTTGCCATATGATTAAGTGAAAGAATAAGACATATACAAAGCCCAGTTAGCATATAATTTTGTGAATCTTTAAACTAGATTACCTATTGATGTATGTAAGCCCAAATTTTCCATAAAATGGTGCACACATGAGGGTATGACATAAAAAATTGGGATCTTTGGTGGATGTGGATTTTTGTAAATCCCCCAACAACAATCATGATGTCCCTCTATATTAATTTCATAAACTATATGTAGAGTTTGTTTTAGGAAAGCATGTGAACTATTTTCATGTTAGATATTTCCAAAGAGTAGGTAGAGGAGCTCCTCAAGGTAGAACTAGGACAATGTGAAAAATGAAAGGTCCATATATTTCCCCACCCCTTATTCTTTCTCCACCTCCAATAACACACCTAGATGTTATTAAAAATGCAACAACTCAAAGCCTCAATGTCATACACTCTTTGACTAGCCATTTGATTACATAGACCTATCAATTTTCCCAACCACGTGAGATTGATGCTCTTGGTCAATTTTTTGATATTGGTAGATTGATCTGAGGGATATTTTTCAGTGAAAATTGAAGTGTCTCGAATACTCCTAATTTTAGCACCATTAGAAAGATCTCAGAGTCCTGATTTCAATGCAACTTGAATGGAGCGGAAAGGAGTCTGTTTGCACAAGTTATGGCTAGTCAAAGGTTTGGTCAAACAGCGTACGAAGGGCCAATAGGAAGTGGTAAAATTCATCATCATAGAATTCACCAAAAATGGCTTCATCATGAAGTGCTCATTGAGACGATTCCGACGAAGTTCGTTTTATTGAAAACGGAGCTCGTACGCGGGAGATACGGCCGGTCAAGGTTTCTATTGACTTGAAGGTACAGTGATGACGTTAGCATCCGTACATGATGATGTCAAAATCTTTGCAAATCAAAGGTGGACCAATCCACAGTTGACACGTGTCATCCGTACGATGACGTCAGCATCCATGTGGCAGCACAGTCATTGGTCCAGTCAGCTGTCTGTAGCACAATTGGCAGCGTAGTTAGCATGATGACATGGCTTCTAGGTGGCCGTGATGTGGCAGGTAACTATGTTGCATCAGTGAATTAAATCATGCCACATGGTAGTCTTCTAGGGTGACACGTGCCCCCTCTTTGCATTGGCAATCTGCGTGTTCATTGTGCGGTTGAACAAAATATGAAACGGGCTCGAACCTATGACCCACTTCCTCATAGGAGAAATACTCCACCGTTGCAGCGTAACTGTTTGGTATAAACTATATTTGGTTCGCATTTTTTTTGTTATGTTTTCAGCAGAAGTATAAAGACAAAAGGGTTGTCGGCGTGGTTGGAACCCTCGACCAAACCTATAATAAAATAACTTGCCATCGACAGACCACCAATGGGCATTCAACTATAAATGGAGTCTGTTTGGTTTTTTTGTATAAGTTGGCCCGAATTTGTAACCAAATTCCTATAAAGCCCAAAACAATAAAAAATGCACCTAACAAATTAACAAAGGGGGTTAAAAAGAATCAAAAAAACCCTATTACGAGTTTATTAAGGGGGTTAGGAAGTTAATGATTTTGTTAAGCCTTTTTAGGCTAATTTCATGTATAAAAGGGGGGATGTGTAAGCTCTTGGGTGTTTAGTCAAGTGATGAAGTATTGGAATAGGTGACACGAAAGAGAGGTCTTGTGGAGATTTTTGAGCCATTTCCGTACGACGGAGTATTGTTATGCTGCCGAAGTGCTTGAAGAGATGGTCTTGGTGCATTTGTAATCTTTTTTGGAGATTAATCAGATCGGTCTCACTCTATTGGAGCAGACCCAGAGACGTAGTCACATTTGTGACGAACTACGTTATCAGATTGTTTGCACTTTTTCTCTCCTTCTCTCTCATGTTCTAATTTTCACCTTAAGTTTTAAGACTTTAATGCATAAGTTTCAATAATGTTTGCATGAATTATATTTCCATTAAGTTGTTATAATTAAGCATTCAGATTCACAATTAGTCTAGATCCTATATAGATCATAGATCCTCCTTCTCTACTCATCATATGACACCTACACAAGATGATCCAGCAAGGTATAGAATATATAGAG
Source organism: Sequoia sempervirens (assembly GCA_007258455.2). Lineage (NCBI taxonomy): Eukaryota > Viridiplantae > Streptophyta > Pinopsida > Cupressales > Cupressaceae > Sequoia > Sequoia sempervirens. Next base: position 100,080,594 of record VDFB02252616.1, on the reverse strand, counting down.
AGACATTAGAGGTAAGAAGACATGTAGAAGAGTCAAAGGCAAGAACACAATGAGAGCCATCAAGGGTTAGAGGAGAAAAGAAAAATCAATCTTTCATAAAGGTAAAACTTAAAGTTATTCCATATTGTATTTTATTTAAAATTAATATAACAAATATTAGTACTAATGTATATTTAAGTGGGATAATATTTGATAACAAATGAGGAGCTTAAAGAAGTTCATTATGGTACGATTTCAACAATTGAATATGGCCTAGAATTAATAGTATTTTTTTATACATGTTTAACTTGTTTATTATATGCATATGATTTAAACTGCAATTAATTAAATATATTAATTTAAAACTTGATCTTATTTTAATTTTGTAGTCTACTCCAAATGTGAATGAGGTGGCATCTTTGCTTTAATATGTTATAGTAGAACACTTGATCATCCTAAGGGATTGTCATTCACAAAATGAATCTTAGAGAAATCACAAAGATCAAGGTAATTGAATAGAATTTTAATTGAATTAATAGTTTAAGGAACTTATAAAACTTATTATAGTGATTTATATGCTAATTTCAAATATATTACGATTATATGTACATACAAATAGTTTACATTCTTGTCAATTTTTTTATACAAGAAGTTGTATTTGGTTCATCCATGATGAGACCTTCTCAAACAATGGAAGAAGATGTTATAACTTGAACAATTTAGATATTCACCATACTTAAGTGTACGTAGGTTGATGAGGTTAGACAACATCTTCTCTAATTGAATGTGTAACCTTTAAGCTTCTAGAGGTTACCAAGTTATTTGGTAAATCTCATGTGCTACCTTTTTTAAGGTTGGAAGACTTTTCATCTCACCTCAAAGGTCACTCAACATTTGGCATCAAGGTTGACGACTTGGTCAAATAGGTTGTTGTTTCACATAATCCAAGTGATCTAAGATTGACACCTATAGGATACTTGTCTACCCATTTGTGCCACATCTTGGGGTACTTGTCAATCCATATCATAGGTGGATTGCCTCTCCCTTGCGTATATATGCAAGGCTTTCTCATCATTGTAAGTTGGGTTGACTAAATATATAATATTTGCATTGTTCACTTGTGCTTGTCTTTTATCTCCATAATTTCTTGTTTCCTATCTGGTATCAGAGCATAGGGGAGATAGTTTCATGCCATAGGTGAACGAATTTCATTTTATTTGGATAGTTCAATTTTTGTGTTGCAACAATTGTAGAAAGATGGTTAGGCATTTCTAAGAGAATTTTGAGGTATCATTTAGAGTCAACTTGCACATCACCACATTATCTATGATTTAAAACCCCCTTTATCATCTCAAAGATCAAAGAGGCCATGATATTGAAGGAAATAAAAAAACCAATGTATCATTCAACATCTGCATTGCCTATCTTTGGTGTTTGCTTTTTCCCTCTCGATCTGCCATTTGAGATCCCTAATCTCTTGGATGGTGGATAAAATTATGGGGAACCCTAGCATATTACATTTTTTAGTACCCTCCCATAGGTTTGTTTTGTTTTTTCTCTCTACAAGGCTATGTAGCAGAGAGGAGCCACACTTTTCATGTAGTAGAGGTCACAAGGAAGCATACACAATCATGGGGAAATCCACACATAGGTAGAAATTGAAGATTTATGAAATATTTTGTAGGCCATGACATAAGGTGTAGTTCGTGGCATCAATTTGCGACATAATTTGTAGGCCACGACATGCCTTAACCTGTATAGGAGCCCATAGACCCCCATTCCTTTGGCTTGCAAGTTAATTTGATGTGAGGTATAAAGCAGGTGCAGTATAAGCATGCATAGCCCCTAACTGTGCAATCTTGCAACTTGCATTTGCAGGCCACCCATGATGGCTACAGATTGCAGTCCATTTGGAAGCACCAAATCATCACTCAAAGCCATGAATACGGTCAATGTAGGATCAAAGGGTTCCAAAGTAGGCCCCTAAGTGGCAATGAAATTTTTGAAAAATAGAGTTAGGCAACTTGACATAAAAATTTGAATAGGTTATTAACATAATTTGAAAAATATGTAAGAACAAAACTTGTAGAAAATTGAATGTAGTTTCTAGGCTACTAGTCCTCTTTTGGAAAAATGGTAAATCTATTTTGCGAAAATTTGAAATTTCAATGCACTGGGACTAAATTTTCAAGAAAACGATAGAAAGAAGGTGTATTCTGACCACCCTAAGTACAAGAATTTTTTTTTGTTTTGAAACTTTCAATATATGTAGAGGACACATGCCTAGATGTGCCAAATATTTTTTTGTAATTTTTTTGCTTGTAAAGAATTAGTTATGATTTTTTATTAGAACATTTCAAAATTATTAAAACATGTTTTCTTACCACCATAACTTGGTCAAAAATTTATGAAATTCATTTTTTTATCCTATGGTATGTGAAGCATAGAATGTGAAATAGTTTGAAAGTTATAGAAGTTTTTCAATGAGCCTATCAATTAGGACTTTAGTCGTAATGTATGTAGAAAATCAATAATAATTATTTATTAAATTCAAAATAAGGCATATCTTATATTGGTGGAAAGCTGACATTTTTTTCTATAAACACTTTTTGTTTCATCAAATTTGGATTAAAAAAAGTCATCAGCCATAAGGGAGAATTTCAAAAAACTAAGGAAATTTTGTAAACACATTTTTTGAGTTGACTTTCCAAGTTTGACTATCCTGAACCGAATCCTGAGCCTATTGATTTCGTTAGAAAAATTAGATATACATTTGAAATGGATATCCATCTCAAATGGATATCTGTTACTTGTATTTTTATAATACATAATATTTAATATATTAATATATACTAATATACTAGTCTATTATATATTATATTATTATATTACATAATATATATTGCATATATTTTATATAGTATATTATATACTATATCTAGTACATATAGTAAATATTATACATTATATCCATATTATTTAATATATATTAATATATATATATTATAATATGTTTAATACGTAGTATATATTATATGTTGCATTATAATATATATATATATAGTGAGATAGAGAGAAAGGGGACTGGGAGAAACTTGAGAAAGAGAGAGAGAGAGAGAGAGAGAGAGAGAGAGAGAGAGAGTTGAGAGGGAGATAGAGAGACTAGAGAGAGACCTGAGAGGGAGATGGAGAGTGAGAGAGAGATTCATCTAGGTATCGTACCCAAGGGAGAGACCTAAGAGGTATAGAGAGGGACTGAGAGAGAGTTTATGGTTTAGAGTGGGAGGTATAAAGGGAGTGAGAGACCCATGCAAGAAAGAGGGTGAGATGGATAGAGGGAATGAGAGACCCAAGAGAGAGAGAGAGGTTGGGAGAGAGAGAGACTTGAGAGGGAGAGAGGGAGATGATGAGTGTGTGTGTGAGAGAGAGAGACTTGCAAGAGAGAGGGAGTGGGAGAGACCTGAGAGATAGAGAGATAGAGATACCCCTAAGAGAGAGAGAGAGAGAAAGAAAAGATGGAGGGAGGGAGAAATAGAGAAAAACTTGAGAGGGAGATGGAGAGTGAGAGAGAGTTGTTTAGGTAGGGTGGAAGGGATAGAGGGAATGAGAGACCAAGAGAGAGAAGGTGGGAGATATAGAGACAGAGACAGAGACAGAGACAGAGACAGAGACCTGAGAGGGAGATGGAGAGTGAGAGGGAGAGAGGGAGCGAGAGGGAGGGAGAGAGAGAGACTTAGAGAGAGGGAGGGAGAGAGGAAGTGGGAGAGACCTGAGAGAGAGACAAGGAGAGAGGGAGTGGGAGTGGCTTGAGAGGGAGAGAGAGAGAGAGGGAGTGGGAGGGTCCTGAGAGAGACTGAGAGAGACACAGAGAGACACAGAGAGACAGAGGGAGTGGGAGAGAGAGGGACAGAGGGATAGAGAGATAGAGGGGGGAGAGGGATAAATACTTGAGAGGGAGAGAGGGGGGAGAGAGGGAGGGAGATAAATAGAGAGGGAGATAGACAAAGAGAGAGAGAGAGAGGAGATGAGGAGAGATCTAGAGAGATAGAGACAGATAGATAAAGAGGGAGAGAGAGAGAGAGAGATAAGAGAGAGGGGGGGAGGGGAGTGGGAGTGACTTGAAAGAGAGAGAGAGAGAGTGTGGGAGACCTAGTAATGCCATAGTTAGAGAGGGAGAGTATAAGATATATAATATATAGTATATATATATTAAATATAATATATATTATATATTATATAATATATATTATAATATATAATATTATGATATATTAATATATAATACATTAATGATATATATTAATAATACATATAATATTGGTTTTATGTATTATTTGATTTATCAAAATCAAACAAAAATGGATATATCCATCTATAACGGATGAACCAAGGAAAATAGGGTATCCACCTTTTAGGAGATGGAACTTTAGGACTTATTTTGCACTTAGTTCATTAGGAAACTAAGATCCATCAACCAAGTGACTCAATTGAGCGAAGGGTTGCTACTAGGACTAGCAGGAGGTTTCCTTAGGTGTGATTAAATGGGGGTTCACCATTAAAATGAAGCTTCAAAGAAGAAATGCAAACACTAATACACTAAACCCTAGAAACTTGAAACATAAAATCAAATTACTAAATAGAGAGAAATAAAAAAGTACTTGGAGGATAGGAGATGTCTAAACTAGATATGAATACCATGAAATTTTATACTTTTGAAGTGCACTGGGACTCATACACTAGGCTAGGTGATTTAGTGCTACTACTGGAATCTAGGTAGAATCTGGAATCTTCAGATGAAAAATCAGGATCTACAAAAAACTTGAAAGAAGACGTATCTTTGGAATCATATGCCTAGAGGGGTGATTTAGTCCCAATATTAGGGTTTGAATAAAACTTCTATAGCCTCTAGTAATCTTTTGTAGCTTTTTTCTTGTCTGATCTCTAAATTTGAAAGTTTGAATTTTGCCCTGTAGGTGAGTTTTCATGAAGATGATAGCTTTTTGACAACTTTGACAACTTTCTTCAATCTTGCAACTTTTTCTTCAAAGGATATTCAATCTTTAAATCATCTAGATCTACAATCACACATGAAGAGGGAAAAAATTTGTTGTGTTAGGGAATAGGGGTTTTCCTTAGTCAAACCCCATTTTGGTAATTAAACCTTGAAATAAAATGAAATAGAATGAAGGAATGATGAATGAACAATATGCAATGTCACAACTCACCAAACCCTTGAAATAAAGGTTGTAAACTTGTATGAAATGGCTCTAATATATGTTGATCTTGACTCTTGATTGAATACTTGAATGCTTGACTTGAATGTTTGCTTGAATCATGAAACCTACATCACAAAAGTTAGCTCAAAAACAAACATGGTGCATGAAGACTTTGACATGATGCTTGAATCTTGAATGTAGCTCCATATTCTTAATAATTAGCTCTTGAAGGCTCTTGAATGATATTGAATGAATACTTGAATTGCTAGATCACACTTTCTCATGAAAATTGTTGGATTGCTTGTTAAGAGAAATTATGTGAAATAAGCTTGTATTTATACTCATTTATGCCAAATTTCTCAAAATTACAACACTACAAGATGACATTAGATCTAGGATAATAAAATCCCACAAAGAATTTGATTTAAAATATGTCCTAGTTAAAGTGATACTCATATGCTAGGTTGGGTGTATGAGTCCCAGTGTCTTAAACATAGGATAAAAACTCCAAAAAGTTTTAAGTTCAATGTAATGTTTAAAATCAAGTCCTGAGACCTAGGCGGGACCCATATTTTGAAGGTGGAAGATATGATTCCTTGATCACCAGATCTGGAACACACAACCTAAAACATTGAATTAATATGATTTGTCATTTGTTAAATGTTGAGATTATCTTGAGAACAATGCATTTAATTAGGCTTGTGGATGCGAAATAGGACTAAATAAGGCATAAATAAACCTAATTTTAACAAGGTTGGCCCAAACAAGTGTGAAAATATAAAGGGATACATTTTTCTACACTAAATTTAGCCCCCACTTTAGTGAGAGGGGTAACTTGCTTCAAAATCACACTAAAGTAGACAAATTTGCATCAAGAGGGGTCCAAGTGTACCAATGTTAGTGAAATAGGATGACAATGCTCAAGAGAGATGATTAATCCCTAGGATCAAGATCCTATGGAAAACCAACATAGGCACAAAGGAACACACATGTGAATGACGTATGAAGCATCAACAAGATACAAGCATACACTATCAAAGACATAAAGAAAAAAAAATCAAAAACAAAAGGGGTGGATCAAGCCTCGACTATTTGTTCAACACAATATGGATCAAGCCTTAGTTGTTTGTCCAAACAAAGGTTTACAAGTGGAGCATGATATCTGCTATGCAAAAAAAACACACTCTCACAAGGGCTAGTGGAATTCAGTATCCACTAGGTGAGCCCCCAAAGAAGTGAGACACATACACACATGGTCAGTATGCGCCCACACAAACAAGCAAGTGGCTATGGGAAATTCATGCCTAGGTCAGCTCTCATATGCTAACCATACCAAATTTATATCTCCTAATAAATTTGATAAGGTGCCACACAACATGAACAATAGGATTCATGAGGCAAGTAAAACTTTGTATGCTAACACCCATGAACAAACATGATGGCTCCATAGGAAAGCAAAGTGTGCTATGCAAGGTGGCCATATAATAGCTATTGTAAATAAAAAATAGTGTAAGGTATTTTCAAAGAGGTTTTTCTTAGTTCATGTAAGGTATTAACTTAGGGAACATCATGCCTAATGTCTCTAAGAGAGGACCAATTGAAGAATAGAAGATTCACAACTTAGGGAATGCAACGTGTCGTATCAAGCCACTAAGAGGAATATAATATGCTAAAAGAGATCATGCTCTTGAAGGACATCATACCCAATGCCATCACCAAGAGAAAGACACATCACATGAAGTAAGAAGACCACATAACAAAACATGTGTTGTAATTGAAATGCAAAAGAATAATGCCAATGTATGGTCCCACTTTAAAGAAATTGCTAAACACCATGCTATGAGCAATTACTTTAAAGCAGCAAATGATAAATGCTAACAATAAAGAGGACATGAAATTTAATTTGGAAATCCCTATGCCAAGTCATATGTTTTCAAATAAAGCTATGTCATGAAAAGGGGTTGCCCCCAAAATGAAATCTCAAACACAAAAGGGATCCATGGATTCGAGGTCAGTATGTCTTTGCTACAATGTTGTTATAGAGAGAACTCAGAAACACCATCATTCCCAAAATACTCATGGAATAGGAAAAATGACACAAAGAGAGTGAGAACAAAGAAAATATTTTGGTTCAACATGAAAGAGACCTAAATGTCTCGATGCCTTGCATTATCCCCAAAAGGAAAGTGCAAGACAAAGAAAAGATAAAGGATAGGGTATGTACAGGATCATGATGGGCCAAAAAGTGGCGATATGATGAGTTTTTTGTAGGGTATGTGGTTGACGAATTTTTTTTTACCAAAAATTGATGAAATGAAAATGGTTTTTAAAGGAGATTTTCAGTGTTCCACCAATATAAATTATGCTTTACTTTGAATTTAATAAAGGGTAAAAGCAAAAAGTTGGGTACACGAAGAAGGAAAGTTTCAGAAAAAAAATCTTGCAGAAAACGCGTACGCGTTATTAAAAAAACGCGTATGCGTTATGCTTCAGGTACCCGAGCCTAAATAACATGTATGCACTAGAAAACGCGTGTGCGTTATAACGTGTACGCATTATATAATGCATACATGTTTTATAACATATAAAAATTGATTATTTTAAAAAAAATACTTTTTAGAAGCGCGTACCCGTTTTAAAACAGGTACCCGTTTCTTAAATTTTTTTAAAAATTATCAAGAAAATAAAGAACACGTGTTTTGTAATGCATACATGTTTTTTTAAAAACGCGTATGCATTTTTAAAATTCAAAATTCTCAACCCACATGTTGCCTCGGTTTTAGGCTTGGGAAAGGCTTAGCAATCAAAGCCTTAGCCTTTGACCTGCAACTAAAAAACTAAGGCAGATTGAAGAAGAATGTCCAACTTTGGCAATATGGTTGATGGACTTTTTTTTTGAATCAATCTATAAAATTAAAACCCATTAGAGAACACGATGTCTACTTTCCAAATATATAATTTTTATTGATATTGGATTATTTTTGCTATTTTTTAATTAATTTCTAAGAAAACTAGTCATTAAACTTGAAATATCAGACTTTTTTTATTTTTTAATAACTTTTTTTTGGTTAAGTTTTTTGTAAATAAAATTATATGGCATCAAACTTTAGACAATTCTATACACAATGAAAAAAAAATCAAAAAATGTTTAGTTTAGGTCTAATTATGCTATTTGTACACGTTGATTTTTATAAACAGCAATTAAGGCCAATAAAAATTTAATAAAAAAAAATATTCAACCAAAAATTACAAAAAAAAATTAAGATCAAACTTCATGTTGTTAGCTCTCTTTTCCCAAAAGAAATTAGCAAAATACTTTTATTTGGGTCAAACAGTGTTGTCCGTACACGTGCTTGGTATTGTAAAAAAAAGGGACTTTTAAAAAGTGGTTTTTATAGATCCCTATCAAAATTTAATTTCTATAATCTGAGTATTTGAATAATTTACATATTTGAAAACTAGATTCAAAATGCTAAATTTTATATTATTAACTTTTTAAAAGATTCATTGTGTAAGTGCCTCAAATTTTCAGTCTAAGTGTGACAAATTCTGAAAAACAACAAAAACACTTCCACTTTTTGAGCTTTTTGTGTACCCAACTTCTTGCATCAGCCCTAAATAAATATTATTTATTTTCTATTTGAATTACAATTAAAGTCCCAATTTATAGGCTGATTGAAAAACATCTATAACTTTCAAACGGTATCACATTTTTTGAATCTGAAACATGCATCACATTCCATGCTTCACATACTATATGGTTATGTGCAAGATCATGATGGACCAAAAAGTGGTAATATGATGGGTATGTGTAGGGTATGTGGCTAATGATTTTTTTTATTCAAAATTAATGAAATGAAAAGGGTTTTTAAAGGAGATTTTTGGATTTCTACCAATATAAATTATGCTTTACTTTGAATTTAATAAATAATTATTAATCATTTTCTATTTGAATTATGACTAAAGTCCTAATTGATAGGTTGATTGAAAAACATCTATAGCTTTCAAACGGTATCACATTTTTTGAATCCGAAACATCGTCACATTCTGTAAAACACATACTATAGAATTAAAAACAAAAATAAATTTCATGAAGTTTGACCAAGTTAAGAGGAGGTTAGACATCACCAGTTTTTATATTTTAAAGTTGTAATAAAAATTCATAATTAATTATTTACTTGGAAAAATTATAAAAAAATATGCATCGCATCAGGACATGAGTCCTCTACTTATATCTAAAATCTTATAAAAAATATTATCATTTTATTGTGGTTAGGGTGGTCAGACAGACACCTACTTTTGATTTTTTTCCTAAAATTTAAGTACTACTGCATTGAAATTTCAAATTTTCACCAAATAGAATTTAAAAAAATAAATAAACCTAGTAGTTTAGAAACTAAATTCAATTTGCTACAAATTATATTCTTACATATTTTTAAAATAATATAGATAACTTATTCAAATTTTTACATCAAGTTGCCTAACTCTGATTTTTCTAAATTTTTTGCCACTTAAAGGCTTATTTTTTCCATGATGATCTTGCACATACCCATAATATTTTGGATCAACATGGAAGATACTTGAATGTCTTGAAGCCTTGCATCATCCCCAAAAGGAAAAAAAAAGACAAAGAAAAGATAAAATGTTTACAACATATAGAAGAATGTACGTACAAATAGAGGAATGTTGTAAAGGGAGAGATACATCAAACAAAACATTACAAGGAGATCACATTACACACATGAAATCACACACATAACATGAGGGTATGTGCATGATCATGATGGGCCAAAAAGTGGCGATATGATGAGTATGTGTAGGGTATGTGGCTAACGACTTTTTTTAACCCAAAATTGATGAAACAAAAAGGGTTTTTAAAGGAGATTCTCAGCTTTCCACCAATATAAATTATGCTCTACTTTGAATTTAATAAATAATTATTATTCATTTTCTATTTGAATTATGACTAAATTCTTAATTGATAGGCTGAGTGAAAAACATCTATAGCTTTCAAACGGTATTACATTTTTTGAATCTAAAACATGTGTCATATTTTATGCTTTGCGTACTATAGGATTAAAAAAAATTTGAATTTCATGAAGTTTTGACCAAGTTAAGGTGGTCAGACATGAGTTTTTATATTTTTTAAAAGTTGTAATAAAAAATTCATAATTAATTATTTACTTGGAAAAAATTACAAAAAAATATGCATCACATTGAGACATGAGTCATCTACTTATATCTAAAATCTTATAAAAAATATTATCATTTTATTATGGTTAAGGGTGGTGGTCAGACACACACCTTCTTATTTTTCCTAAAGGAGTTAAAGTGCTATTGTATTGAAATTTCAAATTTTCACCAAATAGATTTTTTTTTTTAAACATAAACCTAGTAGTTTAGAAACTACATTCAATTTGCTATAGATTCTATTTTTACATATTTTTGAAATAATATAGATAACTTATTCAAATTTTTATGTCAAGTTTTCTAACTCTATTTTTTTTGAATTTCATCACCATTTAAGGGCCTGTTTTTTCCATGATGATCCTACACATACCCATGAAAAGAAAAAAAAAGACAAGACTAATAAGGCAAATGTGAGTCAACCTATAGTAGGTCATCTACATCCCAACTTTTTTCATCATATACAGAAGGAAGACAACTCTGCCAAAGGACAACAACAAGTGTCGAACTAGGAGTATCACCAAGTTCAACAGTCTTCTTAGGAAAATTGTCATTTAAGCTCATTGAAGAGGAAAATAATGTATTCAATTCATCATGCACTCCATCAATTTTAGCAATCTCATCATCATCGTCCAAGTTAATCACAATGGGAGGTCGAATGATAATGTCTAAAGAAGGTGTTAGTCCCTGTTACTGTTGCGATATAGGTTTTTTTTGTTGCGGAGAAGAGGGAGACTCACCATGTATTGCTTCACTTAATTTTGGATGTTGATTTTGACTATTATTTTCTTTGTTTAACCTTTTAGAAATAGCACAACATCTACACCTATGCTCTCTAGCATTTTTTTAAATTTTGGTACGATTTTCAAGTTGTGTTTGTGTAGGAGCGGATTTCTCAACCATAGGTCTCTTTTCTTCCCTTATAAGAGGAACATAAGGAACCATGGGAGGTTATTCAACCACTTTCTCTTTAGCTTTGTAAACCTGTTTTATCTTAGGAGGCACAATGAGATTGTTTTGGTTGTCTCTTGGACTTTTGTAGGAAATAGGAAAAGGATTTGTCTTGGGTTGGTCTTGGTTACTTGGAAGGGTTTTTGATTCAATCAAGGTTTTTTCAAGGATAGGAGGCTCGATCATGGGTTGAAGCATGTTTCAAAGGGATAATTCTACTATGTGTTTCAAATAAACTTTTGATAGGATTTGGGTATGTGCAGGATCATGATGGGCCAAAATGTGGCAATATGATGGGTATGTGGCTGACAACTTTTTTTTAACCCAAAATTGATGAAACGAAAAGGGTTTTTAAAGGATATCATCAACTTTCCACCAATATAAATTATGCTTTACTTTGAATTTAATAAGTAATTATTAGTAATTTTCTATTTAATTAAGACTAATGTCCTAATTGATAGGCTGATTAAAAAAAATTTATATCTTTCAAACGATATCACATTTTTTGAATCTAAAACATGTGTCACATTCTATGTTTCGTATACTATAGGATTAAAAAAAGAAAAAACTTGAATTTCATGAAGTTTTGACCAAGTTAAGGTGGTCAGACATACGAGTTTTTATATTTTTTAAAAGTTATAATAAAAAATTCATAATTAATTATTTACTTAGAAAAAAATTACAAAAAAAATGCATTACATCGAAACATGAGTCCTCTACTTATATCTAAAATCTTATTAAAAAATATTATCATTTTATTGTGGTTAGGGTGGTCAAACGTACACCTACTTCTTATTTTTACCCTGAAATTTAAGTAGTACTGCATTAAAATTTCAAAATTTCACCAAATAGATATTTTTTTCTTTAAACAAACCTAGTAGTTTATAAACTGCATTCAATTTTCTACAAATTCTATTCTTACTTATTTTTGAAATAATATAGATAAATTATTCAAATTTTTACGTCAAGTTGTCTAACTTTGATTTTTCTGATTTTTTTGCCACTTAAGGGCATGTTTTTTCCATAATGATCCTGCACATACCCATTTGAAAAATAAGTCTTCACGACATTTAATAGGTTCAATAGGCTCGGGCCAAAACAAATCAAATGAAAAGTTCCCATGAGAATGTTGGAAGAATGAAGAAGAATGATCATCTCTATAGTTTTGTGTTGTCATTGATGTCACCATGTTGTGATTGCAAGTCTAATTAAGTACTTGATTTGGTATTTTGGTCTGGTATCTAAACCGGTATTCAAGCTACACCCTCCATTATTTTAGTCTGTCGTCCTCTGTGGTTAATAGTTATTGCTTGTAGTTAAGGGAAACAATTTATAGATGTTGAAAGCATGTATGTTTAGAATCTCTCATGCTCTAGTGCGTGTTATAGGCATATTGACATTATTTTGTTGATTACTTTTTGCAATGAAGTCTATTTTTGGCTGACTTCATGAATAACTATGATATGTGGATATATGTGCAACCTATCTTAGGTCCATGTTGACATGATGCAGCGTGTTGAGCACTTTGAATTATTTTTGGGAATATTTTTGTGAAAACTTATAGCTGAGAGTTGGTGAATAATAAATGCATCTAATTAGGCCAACCTAATTGATGCTTGTGGATAGATTGAATATATATATATATATATATATATATATATATATATATATATATATATATATATATATATATATGTTGAACAAATTTTTGATGATGGTGAGATTGATGATGAAGCAGTTGTGAATGCGAAGTTGAAGAAGACAAAAAATGATGAAGTGTGTTAAGTTTTTCTATTGAGCATCACTAGAACTGCATCAACACTTGTTAGGTGCACTCTTTTTAGTTCATTTTGGTTGTAAAGTCCAATTTTGTTTTGTAAATCCTTTAGTAGTCAGTGAGCCTCCTTGTAAGCAGTGAGCTTTTGTATCTAGACAATGATTCCTATTCAAGGCAGTGAGCCTTATATATTCGATTTTGGAACTACTTTATATTTTGAGTTAATCCTCACCGTGGGTTTTCCCTCATTGGGTTTTCCATGTAAAATTTGGTGTTCATTGTGTTGATTTTACTTTATGTTATCTGCACTTCATGTTCATACTTAATAATAGAATTGTGTGATTGTGAAATTGATAAGTGTTGAAGTTTTAAGTTTGAATTTGGTGACAACTGATTCACCCCCCCTCTTAGTTGTCCTATTCGTTTTAACAATTGGTATCAAAGCTTTGGTTCATTGGTGTAGAGCTTAACTGCTTGAGGAAGATCTTGAAGGTTGATCAAATAGATGATAAAGGTGAGATCTAGACTGCACTTGAAGGTATTGATAAAGTTGAAAGTGAAAATAAAGAGTTGAAAGAAAATCTTGAGGAAGAAAATGAATGTATCCAGAAACTAAAAGAACAATTGAAGAAATTCAAGGAAAGACATAAAAAAGTAAGTGACTAGTAAAAACAAGAGATCATTGGATTGAAAGTGCTTATAGAAGAAAAGAAGAGAATTGAAGAATATCTGAATACAATGGTGCAGAACAAGTATGATGAATGCTTTAAACTTGAACAAGAGGTAGTAAACTTGAGAGTAGAACTAGAGAAGGCTAAACTCTGTGAGAACAATTTTAGATCTAGCTCCAACAAACTTGAAGAACTACTTGTAGGATAGAAACCAAGTAAAGACAAAGGTGGCTTGGGAAATGAATTAGGTGGAAGTTCAAAATACAATCAAAAGACTTGAGACAAAGGAAAGAAAAAAAGAAATTTGAGGAATTTTGTAAAGAGACTGCAAGTGAGATAGCCTAATGCACAAAAGTATGCCTCTTTCAATGGCATCTTTCTTTCATGCAACAAATTTGGTCACAAGGCAACTGAATGCAGGAATAGGATGAATCATTTTCCTAATTCCTTCTTTAGATAATATTTCTCATGCAAGAAATTTGGACACAAAGCAACTAAATGTAGATCTTAGGTGAGAATGATTAGTAGGGTAATGATGAATAGGTTTAATGGAAGCAAAATGAATCAATCTTTTAATGGCTACTGCTATACCTGTAACAAATTTGGACATAGAGGAAATCAATGTAGATCAAGAAATAAAGGTTAGACCAATCAGAAAAATATTGTCTGATATAATTGTAACAAACCTGGACATATCTCAAAGGTTTGAAGAAGTAAGAAGGGAAAGTAGTCTGCTCTAGTAGAAAAGAATGAATCGGTAAAGAAGAGATGAAACAAGAGATGAATAAGATATGGAAGAAGAAAGAAGAAGAAGAAGAAGAACCTAAAACTGATGATGTGTTTGTGCCCTCATCTGTTACAGACAATTCCTCTGGGAATTAGACCTAGCATGGTCTTAGGGGGAGCATTATCAAAAAATTGTAAAAACCCCCTAGATGAATGATGTGTCAAAGGCTAGTGCAAGGATATAATGTAAAGAAAGAGTAAATAGAGGTTTTGGAAAAGGAACCAGAAGAAAACATGTTGACATGCTAAATTGTGGACCAAATTAGGGCTTTTCTGTGTTGAGAAGAATGCTTTTAGTAGGTTTTTGATATCTACCACATTTAATGTGATTTAGGGAAAATTGATGGTGTATAGGGTAAAATTTGTAAGCCTTTTTTATCACTTGAACACTTGAAGATTTTGAAAGGCATCTAAGAGTAATCTTGAAGAAATATGAAGCATTTCTGAAGTAATTTGAGGAAATTATTATGGTTACTTAGGAATTATTTCTCAGTTTACAGAAAGGGAAGAAGGAAAAAAAAAGGATCATCAATTAAACTCTAAATGAATTCAAGAAAAGATCAAAAATCGAATGGATAGAGGATCAAGTGGCGAAATTGCATTGAAATTGAAAAGAGTTGAATTGAAAGAATTTGATCATAGGAAGCTGAAGGAAATGGAACTAGGGTTGAAGGAAAATGAATTACAAAGCATAAAAACCCTAGGTATGGATTTACAGGGAGAATTTCCTTGGTTTGTTGATAAAGATTTCATCTTGTTCTGGTTGATTTGATTCAAAAACAACAATATTATGTTGGGAAAACCTTATCTAATCACAAAGGAAGCAATCAAAGTAATCACTTGTTTATGTAGTATTGGGGATCTCCCTGGAAAGAAAACTATGAAATACAAAGATGTGCAGGAACTTACTGGCATTGATAAAGACCCTCGAGCTCTATTGATAAAAACGCTTGAGGATTCCGTTGTAAGGTATGTTGTGTACGACAATTCTTATAAAATCTATTTCAAAAATTGTAAAGGTTCAACTTCAGCTATTGTTTTATATCTTGCACATATGATGGTTAAGGAAAACATGCAGTTTGATTTATGCAGCCTATTACTTGAAAATCTAACTGAGAATTCTTGAATGTCGTTGGTTGAGGGCTATACTTTTTGATTTGGATCTTTGTTTGTATGTTTGAATTTTTAATTTTTGAACTCCCTACTGGGAAGAGAAAATGTTGTGTGGGAATGTGGTATTCCTATTGGCAAACAAGTCTACAGATACTTGGAATTGTTGGTGAATAATGTAAGTGATTGTAGATCATATTTCACATCCTTAAAAACAAATTTGTGCTCTGGTATGTCTATACCCAATCAGTTTGCAGTGGGTTCAACCTCCGATAAGAGAGAGTTGGAAGTTATCATTGGTGAGTCTTCTCCAAAATTAAAAAAGGGGAAAATTATTGTAACCGATATCTCAGAAGAAAAGAAGAATGAAGAAGAAATTTTTTCTAGATCCAACTCCTTTGATCCAGAGGATATATGGATGCTACTAGACAAGGTTGAGATGAAGAAGATTGGTGAAATATGGAATACGTGGTCTCCGATTGAGAAACATAAAATTGATGATGTGTTGATTGATTATTTTCTCAATAAAGGTATTTCAATTTCAGATGTGACAGATTCATTACCAAATGATCTAGTAGATATTATTAAAGAGAGAACATTATTGGAAGGGCCCGAAGGTCATGAGTTCAAAGCTATACTAGAAAGAAGATGTAACAAAGCAAAACAAGTGCTATCTAAAAATATGAATGACACAAAAGAATGCATCAAAGAAATATCTGACATTTACAGGTATTGTCTTCGGTGGTCAGAAGCTATGGACAATTTCAAAAGTAGAATTGAAGCCATTGAATCTGAAATGAATAGTATTGGAAAGAACTTCGATTACTTCAAAGACAAGGATGGAAAACAAAGAATAAGAGTTGGTGAATTGCAGGTGGAATTGTTGACTACTCAGAGGAAAAGAGAAGATATGGTTAGAACCTTTTGGTTGGTTAAGGAAGTTGTTGAGGTCCGGTTGGATCATCTCTCTAGGATCCTCTCTGATGCAGAAAATTGTGAATGATTATGTCTTCCTTCTGATCAGACATCCTCCTTTATGCAAATATCTTTATTGGAAGGTATGAGTGCAAGAATGAATTCAGTTGTGCTTGCATGGAAAAGGATTCTTCTGATCATAACAAAGAGGTACAAGAAAATATTTCATGTAAAAAGTTTTATTTTTGTTTGAATACTTGAAATGGGAAGCTAGAATTCTTGTGTATATACAATCTTCACATACATATGTTTATATCCTACCTTTTTGGTCACCCTTTTCCATTGATGTCAAAGGGGGAGAGAGTCATGTGAGTAGGGAGAGAGTTACGCTAAAGTGATAGGAGAGGAGAATGTTGTGTTTTAAAATTTTTGGCACATGTTGCCATCAATGTCAAAAGGGGAGATTGTTGGAAGAAGGAAGAAGAATGGCCATCTTTATAGTTTTGTGTTTCCATTGATGTCACCATGTTGTGATTACAAGTCTAATTCAGTACTTGATCCGGTATTTTGGTCCGGTATCTGAACTGGAATTCAAGCTACACCCTCTACTATTTTAGTCTGTAATTGTTCTTGGTTAATAGTTACTGCTTGCAATTTTGGGAAACAATTTATGGATGTTAAAGGCATGTATGTTCATGATATCTCATGCTTCGGTGCTCGTACAACATATCAACATTATTCTATTGATTACTTTTTGCAATGAAGTCTATTTATGGCCGACTTCATGAATAACTATGATGTGTGGATATATGTGTGACCTATCTTAGGTCCATACGAACATGATGCAGTATGTTGAGTGCTTCAAATTTGATCCGGTGGATATTTTTAGTGAAAATTGAAGTGTCTCCAAATCTCTAGATTTCTGCACCATTAGAAAGATCTCAATGTCCTAATTCCAATGCAACTCGAACAGAGCGAAAAGGAGTCTGTTTGTGCAAGTTATGGCCAGTCAAAGCTTGGGTCAAACTAGTGTTAGAGGGCATCCACAAGGAGGAAAAAATGATTGTCTCAAAAATTGATGGAACCAACGTCATCGCAAAGAGCTCGTCGAGATGATTCTGACGATGTTCATTTCATCGAAATCCGACATCGTATGCTTAACTTATCAGTGGTCAAAGTTTGCAGTTGACTTTGAGGATGGTCGTACGGATGCTGATGTCAACAATCCATACTGTATGGACAACAAAGTGGACTAGTCAGTATCCGCCACGTGGCATCCATGTCATAGTTGTACAGAATCCAATCAACAATTGACACGTGGCATCCGTACAACAATTAGCATGTGAGTCAGCGTCAAGTCGGATTCTAGTCACCATACAGTTGGCTTCCACATCATTGCACAGTCAGATTCCAATCAGCAGATCCAATGAATTGTCTTCTGACATGTGGCTCCATTCTCCCTCTCCTCTTCGGTCACGAATTTGTTTGATGTTTGTTTAAAAAGAAAAGGTTTGTTGGGGAAGGGATTCGACCACCCTACCTTCCCCATGTGAAATATCCACGCAACCATTCCACCAAACAAAATCCACTTTACTAATTATAGCGGCCATTTTTTGTTTTGTTGAGTTAATAATCCCGTTTGTTGAAAACCGTGTGGCCGGTGAGAGTTGAACCCCACACCAGCCAGGTTGCCAAAACTTATAGTCACCACTAAGTCGTCAAATGCCTTTGTGATTGTTATAGGCATTGGTTGTATTTGTTAGAGTATTCAAAACCGACTGCTTTAAAATACAACAAAATCACCTAATTTAAATTAAAAAAACAAACAATAACCTCCCAAAAATCAAAAGCCCGATAGAAAAATATTATTGAAGGGCTTAAATAATTTTTTAAGAGATTATTAAGGATATTGTAAGATTTTTATGGGAGATTAAGTTGTTTTAGGGAGATTTTGTAAATCATATGGTTTTATACCATATTGAGTTATTTTTATGTATAAAAGGGGAGAGTGTGAGTGAGTTTTTTTAACTCAGAATTTTCAAGTTAAGTGGTGAGAGAAAATAGGTGGTAGGTGTTTTGAAAGAGGGATTGTAAGGAGATTTTTGAGCCATTTTTAGTACGACAGAGTATTGTTATGCTACCGAAGTGCTTGAAGGAAATGGTCTCGGTGCATTGTAACTGATTTCTGGAGAATAATCGGATCGGTCATACTCTATTGGAGCCGACCCAGAGACGTAGTAACGTTTGTGGCAAACTCTGTAATCAAACACTATTTTCATCTCTCTTTCTTTCTCTCACTTTCTTCCATTTTGTTATAATCACCTTGTTATTTCTTCCATTTTGTTATTTCCATAAGTTAATTTTGATGTTATTAACTTGGAATAATCATTGTAAAAGTTAAGCATCTCAATACTGCAAATAGTCTAGATCCTATACAGATCAAGTTGGTATCAAAGCTCAGTTGACTATTATTGCAGTTTATTTTTGAATGCTAACGAGATCTAGGATTCAGAAAGGCAAAGGCAAGCTTGAAGACTTTGATCCTGAGATCGGGAAGCGAAGAAGTTTTCTAAAGATGTCTTTTTTTCTGGAATGGAGGTTCCTGAAGAAATCAGTGAGCAGGAATTTCGAAGAGCATTCCTCGAGATGAAGGCTAAGGTGGACATTCTTTTTCAAGAGAGACAAGAGCGGAAGGAATGTGAAGAAGGTTCATCGAAGCAAGAAGATCACAAAGACAAGAAAGAGAAACAACATGGAGATGGTGGCAAGCAACCAGATCACCCCTTTTCTTCTTCTCCTCCCTCTTCTCCTTCTTCTCCATCTTCTCCTCATTCTACTTCTTTTAATCCTTTCAAGAGTGGGCATAAACCTAAAATTAAGTTGAGTGTAAAATTTGATTTACCAAAGTATTGTGGTGAACTTAATGCTGAAAAATTGGATGATTGGATTCAACAAGTGGAAGTCTACTGTAGAGTCCAGAACCTATTAGATGATGTTGATAGGATCCAATTAGCTACTCTTCGGTTAGGAGGTACAGCTTTAACCTGGTGGGAGAGTAAGACTAAGGCAGAAGTTTCACATCATGGTAGAGTTAGTTTAACTTGGGTAGAGTTTGTTAATGCTCTTAAGAAGCAGTTTTATCCCCTAGGACATATGCAACAGTTAATGATGGACTGGCAAATGTTTAGGCAAGGGAAAGGTCAAACTGTCCAAGAGTACACCCATGAATTCAGGAAAAGGGCTATTACTTTGAGTGTTCCATTGTACACTCAGGACACTTTGTTGAAGTACATAGGAGGTTTTCATTCCTACCTTAGACATTCTATTTTGGTATTGAACCCTTGTAATTTGGATGAAGTGTCTGTTCAAGCTACACACTTAGAGTCAAGGGGTAAAGGATCTTTTATTGATAAGTTTGATAATGATGTAAAGAAATCTTCTAAGGTTGCAGAGACAGGGAAAGGAAAGAAGGCAATTGTAGTTAAGAAGGATGAGAAATTTTCTTGCACTCATTGTGATAGGAAGGGTCATGATGAAGAACATTGTTGGCAGTTGCATCCTGAACTGAAGCCTAAGTGGGCTCATAAACATAATCAGAAACAGAAAGGTAAGGAGAAAGCCACAAATGTTGTTTTGGATCTTGGTTCAGATTCAGATGATGAGACTAAGGTAACAGCTATGGGTTTAAAAGGTAAAGCTCCTATTTCTGGTGTTTCTATTGCTAGTTGTGCTTCTACTTCTACAGTTAATGATTTCTCTGAAGATAAGAAAAGGAATGAGTTGTTTCATTTAAGGGTTGTTGCTAAGAATAGTAAAATTGATGCACTCATAGATAGTGGTTCTCAAGTTAATCTGATTTCAGGAAGTGTTGTAAGAAACTTGGGGTTAAAAACTACACATCATAAGGAACCTTATCCACTAGGCTGGATTTGTGAAAATGAGAAGTTGCAAGTAACTAGACAATGCACCTTAAGATTCACAATCACTAGTAAGTTTGTGGATGAAGTACGGTTTGATGTGGTTCCACTGGATATCTATGGGATAGTGCTTGGTAGCCCTTATTTATATGATCAGAAAGCTATTTTCTATAGGGAAAATAATCATTATCATTTGTTTAAAGATGGCATATAGTATATTGTACATTCTCATAGGATTAAGACTGATTGTTCATTTGCAAACACAAGGCAATTAAAGAGGGTAATTAATGCAAGTAAAGAATTAACTCTTATGTCTGTTAGTATAGGTGGTTCTACACTTGAACTTGGAGTAGCTAACCAGGGTCAAATGTTGCAGGATGCACTTGCAGTACAACATGAGAAAATGATGCTTAAAAGCATTGATGGTTCCTTGGGTAAAAATGTTCCTGTTGTGGAAGATTGAATTTTTGTTGACTTATTCTCTTTCATTTTTGCATTATTGTTCAGCTTGATGCTAGTCAATTTTTGGTTAGTGGCTACGAAATTTGATGTAGATGCTTATGGAAGTGATAAAGTTATGTTTATATTCAACAATATTTCTCCAGTCTTCATTGTGCTTGTGAGCCAGGTTTTCAAATGTATAGAGGATATAGGACAAGTGGGGAGGCCAAGTCCTCACTTAATGTCAGAGTAAATGTCACTTTTGGAGGTCCAAAA
Organism: Sequoia sempervirens; assembly: GCA_007258455.2. Taxonomy (NCBI): domain Eukaryota; kingdom Viridiplantae; phylum Streptophyta; class Pinopsida; order Cupressales; family Cupressaceae; genus Sequoia; species Sequoia sempervirens. The sequence goes on along the minus strand of VDFB02252616.1, from coordinate 100,059,368 downwards.
GGTCTTCAGTGGGGAGGCCTGATCTAGTGGATATTTTTAGTGAAAATTAAAGTGTCTCCAAATCTCCAGATTTCTACACCATTAGAAAGATCTCAACATCTTGATTCCAACACAACTCGAATGGAGCGAAAAGGAGTCTGTTTGTGCAAGTTATGGCCAGTCAAACCTTGGGTCAAACTGGTGTCAGAGGGTGTCCAGAAGGTGGAAAAAATGATCATCTCAAAAATTGATGGAACCAGCGTCATCACAAAGAGCTCGTCGAGACGATTCTGACGGTGTTCATTTCATCAAAATTCGACATCGTATGCTCAACTTATCAGCGGTCAAAGTTTGTAGTTGACTTTGAGGATGGTTGTACGGATGCTAATGTCAACAATCCGTACTATACAGACAGCGAAGTGGACCAGTTAGTATCCGCCACGTGGCATCCATGTCATAGTTGTATGGAACCAATCAGCAACTGATACGTGGCATCTGTACAACAATTAGCATGTGAGTCAGCGTCGAGTCGGATTCCAGTCAGCATACAGTCGGCTTCCACATCATTGCACAGTCAGATTCCAATCAGGAGATCCAATGAATTTTCTTCTGACATGTGCCTCCTTTCTCCCTCTCCTCTTTAGTCGCGAAATTTTTTGATGTTTGTTTAAAAAGAAAAGGTTTGTTGGGGAAGGGATTCGACCACCCTACCTTCCCCATGCAAAATATCCGCGCAACCATTCCACCAAACAGAATCTGCTTTACTAATTATAGAGGCCGGTTTTGTTTTGTTGAGTTAATAATCCTGTTTGTTGAAAACCGTGTGGCCGGCAAGAGTTGAACCCCGCACCGGTCGGGTTGCCAAAACTTATAGTCACCACTAAGTCGTCAAATGCCTTTGTGATTGTTATTGGCATCGGTTGTATTTGTTAGAGTATTCAAAACTGACTGCTTTAAAATACAACAAACTCACCTAATTTAAATTAAAAAAACAAACAATAACCTCCCAAAAATCAAAAGCCTGATAGAAAAATATTATTGAAGGGCTTAAATAAATTTTTAAGAGATTATTAAGGATATTGTAAGATTTTTATGGGAGATTAAGTTGTTTTAGGGAGATTTTGTAAATCATACGGTTTTATACCATATTGAGTTATTTTTATGTCTAAAAGGGGAGAGTGTGAGTGAATTCTTTTAACTCAGAATTTTCAAGTTAAGTGGTGAGAGAAAACAGGTGGTAGGTGTTTTGAAAGAGGGATTGTAAGGAGATTTTTGAGCCATTTTTCGTACGACGGAGTATTGTTATGCTGCCGAAGTGCTTGAAGGAAATGGTCTCATTGCATTGTAACTAATTTATGGAGAATAATCGGATCGGTCGTACTCTATTGGAGCTGACTCGGAGACATAGTCACGTTTGTGGTGAACTTCGTAATCAAACACTGTTTGCATCTCTCTTTCTTTCTCTCACTTTCTTCCATTCTGTTATAATCACCTTGTAATTTCTTCCATTTTGTTATTTCCATAAGTTAATTTTGATGTTATTAACTTGGAATAATCATTATAAAAGTTCAGCATCTCAATACTGCAAATAGTCTAGATCCTATACAGATCAGAATTATTTTTGGGAAGACTTTTGTGAAAGCTTGTAGGCAATAGTTGGTGAATAAGAAATGCATCTAATTAGGTTGACCTAATTGATGCTTGGGGATAGATCAAATATATATATATATGTTAAACAATTTTTTGAAGATGTTGATATTGATGATGAAGCAGTTGTGAATGCAAAGTTGAAGAAGAGTGAAAATTATAAAGTGTGTTAAGTCTATCTATTAAGCATCACCAGAAATGCATCAACACTTGTTAGGTGCACTCTTTTCAATTAATTTTGGCTGTAAAGCCCAATTTTGTTTTGTAAATACTTTTTTAGGTAGTGAGCCTCCTTGCAAGCAATGATCTTTTGTATCTAGACAGTGAGTCCTATTCAGGGCAGTTAGCCCTTAGCAGTGAGCCTTATATATTCAGTTTTGGAACTACTTTATATTGTGAGTTAACCCTCACCATGGTTTTTCCTTCATTGGGTTTTCTACGTAAGATTTGGTGTTCATTGTGTAAATTTTTCTTTCTATTATCTACACTTCATGTTCATTCTTAATAACAAAATTGTGTGATTGTGAAATTGATAAGTGTTGAAGTTTTAAGTTTGAATTTGGTGACAACTGATTCACCCCCCTCTTAGATTTCCTGCGCATTTTAATAGAGAAGAAATGAGATTAAAGCCATGATGGTGCACAATAAAGATTTCATCACTAAAGGAGCGAGTGCAAAAAGATGGGGGGCCAAATTGTGGCCAAGTTTTAAAAAAAGTTTTGATAGCTCATAATGTGAGTGTGTTATAACATGAGTGCATTATAATGCACTTGCATTATGGCCTGGTGTGCTGATCCTAAGGCTTGGCCACACCAAGCCTATTTTGCACTCAAGAGGTTGCAATGTAGGATATGTTTGTAGCTATAGAGATGGTGAGGGCAGCTGACATTTTGAATGAGGCTTATGGCATCAATACTCAAGTAAATGTTAGCATGTTCATTAAATTTAATTTATTAAATTTCAATTTTGAAATGCAAAATTAACTAATTTAGTTTTATTATTTTAATAAAAAAATTGGGTCACAGTGTTGATATTGGATACATCAGCCTTGCACCTGCTTATTACTCCACTGCATCTATTGTTGCTTCAAGGTATGTAACTAGTAAACAATTATAAATTTATTACATGTTAATAGCATTGTTATATGAATGGTATTCTAATATCTAATTTTGGATGTTGAATAGGCTAATATTGGAGGTTTCATGGGAACACGTCTTAGTGCCAGTGGATATAGACAAACCTACACGTAGGTAATAAAATAAAGAGTTTAACTAATGAATTGTACTTAATAGATTTGTGTAGTTTATATTCATATTGTTGATTACTTTGCATTGCGCATCTTTCAAACTCAAAGCATTACTTCACATTTAACTAACAACTAGATGTTGATAGATGACAAAATTTCAACTACAATATAGTTGTTTAGAAAGTCAACATAAGCAATGATGCAATTACTTCACATAGCATAATTGCCATGATAGTTATCGTACATGTCTACAAAAGCATTTTATCAAATAGTTCACCGCCTTGTTGCTATGGATAAAAGCCTAAAAATAGGTGCTTTCAAACAAGCTATGCATAGGGAAAATAGTTAGCATGATAGTAAAAAATATATAGTTTGATAAGTATTCAAAATTTTGTTCATTATCTCATACATTATAAGCCATGATGTGGATCGCTATTGTAGTTTTCGTGATTGAATAATTTTTTGTTTTATTTTCAAATTTTTGAAGCGGATACACCTCTTAATGTTCATAGGGAAATGGAACTCAGTGTTTCATTTGCTATAGACTCCTTAATGGCTCTCACAGAGGAGGTATGAGGCAGATTACTAAATTTCAATTTACATTTGTTGTTATAGCTACTAGTTAGTGAAAAATCAAACCACTATTAATTCATAGTTTAATTTCTCTTTGGATGGTTTCTATAGGGCTTCAATATGCCATAACATGGGCATGCAAATATTTCCTATGAGGAGAGAGATCTTCTACTGGCGGTTAGCAATTATTTTGTTAAATATATCATTTTTTATAATGTAATTTCTTTATATTAATGTTTTTACTTCTTATTGTAATAGATAAAGCTTACCTAGGAACTAAACCCTAGGAGGAGCACTCCTTGGCCTTAAAATAAATGAGTGACATACCTATTACCATTTGGTCGACATGCAAAGAGAAATAATTTATTTCAAGAGGATGCAAAACAATGACTTTTGATTCTAGATCCCTTTGTTGTATGCCTATATGGCATTTTTATACATATTTTGTATTGGATATACTTGACATTGTATGCCTATATGGTATTTTTGTAAGCCTATATGGCTATTTTTTATATATATTTTATACTTATATCAACATATATTGATGTATGCCTACATGGCTATTTGGTTAATACAAATAATTTTTATCGATGGTGTCCATATTTGCATTATAAATCCATGGTTCAATAGATATGAGTTATGTGTATTCAAAGGTATACTTTACAACTTATGTGTATACTTTGTGACTTGCATGTATTCCAATGTATACTATGTGACTTACATGTTTTCATGTGTATACCTCGTATTCATGCATATACTTTGTATTAATTTGTGTATATTATGTATTCGTGTGTATACTTCAAGGCTTACGTGTTTTTGACTACTTGTGCTTCCCTTATTCACATGTATGCTTGAATTATTCATGTGTATACTTACTAATTGGTCAGCACTAGCATTGATCATTGTTGTGCTTCATGGTTTATCTTGAATATTTATTGATTGATGCTAAACAACTTTATTAGTTAATGCTAAAAAACTTCAATATTTCTATAAATACTAGTAGAGTTACAAATTAAAAAATTGCACAAATTGAAAAGAAAAGATTAACTGTAAATAAATGCACTGATTATTAACTTGATAATTGATTAAGAATGAGTATAATATATATCAAGAGATGAGCCTTCTAGAATGGCAACTGCCAACTAGAAAATAGGCAAAACATTTCCAATACTTTGAAAGAAATAATCCGCCCAAAATTGCAATGGGGGAGAAGGCTTATTTAAGATCCTTGAGCAATGTATTTCCTAATGCTCCCTTGTTCTTACATATATCAATTCAATTTAATTCAAAGAGTTCCATCAAATTCTTTATCTAAAAGTAAAAAACATGTTTTCAATTGGTATTCCATGAGATGTTTCATAAAAAGATTCTAGTATATTTAATATTTTGATTGGAACAACTCAATTAAGCAAAGGATACATAATATTCACAACACTTGCAAAACATAATATTCATAGTAGATGATGATTAGTTAACTTCTTGACACATTATCATATAAACATTTATCTTGAATAGTCTTTAAACATTTTCACAGCATAATCCTCATAGTACAAAATGAATTATTATGTTCTTGATCCATCAGCATATAAACACATTGAAAGATGTATATGTCAGCTTTTTCCAATATTATTTCTTGTATAGGAAATGGACTTGGGAGAAAGCTTTATAATTTATAATACAAATAAGAAATGGACTCAAGGGTGGAAACTTTATTTATCACACCAAATAATAAATGTATTTGAGAGCATCACTCGTTTCTCTTAGAATCCAATTTTCAAGCATAGAAAACCATTTCAAATGAAAATGACAAAATGCTTCACAACCAAAGTTGTTAATTGAGGAAAAATAAAATGTTTCCAAGTTCCACCATTATACGCATTTACAATTGGTTGTATATTGTTGTAAGGGAAATTAGAATAATTAAAAAATGTCTTGCTAGACTTAAGGATGATCATATGCTTTTTGTGTGGAAAACTCAAAGTTCTCAACTGTCATGTGAATGTTTCTCTTTTTGATTATTTTGCATGCCATCATAAGGGATCGAGTTGGTTGAACATAGCTCGGAGTGATTTGGAATTTTTGGGTAAAAAAGATGACCATTTCTAGCATAAATGTACCTATCAAGACACATTGGAATAGTTCATTTGGTCACACGAGTTGCAAAACAAAAATTACACCACTTTGCAACTTTACATTGCATGCATTTGATACTTTTTCAATCAAGTGAAAACTAGACAACATGAGAAGATGACTATGAGATAATGAAAATTGAGAGAGGTTATTGTAGAAGATCCCAACACAATCTTGTAGCCTCAAATTGAAATTTTGTAAGCATCATAGTTTCTAAGTAATATTCTGTCAAAGTTTGTAGTCATTTTGCACTTTGGACCCTTAAGGGATTAAGTCGGTTTAACATGGCTTAGAGTGATTTGGCATGTTTGGGTGTGAAATAGGACCATGCTTAATGTAAATGTACCCATCTAGATACATTGGAATAGTTCATTTGGTCACAAAAGTTGCAATATAAAAGTTACACCACTTTGCAACTTTACACTGCTTGTATTTGACACTTTTTCCATGAAGTGAAAACCGGACACCACAAGAAAATGACTCTGAGATAACAAAAAATAAGAGAGATTATTGTAGAGGGGCTCGATGTGATCTCATGGGCTTAGATGGAGAGTTCATAAGCATCATGGTTTCTGAGTAATAGCATGTTAAAGATTGTTTCCCTTTTGCACTTTAGACTCTTAAGGGATTGAGTCGGTTGAACGTAGCTTGGAGAAATTTGGCATGTTTGGGTATGAAATAGGACCATGCCTAGCATAAACCTACCCATCAAGAAGCATTGGAACAATCCATCTGGTCACGCGAGTTGTAGAACAAAATTTACACCACTTTGCAACTTTACACTGCTCGCATTTGACACTTTTTCCTTCAAGTAAAAACTTAACACCATGGGAAAAACAACTTAGAGATAACAAAAATTGAGAGAGGTTATTGTCGAGGTTCCCAATACAATCACATAGGCTCATACAAAGAGTTGTAAGTGTCACTGTTTCTGAGTAATATCTCGTCAAAGATTGCTTCCCTTTTGCACCTTGGACCCTTAAGGGATTGAGCTAGTTGAATGTACCTCGAAGAGATTCGATGTGTTTTGATGCAAAATAAGACCATTATTAGTGTAAAAATACCCATCTGAATGCATTGGAACAGTCCATTTGGTCACACAAATTGTAGAACAAAAGTTGCATCACTTTGCAACTTTATATTGCTTGCATTTGACACTTTTTCCATCAAGTGAAAACTAGACACTATAGGAAAACAACTCTGAGATAACACAAATTGAGAGAGGTTCTTGTATATGGACCCAACGTAATCTCATAGGATCATACAGATAATTTTTTAGCATCACAATTTTTGAGTAATAGCCCATCAAATATTGCTTCCCTTTTGCACTTTGGACCCTTAAGGGATCAAGTCAATTCAACGTAGCTCGAAGTGATTCGATGTGTTTGGGTAAAAAAGAGGACCATACATAGCATAAAGGTACCCATCTAGATGTGTTGGAATAGTCTTTTTGGTCACATGAGTTGCAAAACGAAAGTTGCACCACTTTGCAACTTTACACTACTTGCATTTGACACTTTCTCCATCAAGTGAAATCTAGACACCACGATAACATGACTCTGAGATAACAAAAGCTGAGAGAGGTTATTGCAGAGGGGCCTAATGTTATCTCGTAGGTTTAGATAGAAAGTTCATAAGCATCATTTTTTGTTACTAATAACCCATCAAATATTGCTGCCTTTTTGCAATTTAGACCCTTAAAGGATCGAGCCATTTGAACGTAGCTCAAAGAGATTCAATGTGTTTAGGTGAAAAAGAGGACCATACCTAGCATAAACATACCCATCCAAATGTGTTGGAATAATTCATTTGGTCACACGAGTTGTATAATGAAATTTGCACCACGTTGCAACTTTACATTGCTTGCATTTGACACTTTTTCCATCAAGTGAAAACTATACACTACGGGAAAACAAATCTAAGATAAAAAAATCTGAGAGAGATTATTATAGAGGAGCCCAACACAATTTCATAGGTTCAGATGAAGAGTTTTTAACTATCACGATTTCTAAGTAATAGCCTATCAAATATTGTTGCCCTTTTGCACTTTGGACCCTTAAGGGATCAAATTAGTTGAACATAGCTTAGAGTGATTCAACATGTTTGGGTGAAAAAAAGGATCATGCCTAGTGTAAACATACCCATCTGGTTGTGTTTGAATAGTTTTTTTGGTCACAAGAGTTATAAAACAAAAGTTGCACAACTTTGCAACTTTACACTATTTGCATTTGACACTTTTTCCATCAAGTGAAAACTAGACACCACGGGAAAACAACTCCAAGATAACAAAAATTAAGAGAGGCTATTGTAGAGGATTCCAATACAATCCCATAGGCTCAAACAAAGAGTTTGTAAGTGTCATGGTTTTTGAGTAATATCCCATCAAAGATTGTTGCCCTTTTGCACTTTGGACCCTTAAGGGATCAAGCCGGTTGAACATAGCTTAGAGCGATTCGATGTGTTTGGGTGTGAAAAAGGACCATTCCTAGTGTAAACATACCCATCCTAACACATCTAATCAATTTTTTTGGTCACATGAGTTGCAGAACAAAATTTGCACCATTTTGCAACTTTACACTACTTGCATTTAACACTTTTTCCACCAAGTGAAAATTGGACACCATAGAAAAAATTTGAGATAAAAAAACTAAGAGATTTCATTGTATAGGGGCCAACCATAATCCTGTAGGCTCAGATGGAGAGTTCGTAAGCATCACAGTTTCCAAGTAATAGCCTGTCAAATATTGTTGTCCTTTTCACTTTGGATCCTTGAGGGATTGAGTCGGTTGAATGTAGCTCAGAGTGATTCGGCATGTTTGGGTGCAAAAGAGGACTATGGATAATGTAAAAATACCCATCTAGATGCATTAGAATAGTTCATTTGGTCACACAAGTTGCAAAACAAAAATTGCACCACTTTGCAACTTTACACTACTTGCATTTGACACTTTTCCATCAAGTGAAAACTAGACACCATGGGAAAACGAATATTATATAATAAAAACTAAGAGAGTTTAATATAGAGAGTTCCAATGTGATTCCAAAGGCTCAAATGGAGAGTTTTTAAGCATCATGGTTTCAAAGTAATAGCCCATCAAAGATTGTTTCCCTTTTGCACTTTGGACCCTTAAGGGATCAAGCCAGTTGAACATAGCTCAAAGTGCTTCTGTGTGTTTGGGTGCAAAAGTGGACCATGCCTAACATAAAAATACCCATACAGATGCATTGGAATAGTCTGTTTGGTTACACAAGTTGTAGAATGAAAGTTGCACCACTTTGCAACTTTACACTGCTTGCATTTGACACTTTTTTCATCAAGTGAAAAATGGACACCATGGGAAAATGACTCTGAGATAACAAAAACTGAGAGGTTTTATTGTAGAGGGGCCCAACATGATCCCATAGACTCAGACGAAGAGTTCATAAGCATCATGGTTTTCAAGAAATAGTTTATGAAAGATTGTTGCCCTTTTGCGCTTTGGACCCTTAAGGGATCGAAGCTAGTTAAACATAGCTCAAAGTGATTTGACATGTTTGGGGATGAAAGAGGACCATGCCTAGCATAAACGTACCCATTTGGATGTGTTGGAATAGTTTGTTTGGTCATATGAGTTGTAGAATGAAAGTTGCACCACTTTGCAACTTTACACTACTCGCATTTGACACTTTTTCCATTAAGTGAAAACTAGACACCATAGGAAAACAACTCCAAGAAAAAATAAAATAAAAAGAAGTTATTGTAGAGGGGCCCAATGCAATTCCATAGGCTCAGATGGAATGTCAGTAACTGACACAGTATCTGAGTAACAAGCCATCAAATATTATTGCCCTTTTGCAATTTGGACTATTAAGAGATTACATTACATGAATTACAAATGTTTGAGGGTAGCAATAAATTTAAAAAATTAAGTAAATATCATTACAAATGCTTATTTGAATAGGCTGTATGCTATATTTATATTGATATATAATCAGTAGGTTGATTTTTTTTAATAAATGTAATTTTTATAAGTTAGTCAATTTGTGCTAGTTATAATAGGGAGAGAATAAAAGAAAAAAAAGAATGATTAGTAACCATCAATGGTTATCACACTCACTATATTGATAATATGATGTTTACAATAAAATGAGATTTATTTGACTGTCCTAATTTTTTTTTTGTGCTACAATTGTCTAATATGCTTCATACAACATTCTGAAACCCAAGTGCTTGTACTTGTAGGCACAATGCCTTAGGTACTATGTTCTCACATATCTTTTACAATGTCACTCATACATTCAAGATTCTCTTATAATGTCTACATCATAGGTGCTCAAGATGAGGTTAACTTCAAATTAATAACTTGAGATTCCCTCACTAAGCTTCACATGATCTTTTATAATGACTTCAAATCAGAATTGAGATTTGTCAAGATCATCAAAATAAGGATGTTTCATTAATTTATTGGTTGATATTCTCTTGGATGGCTCATAAATTAGTATTTTCTACAAGACACCAATAAATTTTTAGTAGTTTACTTACAAATAGTAAAAGTAAAAGAAGAAAAAGAAAGAGCATTCAAAATGGAAATGGAAATGAAAATAGATGGAAGGCACTTACAAATAACAAATCCACACCATTTGGTTCCAAGTCGGGAACAACAAGGCATAAATATTGATGCTTCCATTGAGAATGGGCATGTCAGTCTCTCAACTTAGTCACTCCTGGTCATACATCTTCATTGAGAGTTCCAAGATACCTATTGCACACAACACCTCTCATGAATAGAATAACTTGAGTTCAAGATGCTCTTATAATGTCTACATCATAGGTGCTCATGATAAGGTTAACTTTAAATGAATAACTTGAAATTCCCTCGCTAAGCTTCACACGCACTTTTATAATGGCTTAAAATCATAATTGAGATTTGTCAAGATCATCAAAATAAGGATGATGCATTACTTTTTTGGCTGAGATTCTCTTAAATGGCTCATAAATCAACATTTTCTGGAAGGGGACACTAATCAAATTTTAGTAGGTTACTTACACATAAGAAAAGTAAAAGAAGATGATATAAACAATAGTTGATAGCATTGGAATCATAGTATTGGCATCATACAAATTAATATGCATACAGTTATAAGTTAATAAGAACCAATGTGCATACTTACAAATTAATCCAAAAAACCATTTAGGTCTGCTCTACTCTTTATTGTGTCAAGTATTGTCTCATGGTCAAACTCACAAATCTTCCACAAGGTCTTGTTCAAAGGTCTACTCCCATATTTGGTCAAATGAACATTGGATTCCATGAAAAGGTTAGAGTAATGAAGAATCTTTTGATGCATGTCAAAGTCTTGAAATAACCAATATTTAGCACTCTTATGTGGGTACCTTCCAAGCCACGTTCCAGTAACAACAACTTGTCCTATAGGGTATTCGATGTTTTCTCCATCTATAACTGGGGCCTCCAATTTCTTTTTGGCCTCAACACAATGACACAAGTAATAGTTTGTTCTCTCTTTGTTGTCTTCATATGCAATAACTACATAAACATTCCCTGCATTTATATGTGCAACAAATCTCTTGAAATTAGTCAACATTAAAAAATACACTAAAAAGTAATATAACAATAGGAATTTAAAAAACTAAGCAAGTAGATATATTTTCTAGTTGAACTAGATCTGATATGTGGTCAAATTCGATCGATGAATCCATCTGTGTTAGTTCCAATGTCGTCGAAGGGTGATATGCGTGAAGTGGGTTTAGATAACTTAATGACCATTTCTCAACCCACTCCTTTGACTCACAATCATCCCAAGCTTGCATTGTACAAGAAGAACAAAAGTATTCCATCTTTCATGTATTAATAATCCATGGACTTGCATCTGAGTTAAGGAAAGAGTGTAGCTCACTTGATCCTATTAGCCTACAATAATCTTCATATGGTGCAATGTTAGTATCATCCATCAACCAAAAAAATATATGAACTGAAGACGCACCTTCATTATCTAGACCCATCAAATTATTACACCACTTGATGATTGATTTTGCATCTGTCAATTTTCCATTGTCTTTATACTTTAACTCCTCTCATGCTAATGCTCTTTTCACACATGCTTCTGCACTATCATGCTCCCCCTTTCCATGGCTAGCCTCACAAAAGTTTCACATATGATGAACACCTATAATGACATGCATCCTTCACAACCAATAGAACATGTGCAAGTTGTTGAACTATGTTGTATAGTTATCCAAGCATATTATATGCCAACTATATTCTATGCCCCTCTGAGCCAAATCACTGTAAAACATCTAGAAGAAATCTTGCATGAACTCTGGAGAATGTGTGTGATCATCACTAATATAAAAGTGATACTCCCTCAATACCTTCCTTTGGTCCTCTGTACTATCAACTACATGAATGAATGCTATGTGCACAAATATCGAAACCGATGTGGAGTTGTATTATTGTGACTACACCTCATGTTGTGGTTGTAGAGTGTAGTTCTTTGCAAGTCAACCATTGAAACTATGTTGCCAACTATAAAGGTGTACTTCCATAGCTTGAATTTTGTGTCTAGCCATCGAGCTCTATGGGTATGCCTTGCATACTCATACACTATATTGTCACGAAACATGGACATAAACTAATACAATGGAATATTTTGAATAACCAAATGACACCTTTTTGTTTGATTACCATCTTTTGTAATGTATTCCACTATTTTATACTTCCTGAACTCTACTAGTTTATGTCCCACCTCATGTGTGCTTTCCATAAGTTGACATACTCCAGCATACACTACAAGCCACCGCAATGCTGACATCAACCATCCAAGCATATTTTTCTATAGAATATATGTCTGTCCTCTATTTCACATAAATTTTTTTATAAGAACTCTCTTGAAGATTTTGGTGGGGCTTGAATGCCACAATCCTACAAAACATCATTAGTATGCAAATCTAAACATATAGAATGATAAACATCATAATGGTTAGAGAATTCAATATGTAGTCTACAATTACAAGTAGTGTGTGTGTGATTTTTCTTGACATAGAAAGGTTTAAGCATTTCAAAATATCTTGTACAAATTTTAATTTAAGGATAATCATATTGAAATTTATAAAAAAAATTGGGTTTGAGTCGTATCCAAAAAATGCTTTGTATGTGGCTCACAGTTCTGACTACTAATTCTCCTTCTTACCACATCTCTTTGATTCGTATTGATGGGACAAACTGACTCACTAATAGGAAGGGAAATGGAATTACCTCACCTCTCTTGAAAGAAGTGGGATGATGATCAAACTACTCACTTCCCAAGGTTCTTAATGTTGGGTCTCAACTTACTATTTCACTTAGTGGTCAAATATGGCTATAATATGCAAGGGGCATGCTAGTATTATGAATAAACTATGAACATCCATCGAAACAAAGAGAATTTTTTTCCGAATAAACATAAAAAGATGAATTAGAGTTTAGGATAGAAACAGTAAACAATATCACTTAGCATTCAGATATATAATTAAATGATGAGCTTTCATTAAAAAAAACCAGTGAATAACCTAATCCATGACAACACATGCAATCAAATATATTCAAGGTCTTGAGATGAAACCTTAATCTTCCCATAGAATGCACCATTACATATTCATTCACTAATCATGAAATAATAGATCAACAAATATAAAGCAATACCATTCACCAAGTGCAACCAAAGATAGCTTTAAATTTGGATCCTTCCAATTGATTGTATTGAATTAAGTAACATTTATCTTATTAAAATCACTAAGATATAGAGAAACCATCACCTCCAGTAACACCAACTTATCTAGAATAGTTTAGAGAGCTCAAAATAAAAACTACATAAGATCAAAAACTAGTATCTAAAGAGTTTTGCAAACCATAACTTCAATTTTCCGACCCTTACAATGTGGGTAGAAGTCCCAATTTATAAAAAACCCAGACCCAATGTCCACAAAGCATCAAGATAAAAAATCTACAAAAGTAGGAATCACTGGAGCCTTCGAAGGGAAGTGTTCAAAATTGATCTCTAGTTAACTAATAAGAGATAACTTCAAATCTGAATGTAAAGGAAGATCATCAGACTACTAGAGGCTTCAGTTGAACACGCACTAGGTCCATACAAAGTAGGGAAATCCCATATTATCCCCATTCCACTTTCAAAAAAGGAATATTTTGTTTCCACTTTCACTCCTTTTCCTTCTTCTCTTGTAGGTACTCTTCATAACTATCAAAGGCTTGCTTGAGCATGTCTTCATTGGGTCCATCCACCTAGGATTCTTCAAATGTAACTCTATCTAACTCTTCGGAAGTGGACCCATGCATATCCTCTACCTTGGTAAGATCCTCCTAAGAAATTCTCACCACATCCTTGAAATTTGTTGACTTATCAATTATCAAACCATCATCATCATCCCCTTTCTATATCGATTCCCTCAATCTATTATCCTATTTACCTTTCAACTCTTTAAGGAGAAGACCATCTTTCATATGGATATCTCCATTTATAATCATGGCTATAGTAGCCTCAAATTCTACTAGTTGGTCTGCCAAGTCTTGCCCTACTTGTTACATATGCCCCCTATGTTCACAAATGAATGAGGATCTGAAGGTGATGGTATTCATTGTCCTTTTGATAAAATTCAAAATATCATCATCCAAAATTTCCTAATCAATGAGCACTTGTTGAGGCAAGTGGCTTATATCCTTTAGCTTTTCAATATAATTTCTATACTCCTCTTCTTGTTTCCATGTTTCCTCAACATACTTTGTTATAGCATTAACTAATTCCCAAGTATAAGTATGGATCTTGTGCCCTTTGGAAAGAAATTCCTCAACCTCCTTGTTTAGCTGATCAATCCAATTATCCATCATACCCACTTTTCTTCTCATTTCAATGAGGTCATCATTCTCTTTCTGACTTAACAATAAAGGTGCCTCTGGAGTTCTTGACTGTTCTGAGATGGGAGAAGTTAAGTCCTTCATAAATCTATGCATTTGAGCAACTTGAGCCTTAATCTCATCTTTAACCTTGTTATCATTTAGCATCCTTGACTTGGTAGTAGATGTGGCAATATCAAGCAAGTTCATTTGTTGATTTTGAGTTTTCTTACCCAAATTTGCACTACTCACCTGATAATAACTCAATTGCATTTCTCGTTCATCCTTGTCAACTAGGGGAGTAGCATACTTTGCAATGAGATCTCCATCATCTGTTAGTCTCATGGCATGAATTGTCTAAGACATTTTCCTTGGTTTTTCCTTTTCAATTTCATTCATCATATCATCCCAATTTAAAGTTTGAGGCTACACTTATTTTCTTTTCTCAAAGCTCAACTTAATCCAAGCGAAAGTTGCAAGAGGAGTAATCATTTGATGTGAAGGAGGAGGTGTAAGGGAAGGAGATGGCATCATTATCACCACAAGTTGTGTAGAAGCCTTTTGATTTTGTTCCTTATCCTCCTTCTCCTTTGTTAACCTATCAGCTTTAGCTCTTCTTTTCAATTCTTCTTGGTCTTCCCTATATTCTTCTTCCTCTATCCTTCTCTGTTCCAACAAATCCTCTCTTTCCTTCTCCAATTCCTTAATTTTCTACATTAGCTTGGATTTTTATTTATTGATTCATCAATCCTTTGTTGCAAAAGCTCTTGTTCCTCCTTTCTAGCAATCTCCTCAGCCTTGAATTTTGCTTCTAACTCTTCTCTTCTCTTTCTGTTGTTGAACCTTTTCTTCTTCCAATTTCCTAACCTTTTGTACCAAGGCTAATTTTTCCTTTTCATCCTTAGCCTTCTCCTCAAATTTCCTTTGCAATAGATCATTCTTTTCCTTTTGCAACCTTATTATCTCTTCATCTTTTTCTTTTGTTTGAGCTCTTGTTTCCTTTGCTGCAATGTTGCATTTTCATCCTCCTCACTAGTTTTGGTCTCTCCTAATTGGATGGCAACTTCTTGATCTATTCTCAATTTAACTTCCTCAATACTTTGGACTGAAGCTTTCTTAATGGTTTCAAGAAGTTCCTCTTGATCTCCAGGGGTCAATACATGCTCCTCCCCAATGTATTCAACATCCTCAGTTGTGTTTACTTGTGCTCACTCCCCATCAGACTCAATGGCCTTGGAATCAGATTGAACATCATGAATTTCCACCCTTTGCACCATTTCCTTTAATGCTACAACCTCCTTATGGCAATCCCTTATAGAAATTTCCTCAGTGGGTTCTTTTGCAAGGAGCATTTGAGATGAGGTGTTTACTTCAGCCTCACTTGTCATAGCTTGTGAACCTTTAGGGAGTTGTATTTCCTGAATGGGCATTTCCAATTTAGGATCCTAGTCCATGTTTAGGGGATATTTCTCGAGTTTCTCTCATGGGGCTATCTTCATTTTGGTTCTCCTATATCCTTTAACTTCCTTTGCTTTCCTTTTCTTCAAGGTTTGGGCTATAGGTTCATTTAGCCTCAAAGTGACCCACTAGAGACTCTTATCCACCACTATTCTGGATATCTTGCTAATGTCAATAATTTCATTTTTATCCAAATTAATGGGACCCAAATTCTTAGTGTCAACCTTGTTGGTTTCATAACTAGGGTCCAATAAGACACCATAATCAATTAATGCATCAGGTACATCTTCCTTAATCCCATATTCAATTAGTTGGGGAATAGTAAGCCTCTCATAACCCCTTTTCCTTACCTCATATTGGTCCTATAAATTGGCCTAAAAGTCCTCCAACAAATTATGGTGTTTAGGAAATAAAGGGGCATAGAGGTTATTCATCTTACTTTGGGGATCAAAATACTTTTGAGCTATGTATAATCCCAAGTTCGTGCCATTTATCTCTATACACACTGCTTTTGTAGTTGAAATGTGGGAGCTGGTGTAATATCCCAACTTCATCAAGAACTTGTGACTACCTTGCTTTTGCTTATCACCAAAATTTCCATTTATTTCTACTATCTAGTATACAAATTCCATCAATACCATTTTTTCACTACAACATCTTGGAAGCCTGTGAGGGTGTGCATCAAAACTAGCCAATCTGAAATATGTAAATTTGTGGTATTGGATATACCAATTTCCCCATTTAGAAATAAAGGCCATGGCCTCTCTACTTAGCCTAAACCCTGCATCTCCTGTAAGTAAGTTGATAATAACATAGAGGAAGGCATCATTGACCCTCTAGTAATGTCACTCCAATGTCTTCAAAGTCAATTGATCATAATGCTCCCATGCTTTCATCTACTCTGGGGCTTCTCCTAATGTTCCCATTGTATGTAGACCTAGATACTTGCCCAATGTTGTAGCTAAGTATACTACATATGATGCCATGTAGAAGTTCTTAATTTGTTGCACTTGGAGCATCTGGTCATGTAGGTTGTTAGATAGTATTTTTCTCCAATCTACAAATTGTTTTCCCTTTTCGATTGTGTTGATGAAGGGGAACATTCATTCCTCAAAATTTTGGTAGTCTTTCTTCCCAAATACCTTGGATAGCATCATGATTATATCCACAATTTCCTTGTAAAAATATATACTTTTTGGGTGCTTAGGAACTTTAGTCAGAGACTTCTTTTCAGTTTTTAGCCACTTCTTATTCATATAAGCTCTATTCCCATTTTTTTATTTGTTGAACACATTCAATGCTTATGCCTCTATGATTATTTTAGGATTAGCATGACTAGGGGTGTTGAACATGAACCTCATCATCTGAGGATATGAATCAATGATGTCATTCCCTTGGGAATTAATGCACTTTCTCTATACAATATTGTAGGATCTTGTTGTTGTCAAGATGAGCTCCAAGATCTGGACTGAGATAGGAAAAAGGGTAACATGTGCCAAGCCCAATTGAGCTATTCTTTGGGACCTCAAAGATGCATCTTCTGAGAAGATATCTAGGGTTAGGTCACTCAAGTCAAATTGCCCCAAGATGGTATTAGTAACCTTTTCCAGATCAGATTCAATCTTTGTTGGCACCAAGGTGTCTTGGTACTTATACTTCATTATATAATGGAGTTGTACAAGCTTCAAATTCTTACTCTTTGCTCCCTTTGAGCTTTCAGTCGTCTATCCTTCCTTTTTTGGAACCTCTTCCCTTGCTTTAGACATGATTCAATCTTGCAAAATGATCTTTAATAAGCTCACATAAAACTAAGGAAAATATTTAAATCTCATACTCATTCATACTTCCATTTCAAAAATTACTTAACCAAGTTTTAAATTTTATCGGGATCAGGATTAGGACCAAGATAGGAAATGAAAGCTCAAGAACAACCTAGGTAGAGCCAAGGTCGAAGTTGAGAGAAAAACATATTCATAAAGGATTTTAGAATGGACACCTTGGCAAATGTACTATGAGATAGATTCACTCCGCGCTCTAATCCCACAAAAGGGGTGAATACTCAGGATTAGTATCAGGGAGATTTTTGAGACAATAAATCAATAAATTTTCTTAAAACAATGCCAAATTTAAGTCCAACTCAACACACAGTAATCAGGATCAGAACCTTTCTAGGTATAGGTCGCACAAATGTTGTAATAGAGTCAAAACTCTAGTTTTAAAATTCAATCGTCTTTGAAACCTAAGGCATGAAACTTGAGGCCAAAATCCTTGAATTTCACAAAAATGGTCAGGGAGGGTTTATAACGAAAGATTTTAACTAAACACAAGAAAGTTCAAATCCTCAAAAAGAGGAAACCCTAGTTCAAAACTAGGGCACGATGGCACAATGCCATGAAGCCACGAAAAGGAGAAAAACAAGAAATGAATGAAAAATAGAATGAAGAAGCCCAACACCAAACCAAGAACCAAAGAAAAAGAAACACCAAGTGACAACACATGACAAAAGAGCAAAATAGAACGATAAAACACATGAATGCACAAAGAACAAAAGAGAATGGAAAACAAAAAATGAAGAAAGAAAACCAAGGAAAAGAAATGAACAGACCCCCTACCTCAAAGATGCTTCAAAAATCACTTGAATCCACCTAAATCCACACCCGATGATCAAATCTTACACCCTTTAGGTTTTCTCTCACTCCGCTTTACTAAATTAATCAGTTAGCTGCATTACGAGTTAAATAAACTCATTTTGGGATTAAAAAGGCCTTCACACATGCAAAGGAATCTACAATAAATGTGGTAGGTTGGGTGTTGGTTTAGGAAGAGACACGAAACACCTCACCTAAGAAACTCATAGGCAGGTCAAGGTCGGCATCAGAGTTGAAGCAAGACATGGAACTTTATGAAAGTTCTAAGTTTCATTCCAATTTCGATCGTGATCCTAAAAAAGGACACAAACAGAAGACCAAGACAACCAAGATGTTGGGATCAAAACAAAAACCAATCCTGACAACAACAAGAAAAAGAAAGCGAGCAAAAAGAAAGGAAATCAAAATCGAAATCGGAACAAAAACCCAACCTTTAACTTTTGTGAAAAGTTCCAAATTCCAGTTTTGTCTCGAGTGTGATTTTAGAAAAACACCAAGGAAAAGGGGAAAATGAAGAGAGAAAAGGGGAAAAAAATCAGGAAGGAAACCAGATCCCCCAATAGAAACAAAGGAAAATAAAAACACAAGGCTAGTGAGCGGGGTTGGGATCAGAACAAAAACTGACCATGGAGCATTCAGAATGTTTCAAGTTCAAGATTTGTCCCACTTTTGATCCCAAAAAAAGGAAATAAAACACAAGGGAAATAAAAATAAAAGAACCCAAGGAAGAAAACAACTCCTTGAACCCAAAAAAAAGAGAAGTACAAAGAAAAAAAAGGCCCACAAGAGAAAAGAAAGAAGCAAGGACCCGCTTTTAACCAAAGGGAGAAATGGGGGTGGTTATGCAAGGTATAAGAATTCGAAGATGGCCTTGTGCTATTCTTCCAATAGTCTTCAATTAGTGTTCTCAATGCTTCAACAACTAGTTTATCTTTTCGTGGCAATCTCCCCGAGAATTCCCATAATTCATTAGAATTGGTGTCCTCAATTCTTTGTTTCCTTTGAATGGCTCTTGATAATTTATTTCTATTAATTCTCAATTGTTCACTTGTCTTTCTAATGAGACAATATCTCCTTGTTTGACTACTTACCAAATTCGATGTAATGACACATCAGGTGACATTACTATCCTTTGAGCATGAGTTCTGACCCACACTCTCATAAGCATCCATTAGATTCTTCACAATAGTGTTTTCACTTGAAACATTCGATGTTCACAACCCAAGAGTCTTCATGATGTTTCTATACATTATACCCCACATCATTTCAGCAAATAGTTGACATCTTGTAGTCTCATTTATCCTTTCAAAGAACAATTTCCAAATCTTATCAGCATATCTTCTACAAGTGCATGTTGGAATCTTACCTTCCATGTGCTACAAAATATCCTCATCAATATTAATCAAATACTTTGACTTTCTACGCAAAATTCAAAGTGGTTTTCTCCTAGGTAGATACATCTCAACATTAGGAATTTCATTAATATTTAAGTGAGGTGTGCTAGATTGTGTACCTTTGATCAAGGGTGGAGTAGACAACATACCTTGAGGTTCACATGGGGATAATGGTGTACCTTCTTCATCAAATCTGAGTGATGATGTACTCTCAACTTAAGATGTGGTGGATGGTGTCCCTTCAAATTCACTTGTTGTAGATGATGTCATTCCATATTCACTTGTGGTAGATGGTGTCCCTCCATATTCACTTGCAATAGATGGTGTCCATATTTAGTTGTGCTTAATGGTGTCCCTTCATCTTCACTTGTGGTAGAGGGTGTGTTTCCAACTACAGTATCCAATTCTATCTTAGCATGATGCTTTCACATTTGTGCCCTTTGTGCTGCCAATTCCTTTTCTCTTTTTTATGATTTAGGTTCCTCTTCAATTGGCTAGTTTATCATTAATCGTAACCAATTTCTTCTTCTCACACTATTCCCTCACCCATTCTCTAGTTTTTGCTTTATTAGTTTTTATACTCTTCGTGTATTGGTCTATTCCTTGTTCATTTCCTTGGCATGGTGGATACTTTTACCTATATCATGGTAATGAGATAAATATTAGTTCCTAAAAAATGAATTGATACAAATAAATGAAATATTTCATTCAAGGCTTCATACAAAGGTAATGTAGAAGAGTATTTCTACCATAGACAAAGGTCACATGAATTTTTCCAATGGAATTCCTTCAAGAAATGTGGTGATGTGGCATGAAATTATTGCAAGATAGGATCAAAATGGAAGAATGGACAAGGCATTTGAATTGTTTCACAATAATGTTTTCGTAGAAATGTATGCAAAATGTGGTAGCATTGACAAGCTAGTGAGCTCACTAGCTTGTCAATTTGGTAGGGTTGACAAGGTAGGGGCAGCATATGCCTCATAGAAATGGGGTCTTATGGTGATAGACCCCATTTCTATGAGGAATATGCTTCCCCTACCTTGTCAACCCTACCGAATTGGCAAGATAGTGAGCTTGTCAATGCTACCAAATTTTGCATACATTTCTATGAAAACACTATTGTGAAACAATTCAAATGTCTTTTCCATGCTTCCATTTTGAGCCATTATTGCAAGATAGGTTGAACATTTCCCCATGTTTCTAACTTAGCCTTGAATAAAGATACATGAAATAGTGGAGAGAAGGGTTAGAATCCCTTGTAGGTAGACTAATCAAGGAAACATTTAAAATATATCACAACATAAGTGATGAGGTAAGTTTAGAAATAGAGATGAAAACCAAAATCAATTCAAAGATCTGTCAATGTGGGAGGAGTATATTCCAATTTTGTAGAGACATGTATGGAAAATTTAGTAGCATAGACAAGGCAATCAGCTGCTTGGTATAACTATTTGAAAAAATACCTCAATAAAATATGTCCTTGTGGACTATAATGATTGTAGGATATGCACAAAATAGACTTATTGAAAATGCTTTATAAAATTTTAAGCATATGCAAATTGTAGGTGTAAAACCAAATTCAACTACATTTTCCAACATCCCCCATGCCTATACCAAAATAAAAGCTTTGGAGAGTGGTATGCACATCCATAGTAAAGGATTCATAAATGATGTATTATTTTACTTCCTTATAACTTATGTCATATATATGTGTATACAAAATGTGGAAGCATAAACAAGGTAAGTCAATTTCTTAACAAAATGTCTCAAAGAGACGTAGTTTAAAAATGTAATTTGCAAGTGTAAAGAACTGTGTTATTTAAAATGTGCATTGAAAAGATAAGGTTATAATGACAAAAAAATAATGATCAACATGGAATATGAAAAATAAAAAAATGAAATCAAGCCAAAATAGAATGAAAGAAAATGTGTAAAGACTTCACATACCTAGAAAAGCAGAGTTTAAAATGGAGGAGTTCTACCCAATTATGTAGCCTTTGCTTCTTCTTTCTTCAAACTCAACAATTTGAGTTTTTCAAAAGCTTGTTCCCATCCAAAATTCAATTGTATATCACTCTTGAATGAAATTCATAGTTGAATTGATATTATATTCCTCTCAATGTGAAAACTCTGCTATTTCATGCAAAGTTGGTGGAAAGATCATGAAAAAGGTAGTGGAATGTGAAAAATGTGCATGCACACTTCACAAAATCATCAAAAAGCTTTTTTTTGTCAGAGCACGCACAAAACCAAGAGAATATGTGGAATGTGGGCCTTGAGATCATGGGTATATTGATTTTTTTACTATTTTTAGAGCAAGACAAAATGCACTCACATTATAATGTGAGCACATTATGTCTTGCTAAAAGGACGACCATATCTCTACTACTTCAAAACACGCTCACATTATGAGAAAGTTGATTTTTATAGGTTTTTTTTCTCTCTTTCTCTCTATCCTTTACCCTCTACCCTTAAACCCTTAAACCCTCTACCCTCTACCCTCTATCTCTCTCCCACTCCCTCCCTTTCTCTCTCTCTCTCAATTCTCTCCCTCCTATCCCCTCTCCCTCTCTCAACTCTCTCTCTCTCCTCAATCCTTCTATCTCTCTCCCCTCTACCCTCTACCCTTAACTTAAATCCTTTACCCTCTACCCTTAAACCCAAACCTCTACCTCTATCTCTCCCCCGTCCCTCTGTCTGCTGTCTCTGTCTCTGTCTCTATCTCTATCTCTCTCTCTCTCCACTCCTCCTATCTCTCTGCATCTACCCTTAACCCTCTACCTCTGCCCTTGCCCTTAAATCCTCTCCCTCTACCCTTAAACCCATAAACCCTCTACCTCTACCCTCTATATATCTCCTCTCTCCTCTCTCTCTCAGTCTCTCCCTCCACCCTCTCCCTCTCTCAAGTATCTCTCTCCTCACTCACTCCTATTTATCTCCCTCTACCCTCTACCCTTAACCCTTAAATCCTCTACCTCTACCTTAAACCCTTAAACCCTCTACCCTCTATCTCTCTCCCCTCCCTTCCTCTCTCTCTCTCAAGTCTCTCCCTCCTACCACCCCTCTTCCTCTCTTAGGTCTCTCTCACTCACTCCTCACTCACTTCTTCTATCTCTATCCCCTCTACCCTTAACCCTCTACCCTCTACCCTCTATCTCTCTCCCACTCCCTCTCTCTCTCTCTCTCAAGTCTATCCCTCCTACCCCCTCTCCATCTCTCAAGTGTATCTCACTCACTCACTCACACCTTCTATCTCTCTCAAGTTAGGTTTCCAATTTTACCGAATTGGAAAACTAGTAGGCCCACTAGCTTTCCAATTTCACCCACTAGCTTGCCAATTCAATGAAATTGGCAATGTAGTGGCCTGTTTGAAAAAATGAGTCCATGAAATGGTAAATCAGTGAGAGACCCCATTTCATGGACCCCTTTTTTCAAATAGGGCAAGTTAGGTTTCCAATTCATTGAAATTGGCAATGTAGTGGCATGTTTGAAAATATGGGTCCAACAAATGGGTTCTCCCAGTGATGTAAATCACCAAAAGATCCCATTTCTTGGACCCATTTTTTCAAGCAAGCCAAGTTAGGTTGCCAATTTCACTAAAATGGCAAGCAAATGGGCCCACTAGCTTGTCAATTTGGTGAAATTGGCAATGTAGTGGCATGTAAGAAAAAATGGGTCCAAGAAATGGGGTCTCCTAGTGATGTTTGAAAAAATGGGCTCCTGATGATGTAAATCACTGGGAGATCCCATTTATTGGACCCATTTTTTCAAACAGACCACTACATTGCCAATTTCACTGAATTAACAAGCTAATGGGTGAAATTGGCAAGCTAGTGGGCCCAATAGCTTGCCATTTTGGTGAAATTGGTAGCCTAACTTCACCTATTTGAAAAAATGGGTCCAAGAAATGGGGTCCATCATTGAAATACCCACTAGCTTGCCAATTCGATGAAATTGGAAATGTAGTAGTTTATTTGAAAAAATGGGTCCAAGAAATGGGGTCTCCTTGTGATTTACATCAATGGGAGACCCCATTTCTTGGACCCATTTTTCAAATAGGCCAAGTTAGGTTGCCAATTTCACTGAATTGGCAAGCTAATGGGCCCACTAGCTTGCCAATTTAGTGATATTACCCATTTTTTCAAATAGGCCAAGTTAGGTTGCCAATTTATCCCTCAACCCTATACCATCAACCCTCAACTATCAACCATTAAACCATCAACTCTCAACCCTTAAACCCTCTTCCCTCTACCATCTACCCTATACATTAAACCCTCAACCCTCAATTCTCAACCCTCAACCCTTAATCCCTCAACCCTCTACCCTATACCCTCTACCCTATACATTGGACCCTCAACCCTAATCCTTCAACCACATACCCTCAAACCTATACCCTAAACCATAAACGCTCTACCCTCAACCCTAAACCCTTAAAACCTCTACCCTCTACCCTCAACCCACAACCCTTAATCTTTCTACCCTTAAACCCTCAACCCTCTACCCTCAACCCTAAACCCTAAACCCTTAAACCTATACCCTCAAACCCTAAACCCTCTACCCTCAACCCTAAAATTTTGAACCTTCTACCCTTTACCCTCTACCCTCATCCCTCAACCCTATACCCTAAACCATCAACCCCATACCCTCAATTCCCAACCCTATACCCTCTATATCTCTCACACTCCCTTCCTCTCCCTCTCTCTCTATCAATTCTCTCCCTCCTACACCCTCTCCCTCTCTCAAGTCTCTCTCTCTCACTCACTCACTCCTATCTCTCTCCCCTCTACCCTCTACCCTTAACACTTAAATCCTCTACCCTCTACCCTTAAACCCTTAAACCATTTACCCTCTACCCTCTATCTCTCTCCCACTCCCTCTCTCTGTCTCTCTCAAGTCTCTCCCTTCTACACCCTCTCCCTCTCTCAATTCTCTCTCTCTCTCACTCACTCACTCGCTTACTCCTATCTCTCTTAGGTTAGGTTTCCAATTTCACCAAATTAGAAAACTAGTGGGCCCACTAGATTGCCAATTTCACCCACTAGCTTTCCAATTCGGTGAAATTGGTAATGTAGTGGCCTATTTCAAAAAATGGGTCCAAGAAATGGGGTCTCCTGATGATTTACATCACCGAGAGACCCCATTTCTTGGATACATTTTTCAATCAAGCCAAGTTATGTTGCCAATTTCACCCACTAGCTTTCCAATTTAGTGAAATTGGCAATGTAGTGGCCTATTTGAAAAAATGAGTCCAAGAAATGGGATCGCCTAATGATGTAAATCACTAGAAGACCCCATTTCTTGGACCCAATTTTTCAAACAGACCAAGCTAGGTTTCCAATTTCACCTTCAACCCTCAACCCTCAACCCTCACCCCTTAAACCCTCAACCTGCAACATGTAACTTGATTTTACTTCCAACTCAATTAGGTAGAGCTGAGATAGCATTTTTAAACTAAGGATGAAAGGTACATATCATTTTTCTACTAAGTTTCATCAATATGCATAAAATATATTATCAACTAGATTGTATTATTAGATTATGCAAATGCATACAACAAAGAAGAGAGTGAAACATCTTTTGAAAATTGTAGTCTTTATTCATAATATAAGTGAATGTTGTCCCACACAAGCTATGGGACTAACTATCTGGATGCAAATGATGGAAAAAAAACTATACATTAATAGATACATAATGAAATAAATGCATATATAGACAAGGGGGACCTGCCATTGCCTCAATGATGAATCCCAGTTGAGTAGAGCCGCATGAGCTTTGGCCTCTCTTTCTTATCTAGCCTATAGTTGTTGCTTGCCCTACTACTCCAAGAATTCATGCATGTGTGAGATAGATTTTTTAGAGAACTGAAAGATCACCAATCAATATGTATGCAAACATCCATAAACATATAGCCCGATCCTCATAAGCATCAAAATAGTTTGCATACCATAGATGTCTAGGAAAATAGGAGATTTATCAAACACATCTATCACATGCTCTATTTTATCTAACATGTTTCCTCATTGTGCAGGTATAGGTCAAATCTTTGTCGATGTTTTGTTTCATCTGATTACAACATGTGTGGTAAAATGTGGCTCCCAAAAGGATTGATTCCAGCATGTCACCCCTTCAATTCAAGAGGGGTTTTGAGAAGGGAAATACATTCACAAATGCTCAAAATGAAATATCCAACTAAAGGAGAAGTTCACAAAATCAATACAAGAGAGGTTGATTTATTTCCCATTCATGATAATTAGATTTAGAAAATGCAAGTGAAAATGAAGATCACAAATGAGCAAGGAATCTTTCTTGAATGCTCAAAAATATGAAGAACAAAAATTAATTGCACTATCTTTCATTAGATATTTATGTTTGCATATAAATATGTCATGTACAAGTGTTGTTACAACATTATATTGCTGCAATGTTTCATAAATATATTGTTCACATTGACAAGGTAGCAAAGTAGGTAATGTTGTCAATGTTGTTTATAGTGCTCAATATCCCACAACAGGTGTCATCATAAACATAATGTATTACAAGCAGTATCTACAAATAAGTGGGATACAAAAAGGAGCACATGGTCATAAACTGGTAGTGAAGATGCATATATAATCAAGGCTCACAATAATGGGAAAGCAATCAAAGTGATATGAGGATCACTTGCAAGGGATTATGAACAAAGGTACAAATATGCTTCAATATGTTGTTTCTATTCATCTTTGCAAGTCAAGAAGTGCCAAGGTGCAAGTTGTGTGTATTCATAAACCAAATAATCATGCTAAACATAGTTAAAGAAATACAAGGTATCAAGACCAACATATTCTGCATAGTTGCAAATGAAGTGAACAATAATGTGGGGAGAAAAAGAACTATCATTAAGAGAACAGAGGTTTTGAGTGTGCACATGCTAAAGATGACAATTTTGCATATGGAACAACATAATGGGGGAAAAATAAAACACATTATACATGTTCTTGTTTCAACATTGTGACAAATTTAAATGCTTTGGAAAATACATTCATAGAAAAGAACCTACAATTGTACCCTTGAAGAGAAGCATACTTTCTTAATAGAGAATGAATTACAACAAACAATGGTAAGGCTTCCATAATTCCTATAAGTTATTTTTTTTCCAGATACAAAACATGTTCATTTCTTTATAGCATGAAAATTCCAAATACAGTGACAACCATATGAAGCTATGAAGGAGGAATGGAAATGAAAGTACACAATATACACTTTAAGGAAACAAATTCATAATGGAACAAAGCATCATTTTTGAGGACAAGGAAATGATAAGTTATAGTTGCATTCATGAAAGAAAATGGAACCATGTTGTTCTTTAGATTAATGAGCAATACTTTTTCCATTCCTACTTTACTGTGGAGCTAGGAATACATTCCTTTAAAAGAAAATAAGCAATTTCTTTGATGGGGCTAGGGTTTCAAAAGGAAATTGAACAATAATGGCATCCCATTCAGAAAATATGAAACTTAGAAATATAGAAGCCTTGTCCTTGTATGGAGAAGCCTTTCTTTGACTTTTATTCAAAAAAAATTGAAAAATAGTATCTTTTTTTCTTTCCCAGAAAATGAAGTAAAAATTCAAGTTATATCAAGCACAAGATCAAATACTCAGAAATGATGAAGCCTACAGCCTCTCATAGAGAGGGTTTTCATTTTTATTCAAAGAGGTTGAGCCACATCACATTTATGTCACTTAAAGAGGAAGAAATGACAAAACCCTAAGCTTACAACAAGGAAAATGAAATACCTAGATGGAGAGCAACTCAGAAATAATATAGCAGCCACAACCATGAAGGGTTTTTGAAACCCAGAAAATAATAAACATGAAATGCATGAGTTTACTCTTCCTCATAATTCTTATTATTTTTCTATCATAGGGTCAAGCTCAAATAGAGCCATTTTTACTCATAAAATCAAGGAAATGTGAGATGAGGTTGTAGCCTATAATAGGAAGAATATACAAAAATTTCCATAATGTTTTCATTGAATAATACACTCATCTTGATTCTCATCAACAAGAAATGAAGAGGATGTAAAGATTTGAAAGATGGAGAACTTACCCAAGTTGTTGTGAAGGAGGGACATTTGAATGCCTTTGTTTCTTCATATATCAACCTCAAATGCAAGAGGATATCAAACAAAAAAAATGTATCAGAAATAATGGAGCAGCCGCAACTTGGAAGCTTGGAAATGCTTCAGAAAAGGAGGTTAAAGTCCAATTATGTGATGAAGACAAACTCACCTTATTTTTTCCTATAAAATTCTCTTAAAGAATTATCAAAAACAACATAATATTTAGAGTTTGAGCTAGAACCCTAGGCATGGCAACAGTATGATGAAGTCTCCCAAAGCAAAAGATCAAAATGAAATAATGACCGCTTCGGAGTTACAGTTTTCTTACCCTAAATTAAGTCATCAATCAAAACAAGATTTTTGCATTTAGTGTTTAAAAAATTTCCTTTAACTAATGCTTACGTAGGTATTAGGTTTTTTACTTTTATCTTTTGCAAACCTAAAATGTAATGTATTTTCTAAGTGGCATTTAATAAATCACTTAGTAAATAATATTTTTATTGCAAAGATAAATGCATTTGTCTTTAATTCGTAAATCAAATACCAAGAATATTGGGATGTAACTAGAGTTAAAGGAGACTGGCAAACTTATGGAGAACAAATAGGTAATTTTGATGACTTCATCATCAATTCAACTTCAATTAAGAGTCCAAGTTGATGGAGTATGAGTCAAGGAGGGTTTTCAGGCACTTAAATCCATGTTTATGGTAGTAACAACCCTATTTTTTGGGGATTATCAGTTATGCATGACCCTTTTTATTGATTTCAAATTCATAACTCTTTGTACCTATTACCTGATTTTCACCTGTGAGCTCAATTAGGCAGGGCAATCTATGTCTTCAAGTGTTCATGAAGGCCAAATGTAGCAGCATTTGCATCAAGGTTACATATTTTCTAACTTGTTTGCTTCTTGTGCAGTTGCAGGGGAAAATTATATTTTAAACTCAACACGTGGATTAAATGTGGCTCCCATAAGGGTTGAGCACAACGTGCAGGTGTTCGATTTTTAATGGGAGGGTCTTCATCTTATGATTTTGCCTTGCTTTCCCCCTTTTCTGTTTTGTTTTGTTTTCTTTGTGCCCTCTTCTTTTTGTTCTGTCAGAGGCAAAGTTGGAACCGAAATCGAACATTGGAAATTTTCCAAAGTTCCAATTTCTGTTTTTGTTCCAGTTTCGATTCCGGTTATGCGCCTTTGTCCATTTGTTTTCTTTTGGCCTTTCGTTTGACTGTGGGGTTGTTTTTCCCTTTGTTTATTTTTTTCCTTTTCCTATTTTTTCCTTGTTTTTTGTTGGAGGCGGAGTTGGAACCAAAACCCAAACATTGGAACTTTTCCAAAGTTCCAGTTTCCATTTCTGTTCCGGTCCTGATCCCAGTTCCCCCCGTTCTTCTTTTCTTGGGCTTTTTTCGTTGCCGATGATTGAGGGAGGTTTCTTTCCTTTTTATCTTCTTTGTGTTTTTATTTCTTCCCTTTTGCTTTGTGCATTGTTGGGGGTGGATCCGAAACTGTAACCGAACCTAAACTTGGAAAGTTCCATGGTCTCATTTTTGTTTCGCTTCTGTCCCCCCTCTACATTTTTCCTGGGATTGGTTTTGGTTCCGATCCCACTTTGCTTTCTTTTGTTTGGGGGTTCTTTGCTTTTGCGGGGGTGGAATCGGAATGGGGGATGAACTTGAAAATATTGGTTAATTTTGGTTTTAGTTTCCATCCCGACTCTGATTCCACCTTTTCTTTTTGAATGCTTAGGTCACCAAGACATTTTGGTCACTGTGAGTTTTCTATTTTTGTCCGCTCGGGGAGAACTCTCACTGAAAATTATTCACAAGGTTGTAAGCATAAAGGAGACTCTTGGCTGAAAAAGTTACACTCGCTATGATGTCTTGCCGCTGACTGGAGGTCTCGCCGATAGAAGGTGCTCTTGTTATGACCTCTTGCCGATGAGCGATTGTCTTGTCGATGGAGGTGTTCATGCTAAGCATCGTCAGGACTCTTGGCCAAAAGGTTTTCTCTCACTATGATGTCTAGCCAATAGTGATAGTCTGGGTGACAATCTTTGACATTGGTATAACTCTTGTCGCTTGCTATGAACTCTCTTTGATAGTTGTAAGTTATGTCGATGGCTATTGTGGAGAATTGTAGCATCGTGAAGACATGGCTAGTGTCTCACTGACATGCGATTCTATTTGAATGACTTTTGACCACCTAAAAATCTTACGTGGTGTCTGTTCAACCAATTAGAGGAAGCTAAAGGTGAACCGATGATAGTTGGACTGTTGCGGCTATTATTGTGAGGAGGATCAACAAAGCATAAACGAAATGGATCTACTTTGGTTCGATGGATGATCAGTGCATGTGAATTCAATTCAAAGGGCACCTGATGCTGCTTCTCAAAGGGGGTCAACTTGCAGAAGGGTCTAGAACAAGAGGAAAGTAGAAAGGAAGAAGCTGCAAGGACCACTGTGATGTCAGCTGGCAAAAGTGGATCGACATTAATAACCATACTTCAGAACATTCAAGGTAGCTCTGCAAAGAAGTCTTGAGGGTGGACACGAGGGTTGCGAGTTAA
Source organism: Sequoia sempervirens (assembly GCA_007258455.2). Taxonomy (NCBI): domain Eukaryota; kingdom Viridiplantae; phylum Streptophyta; class Pinopsida; order Cupressales; family Cupressaceae; genus Sequoia; species Sequoia sempervirens. Next base: position 100,028,742 of record VDFB02252616.1, on the reverse strand, counting down.
TGCGATCATTGCAAAAGATTTGAAGGCCATTCCTAGGAGTGAGCTTTCACCAACATGAATAGGGTATGCACATTTAATGCCTCATTGATTTTATTCCAAAGCGCTTCTATGGCCGACGTGTTTAGGAACCGACTCAAATTTTAAAAACCCTAAGGCAGGGGCTGACACTTTTGGTTTCTATTATATATATGACATTTTTTCCTCTTTGTAAGAGGAGTTCTTGGTTAAGAGATTGCTAAAAAAGGCATTATTTAGACTTTGTAACTCATTTTCATGAATACTACAGATTTGTAATACAAAGACTCCTTATTTTCTCAATAGAAAGTCATTTCCTTCACCAATTTTCTTTGTTGTTTTAGTATTAGTTGTGAATTGCATGATAAAATTCTGAGTAATCCTTTATTTTATCAGATTCCTTCAGTATTGGATGCAAAGAATATTATGTCATAGTGCAGGTTTATGTTAGTGATCTCTTTCTATTGCCTTTATATCTGTGAAAACATCATTGTTTTCCTTGTGTTAAGCATTAGAACAGTTAGAACCTTACATAGAATCACTTTTGCAGACATAAATCTCTGTGTTGTAAGATTTTTTAGCTTTATTGAGATTTTATATGAATTTCAATAGTCTTGTCAAATTTTATCTTTGGTGTATCACCTGTTAGTGATAGGTTTTAGGTTTCAAGCATATCCTTCTTACTCTTTTCCTAATCCTATTTTCAAGTTATCTTAAGGGGAACCAGCCCATAATCTGGAGGTCCACTTCATTCCCAGGTCACCCACAACCTCAAAGTGTTCCCATGTGTCAATAGGTTGCTACAGTTCATAGCTTAGCAAGGGTGCAAACTTTATTTGACAACAATTTTTGGCACGCTCAGTGGAACAGAGAACTATTTTTCAGTCTTAAACCAAAATTATCATACTGTTGTTTGGATATACAATAGAAATTGTAGTCTTTAAGAGACAAATTTCAGCATACTTGGTGACTTTGAGCTCATATTTAGCAATTCCAGTGCATTACTGCTCATGAGAAGAGTGCAGACTAGGAGTAACTCGCCTATTTTTGAGTATTTGCAGTTGTCCCCGCCTAGAAGAAGGGGGAGGGAAATCTAGAAGGTTCAAAAGATAGTTGTTTATTTCAGAAGATTCAAGTCAAATCCTTCTGTGAGAAGCCATATTGTTGTTCCTGTTGTTATTGCTAAGAGTATCCCAGTGACAATGTTTCCAGTAGTGAGAAATCAGCCATTTGTTGCTCTTAACCAAGGAAGCCCACTGAATTTGGCTCAACATGATGAAATTCATGTTGCTGCCTTAAAAAGTCTGCCATATTTTCATGGCGAGGATTATACAACCCCAACAGAGCATATAAAGGATGTTGCTAACCTATGTGTTGTTCATCATGTGATTGAGGAAAATGTTAAACTTAGATTGTTGGCAGCGTCATTTAAAGGAAAAGCCTTACAATGGTTCAGAGGCATGTCTGTCAACTCCATAGCAACATGGGATGAGTTAGGCAGCTAGTTCTACAAATTTTTTGAAGATAAATCGAACCACTTGTCATTGGTGGAGTAGTTGTCTACAATCAAAAGAGCTCCTCATGAAGTTATGTCATATTTCAATCACTATTTCTAGAGGACGTGGAATAAAATTCCACAAATGGTAAGGCCTATTGTGAATCATGCATTTTTATACTATATAAGAGCTTTAAATAGTGATATTTTTGTGATGATTCAATCGATGGGAGGGGATACACTTCCTGCAGCATATGGTATAGATGTTAGAGGTGAAAATAGCCTCATACAGGCTGGTAAAATTTCCCCAAGACCACTTATGCCGATATTTCCTTCTCTTTAGCCTTCAATCCCTATGCAGTTACCTCCTTTGGTTGTTATTCCAAGTGCACCAGCATTGCCAGCACTTGATACCTAGCCTAATGGCCAAGTAAATGCATTTCTAGCTCAGTCTAATGAGCTGCAAGAGATTAAAGGCCTTCTAACGACCTTTGGCAATGAGATGGTTAATCTCAAAAAATAGAAAAATCAAGGTTTTAAGCCTTATTAGCCCTCATTGCAGTCTAATTACTAGCAAAATTAGACCAATAGACCACCTTATCAGCCTTATAATCAAGGCCAAAGATCTGCTCCTAACCCAAGGCCATATCAAGCTTATGACTCCAACACTGCAAGCACTTCCAAAGAGCTTGCACCTGTCCAGAACAATTTAGTTCAAGATTATGAGTGGTGTTTTCCATTTAATCAATCCCATAATTAGAGCACCTGTGTAAATGGGTTGCTTAACCAAGCCTTGATGGTTCATAACAGTTCATCAATATAGTCTAATGTTCCTATAGCAACTGAAGTACAACAACAAGAGCAATAGAAACATGTGTCTACATTCCTAAACTGGCAAGGGGAAGAGTTTTGTAGAGTGAATCACATTGATTCTTCAATTGCAGACAACACACACAATAAAAAGAGGGCAATAGATGAAGGACATCAACTTGATACGGTTCAAACTCAATTGAAACAAGGGATGAACTAGAATCAGAATGCTCCTAGCTCATCAAAAGCTGACTAAATCTGAATGCTACCAAGAGGGAAGCCTTTGTTAGGCAAGCAACATTCTGATTCATTAGTCCAGGCGCCTTCAATTAAAGGTGATGTTATTCCTCCGAAAGGTCAAGTTAAACCTACTACATCTTTCAATATACTTGAGCATATGAAGAAAATTAATGTACCCATGTCAATATGGGATTCTCTAAGTATTTCGGGTCAAAAGGACCTGCTTCAATCTACTTTATTAGGTTTAAGCGTCTCAGATGAGCCTAGTATAGAAAAGGAGAAAGTTGTGTTGACTAGTACTGTTGTTGGTGATAAAGAACAGCAAGCTGCTAAGGCCAAGCCACCTCCTTTTTATTTGTCATTGATCATAGGAGATAATCTTGCTCACAATTTTATGATTGACTCAGGGGCTAGTAGTTCAATTATGCCCAAACAAAATGTTGATAAGTTGGGAATTGAATATGAGCCACTAGAAAAGGGGGTAGTACAATTGGATCGTACTATTGTTAACATGGTAGGGGTCATTAAAATTTGAGCTTAACTTTACATGCCTGTACAAATTTTGCAATACCACAGGATGTCTACATTATTGAGTTGCCCTCATACTTTTCCCTTTGTTTATCTAGGGATTTTATGGCCAAGATAGGTGGTTACCTATCCTCTGATTGGTCTCATATGTTGTTCAGAACTAGATATGGTACTAGAGTCACTGTTAAATCAGAACCCATAGCCAAAGTTCATATTGAACCTTACAATCCATCTATTAATTCCAACTTGTTTACAAGTGTACAAGTGGAGCAGCCTGCTATTCAAGAGGCTGAAATTCAAACAAGAAGGATATCAGATATTCTTCCTAAAAGTGGGCATCTCAAACTCATGAAGTCAGTACAGGTAAGTAGTTGGAGGAGGTTGACATTGGTGTTTATATGATGCATGAGACTGACTCTTGTATGCCTAATATTGAAAAGGACAAAGAACAACACAGTGAATAGCATGAAAATGATTTGTGGGAGCTGTATTTTGATAGCTCAAGGAGTAGGGTAGGTGTTGGTGGTGGATGTATGCTGGTAGCACCAAAAGGTCAGAAGTACTATCTAGCTTTCAGATTTTGTTTTAGTTGTTCTAATAATTCCGCTCAATATGAACCTCTAGTCCAAGGCTTGGAGTGGGCAAGATAGAGAGGTATTAGTTGTCTAAAGGTTTATGGTGACAGCGAGTTGGTTGTCAATCAAGTCAGAAAGATTAATGTTGTGAAAAATGATATACTCAAGTCTTATAGGAAAAGAGTATGGGACCTCTTAGAGGGATTTGAGGTATTTAATCTAATTTCCATTCCTAGAACTCAGAATAAACATGTTGATAGTTTAGCTGTTGTAGGAGCTAAACACTATATTCCAAAGGAGATTTGTAGTGATAAAACTAATCAACATATTAAGATTGTAGTTAGGAATGTTGTGCCTAATAATAATATACACTGGAAAGTCTTTGATAGTGACCAACAGATTTTCAACTTTTTAAGAGAAGAAGTTGAGTTCTCACATACCAATCAGGGAAGGTTACAACACTAGTATAGTGACCAGATTATTTAGCTAAAAAATAACAAGTTTCCTAAAGGCCTAGTCACTTTAGAATCCATTTTTAATATTGATGATGAAGCTAGAAGACCCAAGGGGAGTATTCAAGTTCAACAAGATCACTACGAAGAAGTTGAAGTTTTCAAAGAAAATCTTCTTAAGTTAGGCAAGGTATGTACATCTAAAGAAAAGCATGTTTTTATTCAGCTTTTTCAAGAATTTAATGATATCTTTTCCTAGCAATATAATAATTTAAAGGGATTTAATCCCCAGCTTGCTCAACATACCATTGAACTTGAGCCTAATGTCAAACTTGTTAGGAAAAAATAGAGGCCCTTGAATCCTAAGTTAGAGCCTTTGATGAAAAAGGAACTAGATAAGTTGATTGAAAGCAGCATTATTTTCCCCATCAAGCATACCTCATGGGTTTCAAACCTAGTACCAATAAGGTAGAAAAATGGTGAAATAAGACTCTGTGTAGATTTTTGTGACTTAAATGGGGCCTCCTTAAAAGATCGTCATCCTCTGCCTTCTATGGAGCAAATACTTTAGGTAGTTTTAGGGTCTGAAAGGTTTTCCTTCTTAGATGGCTATTCTGGTTACAACCAGATATTAGTGAAAAAAGATCAGTACAAAACAACCTTCACCAAAAAATGGGGAACTGTGCCTATCAGAAAATGCCCTTCAGTTCATCTAATACTGGGGAAACCTTTCAAAAAGCCATGGATATGGCCTTTCAGGGTTTAATGTACAAGATAGTCTTAGTCTATTTTGATGATATCACTATTTTTTCTAAGGAGGATAAGGATCATCTGAATCATTTGAGGTAGATTTTTGAGAAATGCAGGGAATTTGGGATATCACTTAATCCCAAAAAGTGTGTGTTTTTTGTTCACAAAGGAATATTACTTGGTTATGTGGTGTCTAAATAGGGTATCACTATTGACCCTGAAATAATAAGTGCTATCTTAGCTCTTCCTTTACTAGTGCACAAAAAAGGTTTGCAGACTTTTATTGGGAGGATTAACTTTGTTAGGAGGTTTATCCCTAACATTGCTAATCTATTAAGTCCACTAACTCATATGTTGAGAAAGAATGTACCTTTTAGCTAGACTAAGGATGGGAGAAGAAGTTTTGAGCTTATAAAAGAGGCATTAGCAGCCGCACCTACACTTCTAAATCCTGATTTTTCTAAAGATTTCATTTTATATGCCTATGGAAATATTGATTCACTTTCATCCATGCTTGTACAATGAAATGATAAAGGATCTGAACAGCCCATGGCATTCTTCAGTCAGTGACTCAAAGATTATGAGCTCAAGTATAATTTTGTAGAGAAACATGTTCTCACTGTTATAAGAAGCTTAACGAAGTTCAGGCACATGCTTTCCACTAACAAGATTATATTAATTGTTGTTCATCCTGTAGACACTAAAATATGTCCTAAGTTCGCGAGCATCATTTTTCTTGGTCATTGTTCATTGATAATTGAATAACTTTAATTATTCAATTAGGTGTGACTGCATTCCTCTATTAATTAAATAGTTTTTAATTATTTAATTAATTCACCTTCTCATCTTTATTCTATCTTGATCAATTAAAATTATTTAATTGCGTCGCTAATATATCCCTTTCTTCAATAATTAAATAAATCATTTTTTATTTAATTATTTATCTTTCATCTATAGTCAAATAATAATAATAATCATTATTTGACCTTTTATTCTTCTATAATTAAATAATTGTCAAAATTATTTAATTGTGTTTCATTCTCTCTTTTGGATAAATAATTCAAATTAATTATCCATGTCTAATTTCCATCTCTCCATTTAATTAAATTGATAAATTTAATTAAATGCTTCTCTTTTCATTTTCCCTAAATAAATAATTTGGATAAATTATTTATTTTCCATTCCACTTGTCATTTTCCTCCATTTTGAATAAATAATTTAAAATAAATTATTTATGCACCTCCACCTAGTCAAAGATGCTCTGTCATAATCTTTTGCCATAACATTCATTTATGTCATAGCCTACATGCCTTGCATGTCTGTCATAGCCATCAGGCGTCATAGCCGTCAACGTCATAGCTTTTCCATGCATGGCATATTCTTGGTGCATCAATTCTAGACCGTTGATCTTGACATCTTTTTTGAGACTTAATCTCAACCATCCATTTTGTAACATCTCTCATGCAGTCTCATCCATTGATCTTGGAATCTTTCTAGAAGATTAATCTCAACTGTCCATTCCAATGGTTGTCTATAAAAGCAACCTTCCTTCTCCATTTTGATTTTAACAGCTATTTTTCTCCAACTTTCTTGCTACCATTTGCAGGTTTTGCACAAGTGTTTCAACAAATCTGAAGGAAAAGTTGCATAACAAGAAGAAGGAGAGCAAGAGAAAGAATCAACCATAATGGGGAGTAATTTCTTTTATGTTTTGCATTTTTTATTCTCTCTATTATTTGTTTTCTCTTGTTTGGATGTGGTTTAATAGTTTAGAAGTGTTGGCTGTCACTTTTATCTATGCTATTTGATTTCTAACCTCATCTAACATTTGGTGAACCCGACGTGAAGTGGAGAAATTTGTGTGTTCTTGTTTATTTTTGTTGTTTTGCAAATTATAGCCAAGAATGCATATGCAATCCCGTCATCTTCATTTGAGTACAAAAAAATGGACACATCAAATATTTTTAAACATTTTCTTGGTTTTGTAGGTCTCATTTTCAGCTTTCCAGATCATTAAACAATTTGAAATTTCATTAAGATTTGAGAAAGTTATGGCCATTTTACTGATCACAGTTTTTTAAGATTTAGTTGTTAAAATCCGATTTTTTTTCTTTTGTTTATAATACTTTTATTATGTAGGATTTTGCAAAACTTTTTTCTGAGTTTTGAAGCTTTATGTCTTAGCTTTCCACAGATATCTACAATTTAAAGTTTTGTTTAATTTTGAAAATGTTATCACTTTTTTTAGTTTGTTGTTTTCATTCAAGTTTCTTTTTGGTTTACTAATATTTTGTTTGTAGCGTGTGGCTTTTGAATGGAGCTCCCAAAAATTGCTTCTTTTGGAGTAACAAAAAAATTGAGTTCTTAGTTTTTAGTTTTCTTTGACTTATTTTTCTTAGTTAAGTTTAGTTTCTTCATTTTCTACTTTAGTTATTTACTAACTTTTAGTTTAGTTTTTAATCTCTAACTTTAGATTTTTAATTTAGATTAACTTTTAATTTTAAATTAGCTTTTTATCTTAGATTAGCTTATTTTTTTTTTCCTAGATTAATTTTTCTTTAAATTTATGTTGGTTTTTATTTTGGTTAAGTTTTGGTTTTGTGACTAATTTTGTTAATTTGGTTTCTCTTGCTAGGTTCGTTTGACAAAGAATTGAAAATCAAAACATACGCTTGTCAAAGAAAGGAGGCATGAAACTACTAATGAGATTTTAATGCAGGACGTTCGTCAAAGACATGATTTTGAAACCAATTGTCTTTATATATTATTGAACACTTCTTTTGGGGCATTAAAATGAACATGTGCTTGATTGTGTCTGACTATGCTTGAAGGTGGTAGGTGATTATGCTCTCACCTTGTGAAAACTAGGTGATCAGAAAACCATACCCACCTTATTTTTTGTCACCTTCACGACTTAATAATCAAAGTATCCTCTCCCCTTGCACTTTCGAGTGATCTTGGGTGTAAGAGAAACAGTTATTATTTCTAGAAATGGGCCTACCTTAAGGGAAAAAGTACTCACCTTAAGGGACGACTCAACCGGTAACAGGCTAAAGCCAAGCCACTTCCAGCCGGGATATAAAATGAGTGCTTGAGGAAAGTTCAAGTACCACGAGTGTGGATGTGTCATATAGACGGAGTAGTACTCCCATAAATCCTGTTGAGCGTAACCTCTTCAGGTTGGAGTGCCACCTAATTGGTGATTAATCTCTCGCCCCATGTGTGGCCACTTGATCGGATGCCCTAACTAAACACCTATTGTTTTAGAAGCCAACCATTTTTAGCCGTTGCTTGGTATAGTGCAGGGTACAATATCATGCCCGAAGATACTCACTACTGACTCCCTTGAGTAGAGATAGCAGTTCTTGGGAGGTGATGACCCAAGAATTTGAAGTTGGTGTGCTCGAATGACGTTAATGAGCATGGGAGCCGATGCCACTAAACTTCTAAGCTATCTGCTCTCGAGAAGGAAAGGTGTTTAGCACCAATCTGGGGTATATCGGTGGGCTATATCAAGTATACAAACCCTTGGCCTATTAGGATTGTGCTTGTCTCATGTGCGTTTGCATACACCAAAACATTGTGTTTGTCAAGTGTTTTCTAGATTTTCAAATAGTATTCACCACATTCACAAATCTAAACACAAACAATTGACTTGAAATAAACACCACACCGAGAAATTTGTAATATCTCAAACTTTGCAAACCTCAAAAGGTCCAATAACACAAACATCTCACATGAACCTATCACTTGGATTTCTTGGGGTCATCATCCTTTAGTTTTGATCTTTCAATCCTTGCATTCCACCTAGTCCTTGCATATTCATGGTCCTTACATATTCATATCCCTTTCATCCTAGTTCTTGCATGTTCCTAGTCTTGCATACATAGGTCACATTACATAGTCCTTGCATACATATATCATTCCACCTAGTTATTTCATGTTCAACCCCTTTTTGCATATCAAGACCATCTCACCTAACCTTTGCATGTTCTAAGAATTTATCCCTTTGCATATTTATCATCAATCAAATGAACCTTTAGCTTGCACTTAGGCTACTCTTCCTAGGTCTTGAAATCAAACTATTGGCTATCTATCACCCACATCACTTGAGGCTCACCATCCTTGAGTTAGGGAAACATACCATTGTCCTTGAGTAGGGAAATCCTTTTTGGAGTCCATCATCTCCTACGTACCCTCTCTTGATCATTGGTCCTTGTGTATATCCATCATAGCACAAGTAAATCCTTTACATCATGACCAACTTTGGACCTAGAGTTGCCTTTTAGCTTTTTCATTCTTAGCTTGTCATATCATACCATACCATTTTTCATATCCTATCTTAGAATCATATCCTTTTCATTTGCATTCTAGTCTTAGGTCTCATACATTACCTTGGATTGAAAATCATAACAAATCACCTATGACCCCTAGAACAAGAGCAAAAATGTTTCAAGAAGAAGGGAACCCTTGGGGAAAAGACTTTGATGGGGAAGATCACATTAGTGTTGCAACTAGTGAGACAAGTGAAAATGATAGTGAAGAGATAACACAGTCCACCATAAATGAAGCTCTCAATGATAATAGATTTACTAAACTTCTTACAGAGGTAGTCAAACGTAACCCACAACAATACTTCAAGGCCCTTGCTGATGAAGGAATCAAAATGCCTCCTGATTTTGACATATCATTACTCACAATGAATGACCAACCTAAATCCAGTGAATCTAAGAATCCCAAAATAAACAATGATGGTAGGATCAAAGATCATAGACCCTTTTATCTACAACCTAGTTACAAGCGATCTTCAAAGACATCAAAACCTACACCTACAAACAATCCTATTTTGGATGAGCTTAGAACATTAAGACAAGAATTGGATACTCTCAAGAACAGTAAAACATCGACTCACAAGTTCTGCATTGAAGACATATGTCCTTATCCCTTCGATCCAAGCATACCAATGCCACCTTTTCCTAACGATTGGGACATACCAAAACTTGACAAATATAATGGAAAAGGAGATCCTAAGAACCACTTAAGACAATTTTGTGCCACTACCATGGAATTTGCAGTTGATGAAACATACCTTATGAGATTATTTCCTCATAGTCTCGGAGGAGAAGCTATGGAATGGTTTTCATGATTAGCTCCGACCATCAAATCTTTTCAAGAATTGGCTGATAAATTTGTCTCCAATTATAGTTTCAATTGTGACCTTAAAGTGACCATGACAAATCTTTTTAACACCAAACAAAAAACAAGGTAAATATTTTGTGTCATTTTTACAAAGATGGAGACATTTAACAAAACGATTGCATTATTCCATTCCTAAACAAGAACTGGTTGACCTCTTTTGTTGAAATTTGAACAAAGAAATTGGAAGGGAACTTCGCCTCAAATGCTTGGATTCCTTTGATGAAGCCATAGAAATGGGATTTCGAATCAAACAAACCCTCATTGATGATGGAATTATTAAACTTAATAATGACAAAGATCAAAAATTGAATTCAAACAACAAGACCCCTTTTTGGGTTAAGAACAAGAATGTAGTCAATGACGGAGTTGTCGATGCAAAAAAAACTAAAACATCATCCCCTGTTTAAAATCTCAAAGGTCTATCTTTAGATAAAGGAAAAGAAAAACAAAGAAGTTTCCCTAAACGAAATTTTACACCATTGGGACAATCACTTGAATCCGCATTAAAAGAACTTCTTGAAATTAATATTATAACACTACCCAAAATAAAGGAATATAATCCACAAGTCAAACCCCCATGGTGGAATGAAGATCACTTTTGCGACTATCATAGACACAAAGGACATAATACTAATAGTTGCAATAAACTTCAACATTTAATACAAGACCTTATTGATGATGGTAAGATATCAGTTGATGGACACACTCCTTCTGGTAACTCTGATCGTGAGGTGTTTAAAAACCCTCTCCCTAAGCATGACAGGGATAAAGGAAAGGCTCTTGAATCTGGTGATGGTGTAAATTATACTACTGCTAAGTATGACTATACCATACATAACATCAGTGAGGTCGATAATTATGTCAACACTTTCATCATAAAAGGAAAAGAACCTGATTGCAAGGTAACTACCTGCAAAGGCACTGTTACCCTTAAAGGTCCTAATGCAAAACCGGCTACACCCGTTTCACAATACAACCTCATAGAGCACTTAGGAAAAACACCTACACAAATTTCTATACTCGAGCTGCTACGCCTATCTCCTGAGCATAAAGCTATCTTAGATCAAGCGCTTGCTACTACTATAGTGCCTACAGACCTACATGTAGATCAATTCCAAGCTATGGTGGGACACATCACCTCTCCTCATACTCTCACTTTTACTGAAAATGATGATTCATCCCTTCGAAAACCACATAATGCAGCTTTACACATTGACGTCCTCATCCATAATGTTAAGATCAAGTGAGTTTTGATAGATGGAGGAGCAGGCCTTAATATTTGCACTCAAGAATTGATCACAAAATTAGGGTTCTCTAAAAATGCAGTTGATCCAAGTAAAAAGATTACCATAAAGGCATATGATGAAGAGGAACGCTCATCTAAAGGATAAATTACTCTACCAATTAGAATTGGCCCTGTGGTAAAGGATGTGGTTTGTCAAGTCATTGATCTCCCACTGACCTATAATATCCTCCTTGGAAGACCCTGGATTCATGCAATGCAAGTAGTACCTTCTACATACCACCAGTGCATTAAATTCCCCCATAATGGTGTTGAAATCACAATATGAGGAGATCCAAACCCTTTCATGTATGGCCATAATCTAAGCCCTAAAACTGAAATCACAATCCCAAGCAATCGTGAAGCGTTTCCTACCCAAGCATATGTTGATCCTGAGTCCTTAAAAGCATCTTCCTCAAAATCCAATGCAACCGAGATCAAAATACAGGTAAAAGAACAAGGAGTGGGAGAATATACCTTGAATCATGCCCTTTGCATTGGAAAGCTACCTTTATCTCCCCCCATCTATGGCAAACCACAAATGACTAAGACCACATCAGATGCAAATACCACAGTGATTTGTAAATCAACTACTTTCAAAAAATGGGGAGCCCTTTGTAATGAAACAGAAGAAGTTGATCTCCTAAACTGGTTATACAAAGATGAAGATACAAAAAAAGAACAGACTGGAATAAAGATACCTGTTGAACAATATGGTAAAGGATTTGATATTATGAGAAAAATGGGATATGATGGTAAAAGTCCTCTCGGATTACAAAAACAGGGTATCTTGGAACCAATACAACCTACTCATACACAAAAAGTCCCTAGTTTAGGATATGATGTGCAGAAAGATAAGACCTTAAGTACCACGTGTGCTTCAAGTAAGGAAGTGGAGTCCTCTAATGATACACAGACAAATGAGGAAAGTGCCATCAATGACTTCATTGACATTTATGATTATGATAGTGTCCCTACCCTTGAACCCAATCATAATATTTGTACCCTTGAATCCATTCAAAATCTTGACTCGAGTCATGATTCTTTACCCTTGGTTCACCCCGAACTCATTGATTTCGATCAGAAGGGACCACCACAACTGGATGTATTTGAAAATGATGAGGCAATCATAAACTTTCTAGGAGAATGAGAAGACACACCTCTTGAGGATCATAAAGCAGGATTCATCATAGAACTCAATAGTGCAGCTTATTTTGGGGGGAGTGCCAAGCCTTTCAGTCGCAAAATTATAGAAAATATAAATAGGTCTTCTAGTGAAAACTGCTCTGCAGCACTATTAGACTCGAAAAAAGTAAAAATAAAGGATGTATCCAAGGGTGAAAACCTCTTTGAGGCACCTGAGGATGGAGGGCTTGACTCACTTCCCTTAGCAGTATATCATGAAAAATCATCTATGTTGGTGGAGAAGACAATACCAACAAATCTGGGCACAGAAGAAAAACCAAAGATAATTCATTTAGCAGAATCATTAACACCTGAAGAGAGAATAGAGCATATACAGTTTTACAAGGAAAGACAAGTTAACTTTGCATGGTCATATGTAGATATGCCAGGACTTGATCCAGATCTAGTAATGCACCACTTGTCTTTGCCACCAGGGGCAAAACCTGTTAAACAAAAGTTGAGAAAAATGTACCCACACATTGCTCTATTGGTAAAAGTTGAATTGCAAAAGTTGCTCGATGTGAGATTTATCAGACCTGTTGACTATGCTGATTGGATTTCAAATTTAGTACCAGTTTCAAAGCTTGATGGGGGCATCTGAGCTTGCACAGATTTTAGAGATTTAAACAAAGCTTGTCCTAAGGATGACTTCCCACTTCCAAACATTGACATGATAGTGGATTTGACAGTAGGGCACGAAATGTTATCCCTCATGGATGGTTTCTCAGGCTACAATCAGATTAAAATTGCTCCTGAAGATCAAATTAAGATAGCATTCACGTGTCCTTGGGGAACTTTCTGTTGGAATGTCATGCCCTTTGGGCTGAAGAACGTCGGAGCTACCTACCAACGAGCTATGACAACTATCTTCCATGACATGATGCATAACTATTTGGAAGACTATGTAGATGATTTGTTGGGAAAATCCTACACCAGAGCAGGACATCTAGAGATCATGGATAAAATTTTCACAAGATTAGAACAATACAAGGTCCGATTGAATCCATAGAAATGTGCCTTTGGGGTAACCTCTGGAAAACTCCTTGGATATATTGTCTCATCTAAAGGAATTGAAGCTGATTCTGCTAAAATAAAGGCTATACTTAAAATACCTCCGCCTAAGAATATCAGATAGTTGAGATCATTACAAGGGAAACTTCAGCCTATCCGTCATTTTATAGCACAACTTGTAGATAAATGTCAACCCTTTCAGCATCTACTACACAAGAATGTTTCATTTAGATGGGATGACAAGTGTGAACAAGCTTTTCAAGAAATCAAAGAATATTTGATGACACCACCAGTATTAGTACCTCCTACAGATGACAAACCTTTACTTCTATATATATCCACAACTACCATAGCACTGGGGGCACTTTTGGCACAACATGACTCTGAAGGAAAGGAACATGCAATCTATTACATCAGTCGTACTCTAGTGGGATACAAGCTCAATTATAGTCCTATTGAAAGAGCATGCCTTGCTATAGTTTTTGCATCACAGAAGCTGAGACATTACATGCTTACACACCAGACAAAGCTCATTGCAAAAATTGATCCTCTTAAGTACCTCTTGAACAAAGCAACACTCACAGGACGATTAGCTAAATGGGTGATGATTCTTAGCGAGTTTGATATTGAGTACATAGAAAGAAAAGCAATCAAAGGACAAGCTATCGCAGATCAACTCGCCGATGCTCCTATGACAGATGATCATCCTCTTACTACAGAGTTTCCTGATGAATCAATCTTCAACATGGAATCTACACATCTATGGACTTTATATTTTGATGGCTCCTTCACACAAGGTGGTTCTAGCGCTGGAATTCTCTTTGTCACTCCACAAGGGGATTGTATACCTAAAGCTTATAAGATACAGTTTCCATGTACCAACAATATTGCAGAATATGAGGCATTACTTTCAAGGCTTCGTATAGCTGTGCAATGGAAGATCCTTGAGTTGCGTGTTCTTGGTGACTCTCAGCTAGTGATCAGACAAGTTAATGATGACTATAAAACAAAAGATGAGAAATTGATGCCTTACAAAAGAATGGTGGATGATTTCAAGGCCTATTTCACATTAATCTCTTTTGAGCAGATTCCTCCAGATAACAACAAAGCTGTTGATGCAATGGCAACAATTGGTTCACTTGTAGAAATTCCAAGTAATGCCACTTACTGTGAGTTCCTGGTAGAACCTCTTTTGGAACCTGCTTACAATATACCACAATCTGAAATGATTTGTCTCATTGTTGGCCCTAATTCCCAATGGTATGGGGATATTTATACCTATCTTCGAGATAACACCTTGCCATCAAACCTATCCAATAAATCTCGTAAAACCTTTATCCGTCAAGCTTCCCGCTATGTGATCTTAGCCGATACCCTTTACCGCCGAGGTCTCAATGGTACTTTACTTAGATGTCTTGAGCACGATGAGGTCAAAACTGCTTTACAAGAAGTATATGAAGGTATATGTGGGGCACATTCTAGCGGTCCTACTTAGCCAAGAAACTCTTGCGTATGGGTTATTATTGGCCTTCAATGGAAAAGGATGCTTATCAGCTTGTTAAAAAATGCAAGCAGTATCAAAAACATGCAGACTTGATACATGCTCCCGCACAAGAATTGCAGTCTCTTGCTACACCATGTCCCTTTTATTAGTGGGGACTCGATCTCATGGGCAAGATCCGTCCTCCTTCCTCCAATGGTCATAAGTTCATTCTCGTTGCCACCAACTATTTCATAAAATGGATTGAAGTTGTTCCTCTCACTCATATCATTGGAAAACAAATAGCCACCTTCATATTGAACTACATCATTTATCATTATGGCATTCGTCTATCCATCATCATAGATAATGGTCGTCCATTCAAAAATTAGGATGTCTGTGAACTCTGTGAGAAATTTCATATACAACATCATTTTTCCACACCTTACTATCCTCAAGGTAACGGCCAGGCTGAGGCTTCTAATAAAACCATTCTCAAAATTCTTAAAAAGACATTCAATGAAGCTGGTCGAGATTGGCATATTCAATTGAATCCTGCACTGTGGGCTTATCGCACGAGTGTTCGCACTCCCACAGGTGCTACCCCATATGCCCTTGTCTATGGATCTGAAGCCATCTTTCCCATCGAGGTCGAGTTGCCCTCTTTGCGTGTCTCTTTACGCAATCAAATCAGTGATGAAGAATACCAAGTTTCCCGTTTGCAGGAGTTGGAACTATTGGATGAACGAAGATAAACTGATTTCAATCATCTTAGAGCATACCAGCAACGAATGTGTCGAAGTTATAATCAGAAAGTGAAACCACGTACATTTGAGGTTGGGGATCTTGTTCTTCGTGAAAATCCTTGCACTCACCAAGATAGAGAAAAGAAGGGTAAATTTGAGCCTAACTGGTTGGGTGCATACGTTATCACTGCTGTGTATGGATCTGGGGCATACCAGTTATCTACTCCGAAAGGTGAAATGCTTAGTGATTCCATCAACAGTATGCACATTCGCAAGTTTTACACCTAAATTCTTCAGAGGGAAATCTTTTCAAAGTCCTGAAAAAATAAAAAAAATAAAAAAAGGAAAAAAGTCTTGAAAAAATACAAAAAAAAAGAAGAGAAATTCATTCGTTCAATGGTGAAATCCACTTCGGTGGCGCCTTGAGCAGGTACCATGGTGAAAATTGAGAAATCAGCACCATGTGTAGAGGCTTTGCTCCTCTTTCCTTTGAAGCTCTACTTGATCTTTTCATTCATCCTCCACTTCATAATGACCTTTTCACACTCACCATGGCTTATGAATTGTTCGGCATTCCCCTCACTTGCTCACTTTGCCACGCATACTAGGTTGGTCCTATCCCTCACTAGGGCATTTCCTTAACCTTAGCTATGGGTTAAGATACTGAGCATCTCGCGGTCAGAGAAACCACCTTCTTTGTCTATCTGCTCATCTATTTCCATCATAAAATGTCTTGAAAAAATTCAAAAAAAATCATAAAATGTCCTTAAAAAATTCAAAAAAATCATAAAATGTCATGAAAAAATTCAAAAAAAATAAAATGTCCCGGAAAATAAAAAAATCATAAAATGTCTAAAATGAAAAAAATTCAAAAAAAAATCATAAAATGTCATAAAAAAATCATAAAATAAAAAAAAATAAAATGTCCTAAAAAAATTCAAAAAATCATAAAATGTCCGGAAGAAATCCAAAAAAATCAAATATTCCAAAAATCCTAAAAAAATTAAATATTCCAAACATCCCAAAAAAATTAAAAGTTCCAAAAAAAACAGTGACACTTTCAGATCACCACACAACTTTGAACTTCAACAAAATCAAAACATGCAAATGTTGACAATCAAGCAAACATTATAACATAAATATCAACCCATCTTACAAATCCAACCAAAACACATAAACTGTAACGAGAATCATTTTTTACATCGAAGCAAAACCCCTGTTTGTTTGTTGATCTTTGCTTATTTTATGATTTTATCTTTGGTGACATGTCTTTTAGCTTCTTCAGGATGTCTCTGACTAGAGAGGCAAGGATGGGGCATGTTCACTTGTTTGTTGTTTACAAATTGTTTCTTATTCACATGATGACTTGTCTTAGGACATGGTTGTCTAAAACCATCAAGGACCTATGAGTCTAATGTGGATGAGAGCATTCCTTGTTTGATAGTGTCTTCTATGCAATAAGTATTCAGGTCCTCTAAGGTTCTTATATACCTAGATGCTTATATTTTATTACTAAATAAAAATGCAAACAGTATTCAGGTCATCTAGATGTTCATGTTATCTAGATGCTTATACTAATTTGTGACATAATAAGCCCAATGATGATAAAAGAACTTAAATGGTACAAGAAGCTTCATCACCTTCATTCTCTTCCATCTTGCATTTCATTTTCTTCATCTTTCTTGTCGTGGAGAAATCAATTAATTTCTTAACTCACTGATATATGTCTCTTGAATCAAATCTCAAATCAATCAACCTGCTTCTTGAAATTTCATGTCCCCTTAATCAATCAATCAATCCATCATTGCAGCAACTTGTCTTGCGTAAGCATCATTCTCAATCAGCTTAATTAGCTCAATCAACTTCATCAGCTCATCAACCTAGCTATACTGATCATTTCCATCAATTGTTCAGTTACACCCATCAACTGTGCATTTTCATCAAAATGTACATCACTGCTTTATCATTACACAATATCAAGTATCTAATCACTTTTTGGACATCTATCAAGAGATTAATCTTCTTACAATCTATTTGATCAATCTCTCGAGGGGGCATATCATTCTTATCATAATCCTTACTAAGATATCTTTGGGGCATGTATCAGTTAATCAATCTTTTTCTTTGAAACAATGCAACAAGCTGCATTATCTCAAAGAGGGGAAAAATGTAGACACTAAAAAATGTCCTAAGTCCGCGAGCATCATTTTTCTTGGTCATTGTTCTTCAATAATTGAATAACTTTAATTATTCAATTAGGTGTGACTGCATTCCTCTATTAATTAAATAGTTTTTAATTATTTAATTAATTCACCTTCACATCTTTATTCTATCTTGATCAATTAAAATTATTTAATTGCGTCGCTAATATATCCCTTTCTTCAATAATTAAATAAATCATTTTTTATTTAATTATTTATCCTTCATCTATAGTCAAATAATAATAATAATCATTATTTGACCTTTTATTCTTCTATAATTAAATAATTGTCAAAATTATTTAATTGTGTTTCATTCCTCTCTTTTGGATAAATAATTCAAATTAATTATCCATGTCTAATTTCCATCTCTCCATTTAATTAAATTGATAAATTTAATTAAATGCTCCTCTTTTCATTTTCCCTAAATAAATAATTTGGATAAATTATTTATTTTCCATTCCACTTGTCATTTTCCTCCATTTTGAATAAATAATTTAAAATAAATTATTTATGCACCTCCACCTAGTCAACGATGCTCTGTCATAATCCTCTGTCATAACATTCATTTCTGTCATAGCCTGCATGCCTTGCATGTCTGTCATAGCTGTCAGGCGCCATAGCCGTCAACGTCATAGCTTTTCCATGCATGGCATATTCTTGGTGCATCAATTCTAGACCGTTGATCTTGACATCTTTTTTGAGACTTAATCTCAACCATCCATTTTGTAACATCTCTCTCATGCATTCTCATCCATTGATCTTGGAATCTTTTTAGAAGATTAATCTCAACCGTCCATTCCAATGGTTGTCTATAAAAGCAACCTTCCTTCTCCATTTTGATTTTAACAGCTATTTTTCTCCAACTTTCTTGCTACCATTTGCAGGTTTTGCACAAGTGTTTCAACAAATCTGAAGGAAAAGTTGCATAACAAGAAGAAGGAGAGAAAGAGAAAGAATGAACCATAATGGGGACTAATTTCTTTTATGTTTTGCATTTTTTATTCTCTCTATTATTTTTTTTCTCTTGTTTGGATGTGGTTTAATAGTTTAGAAGTGTTGGCTATCACTTTTATCTATGCTATTTGATTTCTAACCCCATCTAACACATCCAAGTGTGAAAGAGTTTTTACTGAACAAAGATTTGAGTGATAAAAGAGCTAGTTGGGTCACTAAGGTGATGGAGTATGAACTTGAAATAAAGGTTACCAAACTAATAGGAGGGAGAGGCCTCTGTGAACAGCTTATAGAGGACAACAAAAGCAAGATGAAGGAGGAAGAAATTTATGTTTTAGCACTTCAAGATGGACAACAAGCTGCTATACCGACTCCTCCAGGTTGGATTACAGGAATGACACATTTTTTATTGACTGTTGAGTGCCCTCTTGATCTAACTAAATCCAGAAGAAGGTATTAACAATTGCAATCCATACCTTATGTTCTTTTAAATGGTTTGTTGTTTAGAAGAGATTTTCATGGTGTCCTATTGACATGTATTGAAGCTGATCAGGTTGATAGAGTGTTGCATGAATTCTATCAAGGGTCAACTGGTGGACACTTTTCTTCAAGGGCTACAACTCTTAAAATAATGAAAGGAGGTTATTACTAGCCTACCTTATTCAGAGATGCTCATTTATGGGTGAGGAAGTGTAAGGAATGTGCCATTTTTGCTGGAAAAGAGAAGCTAGTAGCCCTCCCACTGCAACCAATTCAAATCGATCAACCCTTCATGAAATGGGGTTTGGATTTCATTAGGGTTATAAACCTGCCATCAAGTGCAGGCCACAAGTGGGTGCTCATAGCCACTAATTATTTTTCAAAATGTACTGAAGATGTGGCACTTAAAGAGGCTAATGAATCTGTTGTCCTAAATTTCTATGAAGAGTTAGTTACTAGATTCGGTGTCCCAGATTCTATTATCTCAGACAATGCCCTTGCTTTTGTGAGTGTTGAAATTTTTGACTGGCCTGTCAAGAATGGTATATATCTGAATACATCCTCTAATTATTATCCACAGGGAAATGGACAGGCTGAGTCCACTAACAAGAATCTCCTAAGGATCATTAAGAGAACTATGGAAGACAATCAAAGAGCCTGGCACACCAAGCTGAAATCAGAATTGTGGGCTGATAGGATTACGCCAAAAAGGTCTACAGGACTTTCTCCACATATGTTAGTATATGGAAAAGAGGAAAGACTTCCTATTTTAGTTGAACTCCCAGCCCTTGATCTGGTAAACCAGATTGATATGATTGAGGAGGAGCCTATGACAACAAGGTTAGCTCAGTTAATTGAACTTGAAGAACTCAGAGTTGAAGCGGTGAAAAATATTGAGCAACATTAGGCTCAAATGAAAAGGTCATTCGATAAAAAGGTGTCTCCCAGAGTGTTCCAAGAAGGTGACATAGTGCTAAAGTGGGATGAATTGAAAAGCAGGCCTAGAAAGCACTCCAAATTTGATGCATTTTGGACAAGGCCATATATCATCACTAAGAAGAAACAGCATAATGCTTTCCAGCTATCTAAGTTGGATGGTGTAGTGGAACTAATCCCAGTGAATGGGATTCACCTCAAACATTGCTTTGAGGTATGGACCTAAATTTGTACATAGCTGTTAAAATTATAGATATAATTAAGTGCTTCCACACCTTAGATTAGATGCAGTTTTCATTCCCTAATTGTTGTTTCAGCACAGGTGAACAGTTCTCCTTCTACTGTTTTGTCCTGGATGGGCCAAGGCCTTGTATGTGTCTATCTTTTGAGTTACTAGAGTCCTGGGTGAGTTTTCTAAGGGAGGGTCTAGGTTGCCAATGACTCCATGCCCAATGGATAAGCCTAGGCTACTGGTTTGCATGTTTAGTAGGAAAACATCCAGCAGAGGTCACCAGAAATGTTACCCGATTTTCACCTATGGGCTCAATTAGGCAGGGCATTCTATGTCTTCAAGTGTTCATGAAGGCCAAATGGAGTAACATTTGCATCAATGTTACATATTTTCTAACTTTTTTGCTTCTTGTGTAGCTGTAGGGGAAAATTATGTTTTAAATTCGGCACATGGATTAAATGTGGCTCCCATAAGGGTTGAGCCTAGCGTGCGGGCATTCGATTTTTATTGGGAGGGTCTTCATCTTATGCTTTTTCCTTGCTTTCCCCCTTTTCTATTTTTTTTTGTTTTCTTTGTGCCCTCTTCTTTTTGTTCTATCGGAGGCAGAGTTGGAACCGAAATCGAACATTGTAACTTTTCCAAAGTCCCAGTTTTCATTTCTGTTCCAGTTTCGGTTCTGATTCCGTGCCTTTGTCCATTTGTTTTCTTTTGGCCTTTCATTTGACTGTGGGGTTGTTTTTCCCTTTGTTTCTTTTTTTCCTTTTCCCATTTTTCCTTTTTTGTTGTCAGAGGTGGAGTCAGAACTGAAACCAAATATTGGAGCCTTTCCAAAGTTCCAGTTTCCATTTATGTTCCAGTCCCAGTCCCGATTCTGCCCGTTCTTCTTTTCTTGGAATTTTTTCATTGCTGGTGATCAAGGGAGGTTTCTTTCCCTTTGATCTTCTTTGTTTTTTTCTTTCTTCCCTTTTTCTTTGTGCGTTGTCAGGGGCAAATCCAGAACTATAACCGAAACTGAACTTGGAAAGTTCCATGGTCTTGTTTTTGTTTTGCTTCCGTCCCCCCTGTTACGTTTTTCCTAGGATCAATTTTGGTTCCAATCCCACTTTTCTTTCTTTTGTTTGGGGGTTCTTTTCTTTTGCGGGGGCGGAATCAGAATGGGGGATGGACTAGGAAATATTGGTTAATTTTGGTTTGAGTTTCCATCCCAACTCTAACTCTGCCTTTTCTTTTTGAATTCTCGGGTCACCAAGACATTTCGGTCGTTGTGAGTTTTCTATTTCTCTCCACTTAGGGAGAACTCTTGCTGACAGTTGTTCACAAGGTTGTAAGCATCAGGCAGACTCTTGGCAGAAAAAGTTACACTCTCTATGATGTCTTGCCACTAACTGTAGTTCTCGCTGATAGAAGGTGCTCTTGCTATGACCTCTTGTTGATGAGCGATTGTCTTGCCGATGGAGGTGTTCATGTTGAGCATTGTTGGGACTCTTGGCCTAAAGGTTTTCTCTTGCTATGATGTATGGCTGATAGCAATAGTCTGGGCGACAATCTTTGACATCAGTATAACTCTTGCCACTTGCTATGAACTCTCGCTAATAGTTGTAAGTTATGCTGATGGCTATTGTGGAGCATTGTAGCATCGGGGAGACACGGCTAGTGTCTCACTGACATGCGATTCTATTTGAATGACTTTTGACCACCTAAAAATCCTACGTGGTGTCTGTTCAACCAATCAGAGGAAGTTGAAGACGAACCGGTGGCAGTTGGACTGTTGCGGCTATTCTTGTGAGGAGGATCAATAGAGCATAAATGAAATGGATCTACTTTGGTTCGATGGATGATTAGAGCATGTGAATTTAGTTCAGAGGGCACCTGATGCTACTTCTCGAAGAGGGTCAACTTATAGAAGGGTCTAGAACAAGAGGAAAGCAGAAAGGAAGAAGCCACAAGAACAGCTGGGATGTCGACTGGAAAAAGTGGATTGACATTAATAACCATACTTCAGAACATTCGAGGCAGCTCTACAAAGAAGTCTCGAGGGTGGACACAAGGGATATGAGTTAATGCGATCATTGCAAAAGATCTGAAGGCCATTCCTAGGAGTGAACTTTCACCGACATGAACATGGTATGCACATTTAATGCCTCATTGAATTTATTCCAAAGCGCTTCTAGGGCCAACGTGTTCAGGAACAGACTCAATTTTTGAAAACCCTAAGGCAAGGGCCTACACTTTTGGTTTCTGTTATATATATGGCATTTTTTCCTCTTTGTAAGAGGAGTTCTTGGTTAAGAGATTGCTAAAAAAGGCATTATTCAGAATTTGGAACTCATTTTCATGAATACTACAAATTTGTAATAAAGAGATGCCTTATTTTCTCAATAGAAAGTCATTTCCTTCACTAATTTTCTTTGTTGTTTTAGTATTAATTGTGAATTGCATGATAAAATTTTGCGTAATCCTTTATTTTATCAAATTCCTTCAGTACTAGATGCAAAGAATATTATGTCATAGTGTAGGTTTATGTTAGTGATCTCTTTCTATTTCCTTTATATATGTGAAAAAATCATTGTTTTCCTTGTGTTAAGCATTAGAATAGTCAGAACCTTACATAGAATCACTTTTGCAGACATAAATCTCTGTGTTGTGAGATTGTTTAGCTTTATTAAGATTTTCTATGAATTTCAACAGTATCGTCAAATTTTATCTTTGGTGTATCACCTGTTAGTGATAGGTTTTAGGTTTCAAGCATATCCTTCTTACTCTTTTCCTTATCCTATTTTCAAGTTATCTTAAGGGGAACCAGCCCATAATCTGCAGGTCCACTTCATTCCCAGGTCACCCACAACCTCGAAGTGTTCCCATGTGTCAATAGGTTGCTACAGTTCATAGCTTAGTAAGGGTGCAAAATTTATTTGACAACAGTACCTATTTTTGATGAGTTTTTTTTCAGTCAAGTGCCTAATTTGAAGGAGAGGTTTTAGTTAGATAATTCATCAAGCCAGTTGGAGCCAAAATTCAAAATTTGAATTCTTGGATACTTTTGTCTATAAGTTTTTTTATCCTCTCATCTTCTCTCTAGTTCTGAGTTTTGGTCACTGTTGTAGTAGCATCATACTTTGTAACTCATTTCTTATGAGATTTATAGCCATTTTGTAAAGCATTTTTCCTTGAAATGTAAGAAACTCCTTGTTTTCAATAAAATAAGCTTGTTTCCTCAAATATTTTTTGGTTCCAGTATTGTTAGTGAATGATATGATAAAAATATTGTGTTTTCCTTTATTTTTATCAAGTTACTTCAATATTTAATGTGAAGAATATCATGTTATAGTGCAGGTTTATGAATGTGTTTATTATTTTGTTGTGTCAAAATTGTCAAAACATCATTGTTTTCCTTTTTATGATCATAAAACCAAGACCTTTCATATGAATCATTTTTGCAAGAATGTGTTTTTGAGTTGTGAGAATGTATATCTTTATTATTTGAGTGCATTTGTGATTTTAAGTAGCATTATCAAGTTTTATCTTTGGTGCATCACCTATTAGTGATAGGTTTAAAATTATAAGCACATCCCTCTTACTCTTTTCCCTATCAAGTATTAGTATTTTTAAGTTATCTAAAGGGGATCCAGTCCATAATTTGGAGGTCTAATTTCACCATAGGATACCCACAACCTTAGAGTAATCCCATGTTGCATCGTATTGTTGAGCTTTTAGCTTAGCATCAGGTGCAAATCTCTATGACAATAGTTTTTGGCATGCCCGGTGGGACATTGAACTGATTTTCAATTCAAAAAGAGCTTCATCTTGTTGTTGCTTGGGCATGAGAAATAGTATTTTAGCCTTCAAGAAGTAAATTTTTCACACTTGGTGACTCTAAATCTTTGGTTTCAGTAGTTTCAATGGTTAATCTTATGAGAAAATATCAAACTAGCCAAAGTGCATATCATATTGAGCATTATGAGCTACCACCAAGAAGTACTAAGGTAGTTAAGAAGGCAACAAATCTAGTTTCAACCTATAGCAATCCTTTATTTTCAATATTTTTAGTTCAAATAGTAGTAAGTTCCATTGTTCCTAGTAGTTTCAATCCTCCAAGAGTCACTATGGCTCATCAACCACCTAGGAATCATCCCTTTGTCCCTTTTGATCAAGGAAGTCCCTTGAATCTTGCCCAACATAATGATATACCAACAACAACCCTTAAGAGTCTACCTTTTTTCACTAGAGAGGTTCATACAACTATCGTAGAACACATTAGAGATGTGTCCTTGTTGTGTGGATTGCATCATATTACTAAGAAAAATTTTGCAGTGAGGCTCTTGGTAGCTTCTCTCAAGGGTAAAGCCCTCCAATGGTTTAGAGGCATTGCTATTAATTCAATTGAAACATGGGACCAGCTAGGAGAGTAGTTGAATAGGCAATTTGAGGACAAGTCAGATCATCTTTTATTAGTGGAGTAGCTCACTACCATCAAAAGAGCTCCACATGAACATTTGGTGAACTTCAACTACCACTTCAAGAAGACCTAGAATAGGATTCTAGCCTTGGTAAAACCTTCAAATTTTTATGCATTTTTTGTTTTATCTCAAATCTTTGAATACTTATATTTCACTTGTGATATAATCTATGGGTGGGAATTCATTACCAGCAACATTTAATATTGCTATAATGGCTGAAAATAGTTTAATTCAAGCTTGAAAGATAGCACCTAGGCCTCTAATGCCATTTTTTGCTAAGGTGTAGCCAATTGTCCCTATAATACTACACACTATAGTTTTTTTCCCTTCATTTTCAACATTTAATAATCAAGTTGCAACTCAAGAGAATGTTGTCCCAAGTCAATTCCAAGAGTTGATAAGTATTAAGAAGCAAAATGATAGTATACAAAAAACTTTGCAAACTTTTAGTAATGAATTAGTCAATATCAAAAAGCAGCATTACCAACCACCTTACCAAGCTCTTTATCAAGCTCCATATCAGCCTAATAGGCCATCTTATCAAGCTAATCCTCAATTTCAGAGGAGAAATTTTAATCAAAGGCCTTTTCATCCCTATAACCCCAATGTACCTAGCTCTTCTAGGGAGATGGTACTAGCTCAAAATAACATGAAAACTAATTATGATTGGTGTTTTCCTTGTAATCAACCACATAACTAGTCCACTTGTTCCAATGGCATGTTGAATCAAGCTTTAATGGCACAAAATAGTGCTACTATTCTAAGAGATTCATCACAAGAGGTTCATGAGAAACAATCTACTCATATGGAACAAGGCAATCCAGATGTCACCTTGATGAATTGGCAAGGTGAGGAGTTTTTTGGGGTCAATAAGCCACAAAATTAGTCAAACACTCTTGTAGCAACCAATAAGAGGTCTAAGAAAAGGGTTGTTCACTTGGGGCAGTAGGCTGCAAAGGACAAAAATCAATCATTTACAAGTTCACAAGGCCATGTGGGGCCTTCTTCTTCACAGAACATTCAGATTCTTCCAAGAGTACAACCTGTGGTCATCAAAGATCATTCTAAAGCACCAATTCAACTAGCACAAGTACAAGGGGATGTTGTGCCTAAAGGACAACAAAAGGCAAGTACTAGTAATTTCAATATTTTAGATTATATGAAGAAAACACCTATTATTGTTTCTATGTGGGATTCTTTAGCTCTTTCGAGGCAAAAAGATTTGTTACGTGAGGCATTCTCAAATTTTTCTTTGTCAAATGAGGTATCTAACTGTGGACGTCCAATTTGATCACTTCCATATGATCAAACGCGTCTCCTTGCTCATCAGGTTGCTTATCCCCTCTGTCAATATTAATTAAACTAGTTGTTTAATTAATACCTTGCATCTTGCACAAAGGTCCTAAAGTATTTAATTTAATACTTTACCCCCCCTTCCTCCTCTAAATTAAATAAATATACCCATTTATTTAATTTAGTTATATTCCCCTTTTAAATTAAAATTCATTTTTAATTCCTCTTTTCTCTCTCATGGTCACATCCTCCAACTTTTGCAAGTTGGTCCCCTAATCCACCTTAATTACCTCATCTTCTTCTAATTAACTAGGGTTAGCATGTGCACACCCTTAACCATCATTAAGGTCACATCCTCCATAATTTCCCACTTGCTTCTAATGAGTCATTAGTCCCTCTAATTGAGTACTTGCACAACCTTAATCATTTGATTAGCATAACCTAATCCCCATCCTATTTATGGCATATGTACTTGAGTCAACCTTATTAAAGGCTTTCTCCTTTTGGACAAGGCACTCCACTTCCCTATGTGAATTTTTAATTCACATTTAATCCCCTAAGGCACCCAAAAGGAATTTTTAATTCCTTCACTTCTCCCCACATGTCCTTCACTTATTCTTTATTTTTTCCCATCTCCCCATGAGAATATTTGAGAAATTTTTAATTCCTCACATGTCCTCTCACCCACATGGGGACAAGGACCTCCTTTATGAGGAGATCTTGTCCAATCCCAAGGTACTTTGTACCCCCTCCATGTTATGTACTTTTCCTTCCACTTCATATCCACTTCACCTTTTAGGGCTATCTCACATGCCACATGTCAAGATGAGAGGGCTTGTGAGTTCTCAACTCACCTTAGCCCTATATCTTGATATTTGGGTGGCTCAATTTTGACCCTCCATTTCCCCTAAGAATTCTCAAAAATCCTATAAATACCCCCTCTTTTCTCTCATTTTGAGATCATTTTGCTAGCCAAACTCTTGCAATTTTGTTTATCAACCTATACTTAACCATTCTCTTGTTTTCATCCACTTGCACTCATCCTCACAACATCACTTAGCTTGCATCTTGTGCCATCCAAGGAGCATACACATCAAAGATCGAAGGGCCAACCAAAGGATCGATTCGATGCAAGGTATAAAGTTCCATTTTGTTGCTTTTATCTTGTTTTGTTTCCAACTTAGGCTAATCTTGAGATGTAGGTTGTTTTAGTGTTTATTTTCACTCTTTTACTTGCTGCTTGTTTTCTAATGCTCACATTCGACCTATCACATTTCTGGCACGCCCGGTGGGACCCACAAACGGGTCTATTTCTTTCACGTTTGTTGTTTTTTGCATTTTTCAAAGTCCAGGTTGTAGGGTGGTGGACCTGTCCTCACAGAGTGGCGGATTTGTCCGGCAGTGGCGGACCTATCCTGCTATGGGGGACCTATCCTGTAGTGGCGGACCTGTCCTGATAGGGTGGTGGATCTATCTTTCGGTGGCGGAACTGTCCTGTTGTGGTGGACCTGTCCTGCAGTGGTGGACTTGTCCTGATAGAGTGGTAGACCTGTCCTGAAAGAGTGGCAGACCTGTCCATGCATAGTGGCGGATCTGTCCCTGTAGAGTGGTGGACCTGTCCTCCAGAAGGTAAAAATTTCAAGTTTTGTTCGATTGTCTTTGGTAAAATAGGCACATATTTTAAGTAAAGGGGGTCAATAAACCTTGTTTGGCGTGTTTGGGAAGGCTATTTGACGTATCCAATCCCCTTACGCCATTTGGCGATCCTAGGTGATGAGAAATCATAGCTTTCCAAGTCCTTTTGAGTCACCCTTTTTCACTTTCTTAGTGGGACCTGCTTGGGGATTTCATCACCCCAAGGGATGATTCCAACCACGCATATCAGCAGGGTATATAAAGGGGGGAGAGCGAAAGTTGTACCTCAATCCAACCATGTTGTAATTGGCAAAGCGTCGGGATGACGTGAAGAGTTGGTCCGAGCCTCTAGTATCTCGCTAAGGTTCCCGACTAACACTTGTAACGGGTTGGTGTTCACGGTTTGGGCCTCACGTATCGGGTGTATATCGAGGACTCCTTAGCAACCATGTGCATCCTATAATAGAAGACTTTGTTGACAATACCCGTTTTTACTAATATTAGGGTTGTGCTATTTGAATTGTCTTTCTTGTGCAAAAACTAGTGATTATCAATTTGGCCAAGTCTTTTTATGATTGCTATATTTTGGGTCCTTTGCCTTACCCATCCATCCAAATCATCCAACTTAAACTTATCCTTTAGCAGACTTGTCCTTACCCCTTGGCAGACCTATCCTTGTGTTGTGGCAGACCTATCCCAACCTTGTGGCGAACCTGTCCTAGTGCAGTGGCGGACCTATCCTTCTACAGTGGCAGACCTGTCCTAGTGCAGTGGTGGCCCTGTCCCTGTGCTGTGGTGGACCTGTCCTAACCCTGTGGCGGACCTGTCCTAGTGCTATGGCAGACCTGTCCCTGTGCTGTGGCGGACCTGTCCCTGTGTAGTGGCGGACCTATCCTTGTGCTGTGGCGGACCTATCCTTTGACCACCCTATATCGTCACTTGGCATTCATTGTCCCTCTATTTTGAACATTGATACGACCCTTCATCATCCAAAACAAACATCTGAACATCCGTTCCAAGCCTCCATCCCTTTGTTCTAAGAGTCATTTATCCTTAACAATCTTTTGCTTGTTTCGAGAACCATTCATCTATCTTGAGACACTCCCCATCCATCCTAAACCCGCTTTCACCTCTGATCTCCGTTATCCCTTATAAACCTCATTGGAGTTGTCATCCACATTGACCTAGGTATTCATCCCTAATCATAATCATCATAACTGGCTTAAGATTGCTATCCATCTTAAGTCAGTCATCCTTTTCGACCCAATCAATCCGCTTCTATCTCAAGTTGGATTCAGTGTCATTATCATACATCCACCTTTCAATCAATACCTAGTGTAAACATGGATCCTTCTTAAACTTGGTTGTGGATCTCGGTCTTCATCATATTTATCATCACATCAATCCTAATCATCGGATCCATTAGATCCCCACATCATCAAACCTATCCAGATCAAAACCCAAAATCTAGGTTAATCCAATGCCTATCAATCAATCTAATCCGATTCCATCAAGCCAATCCACATTGGTCTAACCAATCATCATCAGTCAACCTTCCATCAAATCAAATCAATATTTCATCATCAAGGTCTTTCTAATATCTTGATCCCTCTCATCATCTTGCATGCCCATTCAAACTCGATCACAAGCAAAGAAAATGGCCGACCAACAAGCCCTGAATGCCCAATCGAACAACCCTCAAAATCCCACCAACACAGTCAACATCTCATCAGATCCGAACTATGGTGCTAATATCCCTCATGATCCCCACAATGACACCTCATCACAATCCAATGTGGATGGTCAAAACATGTCATCACCTGGGGAGGAAAACATGGCTGATCAACCCAAGCTCACATTTGAGGAACACTTCAGTAACCCTGTTAATGCACAAATGACAGAATGCCTTCTCGAAAGACATGGTGAAAAAATCTTGGCTCACTTGATTGAAAAAGGTGTCAAGTTTTCGTCAGGTGTAGACTCACCCAAGTATGGTACCTCCACAACTAACGTACCCCAAGGTGCACATGACATCCCCAGTAGCTCGTATGTCCCCAACGTTCCTTCCATAGAAGGTTGGCATCAACCTCAGTTCGATAACGCTATCCTGTATCCCGTTGGCAATCCCACACATCCCACCATCTCATTCATGGGAGCACCCCAAACCATTGACCCCAATGATCCTTTTTCCTATGGCATGCCACAAAACATCCCACAACCACAACCATTAATGCTACCGACACCACTCCCTTCAAACCGACCTCCTGTCAACACTGGGGGCAACCCTTTCGCTGCCTTGCCCCCACCTCCTGGGGCTACCAATCCTCCACCATCGTCATTCATACCTCAACAACCGCCCCAATCTAACATCCCTCCTCCATCGTCATTCATACCTCAACAACCGCCCCAATCTAACATCCCTCCATTGTCATTCATACCCCAACAACCATCCCAATCCAACATCCCTCCTCCATCGTCATTCGTGTCCCAACAACCTCCCTAAGCCTATGCTCCCACTAGTGCTCAACAACCTCCCTCGCACAACATCTCAATCGCACCTCCACCTCAACAACAACCATTGGTCAATCCCCTATTTTCAACACAACCATCACAGCATCAACCACAAGGAAATCAACCTTGGCCTTCAGCCTCAACCATATCTCCATTCCTTGCGTCTATTTTACGCCCGCAAGTGCAACCACCACAAAACATCCCATCTCGCCCACCACAACTGCCAACTATGCATCAACAACCACCCCATCATTACAACTATTATAACCAACAACAATACCAACAACAACCCTCCTATGTGGCATCACAACAATCATATCAGCACTCCCAATATCCGCAAGCCAATCAACAACACCTTCTCCCTACTTCCCAACAATATGCCATCCATAACTACCTGACCCATCCATATCCCGCCTCGCAACAGCAACCTCCTTATCAACAAGGTCCCTTGGTGTATCAGTAGGGGATACCACCTCCTAATTATCCATACGCCCATCTCCAAACATCATCTCAGAATCCACAATCGTCCTACAATCAATATCCATCCAACACATCGGCCAATGCGGACATACTAGAAATCAAAGCCGCACTGAAGGATCTCCAGGCAGGGACTAGCAAACAATCGTTCAAATTCAAAGATATATGCCCATATTCGTATGATCCCTCCATCTCATTGATTCCCTTCCCCAAACATTTTAAGATGCCAAAGTTTGAAAAATATAAGGGGAACAAAGATCCTAAGGCCCACTTACAAGATTTTTACTCCCAGTGTCAAGAAGTTATCCACAATGACAACTATCTCTTGCACCTGTTCCTCCAGAGTCTGGCAAGCAATGCCCTAGGATGGTTCATGACTCTTGAAAAGGGATCTATAAAATATTTTGCAAACTTGTCAGAAATTTTTTTCTCCTACTTCTCCTTCAATTTGGAGAAGGATACCGATACCTTGGATCTCCTCAAAGAGAAACAATGTGAAGGGGAAACCTTTACTAGTTACCTCCAGAGGTGGCGTGCCCTAGCAAGCCGAATGAAAATGCCTTTGAAAGAAAAGGACATGGTCACCCTCTTCGTGGAGAACTCTCATCCTGACATGGCTCATAACTTCCAATTACACTGTGTCACCACTTTCGTGGAGGTGGTAGAGAAGGGACCCATCCTTGAGCATGCCCTCATTGCCAAGGGGCACATCAAAATATATAATCAAGATAAGGAAAGGACGTTCAATGACAAGCCACATTTTTGGAACAAGAACAAAAATGCAGTCAATGATGGTGTCATTGACACTAAACATGTCCACATGGCCAACACATCTCAGAAACAACAACAATCCATACCTAATGCCATATCTGTACTGCAAGGGACACCCCGTCCTCCCCAACAATCCAATCAAAATAACCAAGGGAACACTAAGCGCCAGTATGCTCAACTAGGAGAACCCTTGAGTGTCATCTTCAACAAACTATTGTAGATCAGTTATCTGATCACGTACCTTGTCACCAATCCACTCGATGAATCCAAACCTAAGCCCGCATGGTTTAGGGAAAATGAATATTGTGAGTTCCATAAAATCAAAGGAAACTCTTTGAATAAGTGTCAAGGTCTGAAAAACTACGTACAGGATCTCATAGATCGAGGTGACATCAAGGTTGACCCTATTCAAGCTCCGTCATCCAATGCTCAATTGTAGATCTATCAAAATGCCTTCCCAAACCATAACCAAGGCCCGAGTACTTCCAACAGTAATCCTCAAAATAACAGCACAAATAACATGAGCTATAAGAATGTACCCCTCAATTATGAGGGTGTTATTCATTACATTGAGCAGGTAGAAACTCATGTATCCATGATACATGTTAAAGCTAAAGACCCTCAATGTGTTGTTACCACATGACGGGCCCGTATCACCATTCCTGCAGCCTCCGCACCTGCCCAACCGACTCCTATAACCTCCCAGTACAATATCCTTGATCACTTAGGGAAGACCCCTGCACATATCTCCATCTTGGATTTACTCAAGTCTTCCCTCGTGTATCAAGAAATCCTCAACAGAGCCCTACAGGAAACCCATGTGCCTAATAACATTGATCCCACATAGTTCCAAGCTTTGGTAGGACACCTAGCTTCATCTCACCAACCACACTTCAACCAAAATGATATGCCCAACATTGACGCCAATCACAATCGCCCCATACATATTGAAGTCATGGTTGCTCGGCATAAAATAAAAAGAGTCTTGGTAGATAATGGCTCTGCCCTCAACTTCTGCACTCTAAAATTCATAAAACAGGTGGGGTATACCCAAGCAGACTTAAGCAACCAGATTATTACAATCAAGGCTTATGATAATGCAGAAAGGAATTTAGAAGGGATCATCAATCTTCCTGTCCAAGTCAGACCGGTAGTTCAGTACATCACCTACCATGTTCTTGATCTGGACTTACCATATAATCTCCTTCTTGGCCATCCATGGCTCCATGCTATGTAAGCCATGCCCTCCACCTACCATCAGTGCCTCAAATTCCCATTCAACAGACAAGAGGTCACCATTTATGCCGACCCCCAACCATTCGAATATTGTCGCGCTCTAGAGGCATCATTTCCCCATTTACATTATTGTCCTGGGGTTGAAATGGGGGCATCTCAGTCATCACCTGTTAATCCAATATCCACCGTAAGAACCACTCCATCCCCCATTGATCATACGGTCACAAAAGTCCAAATCATTGACAAAGGGTGTGGCAAGTACGAAATGCACACTGCTCTTAATATAGCAACCATGCCACCATTGCCACACGAGTATGGTCAACCTTCCCATGCTACCCCCAAGGAAGACAAGACTTTTACCTTTCGTAGCAAAAATATCCCTACCACTACCTTCGTATCCCCAAGTATCAAGACAGATGTGCCAGAAGAAGACATAAGCCAATGGGTTTACCAAGAAGAGCCTCAGCTGGAAACTCCTATCAAGGAATACTTCCAAGAAAAGTACCCCTGGCCGACAAAGTTTGTGGAAAAGCATAACTATCAAGGTAGAGGCCTAGGAAAGAAAGAACAAGGGCGGTTACAACCCATTGATACGTCTCTGCAACCAAAAAATGTGGGCATTGGGTATGACAGAAAGCAGAAAAGCCCTGAAACATCGTTTAATACTTCCAATAGTGTAGCTGTGGACAAGGGCTCATTGGAAGACATACCCGAGGAGGAATCCATCATACGTGTGTACTATTAGCCTATCCCTTCACCATCCTAAGCTCATTGATTGGGACCTATGAGCTAGCACACCTATTAGTATGTCTGCGGATACCTATGTCAACCTCATGGGATTGGGGGAGGATGAACACTCCAGTCGCAAAAATGAGAATAAGAAAAATAACAAACGGTCATCTAGTGAAAACCTCCCTGAGGCACTTTGTGACCTTGAAAAAGTAAAAATAAAGGACGCATCTGATGGTGAAAACCTCGAAGATGCGCTAGAAGATGGAGATGTTCATCTTCCCCTTATGGGAACTCACTTATCTACCCGATCACCTATTCTGATTGAAGAGACTCAAGAAGTCAATCTGGGAACTGCTGAAAGTCCTAAGGTCACCTACGTAGCCAAGTCACTCTCGGAGCAAGAGTACCCGGTCATCATGCAGCTACTCCAAGAGGGAATTGTTAACTTTGCTTGGTCATACTCAGAAATGCCAGGCTTAGATCCTGCCTTAGTGGTTCATCACCTTAACATCCACCCAAACACTAAACCTATCAAGCAAAAACTTCGCAAGATGCATCCGCAAGTCGCGTTGTTAGTCAAGAAGGAATTGGAGAAGTTACTGGAGGCAGGATTTATCAAACCAATTGACTACTCCGAGTGGATCTCCAACATAGTGCCGGTCGCTAAACCAAATGGTGACATTCGGGTTTGCACGGACTTCAGGGATCTCAACAAAGCCTGCCCAAAAGATTACTTCCCCCTACCCAACATTGACATGTTGGTCGACCTAACAACAGGACATGAGATGTTGTCCCTTATGGATGACTTCTCCGGGTATAACCAGATCCGAATCGCACCTGAGGACCAACACAAAACTGCCTTCACAACTCTTTGGGGCACTTTCTGCTACAATGTTATGCCCTTCGGTCTCAAAAATGCAGGGGCGACATATTAGAGGGCAATGACGGTCATCTTCCATGACCTCATACACATCATCATGGAGGACTATGTTGACGACCTATTAGGAAAATCCAGAACATGAGCAGAGCATCCTGCCATCCTAAAAAAGATATTTGAGCGGTTAGAGCACTACATGTTGCGGCTAAATCCAAAAAAGTGTGTCTTTGGAGTCACTTCCAAAAAGTTGTTGGGTTTTATAGTCTCTCGCAGGGGCATTGAGGTTGATCCCGCCAAGGTGAAAGCTATCTTGGACATGCCCCCTCCACACAATCTCAAAAAGTTTAGAAGCCTTCAGGGAAAAATGCAGTCCATCTGTCGGTTCATTGCCCAGCTGGCGGACAAGTGTCAGCCATTCACTCTTCTTCTGGAAAAAGATTCCACCTTCCGATGGAACCAATAGTGTCAGATGGGGTTCGATAAAATTAAGGATTATTTAGCCCATCCACCAATATTGATGCCACCTATTCCCGGAAAACCCCTCTTTCTCTACATCTCCGCCACTTCAGTCGCACTGGGGGCATTGTTGGCACAACATGATGAGTCGTCGAAAGAAAGGGCAATCTACTACATCAGTCAAACATTGGTTGGCTACGAGTTAAACTACTCCCCCATGGAAAAATCCTGCCTTGCACTCGTCTTCAGCACACAGAAGCTTCGACATTACATGCTTAGCCATCCAGTTAAATTAATTGCCAAGATCGATCCATTGAAGTACCTATTATCTAGAACCACTCTGACTGGCCGCATGGCTAAGTGGGTCATGCTCCTTAGTGAATTTGACATAGAATACGTGGACCACAAGGCTATCAAAGGGCAAATAATTGCAGACCAGTTAGCGAAAGCTCCTCTAGTTGGCACTCACCCATTAATCACGAAATTCCCTAATGAGGAAGTCTTCTCTATTGATGAGACCCCCACGTGGACACTGTATTTTGATGGATCATATACACATAATGGATCGGGGGTAGGAATTTTATTAGTTACCCCTCAGGGTGACTACATTCCCAAGTCATTCAGGATAGCGTTCCCATGTACCAACAATATGGCCGAATATGAAGCTCTCCTCACCGGTCTCAAAATTGCAAAACAGTGGCACATAACTCAGTTGAAAGTCTTTGGTGAATCCTTGCTAGTTATTAGACAAGTTAATGATGAGTTCCTAACCAAGGATGATAAGTTGTTACCCTACAAGTGCATGGTGGATGATTTCAAGAAATATTTCATCTCTATACAATTTGAACAGATTCCCAGAATACGAAACAAAGCAGCTGATGCAATGGCCACTATTGGCTCCCTCTTGGACATGCCCAAGGACCGAACAGAGTGAGTTTCTTGTAGAATAGCTTTTAATCCCAACATATGATATCCCTGAGACCGACATGGTGTGCGAAATTGTGGGTCCCACCTCCCCATGGTACCAAGACATCTATACTTACCTTCGTGATAACATTATACCCTCAGACCTCACCTGTAACCAACGCAAATCCTTCATTCATCACTCTTCTCGATATGTCATTTTCGGTGATATGCTTTATTGTCGCGGGTATGATGGAATCCTCCTTAGATGTCTAAATGAGACCAAAGCCCATGCTACATTAATAGAGGTACATGGCGGTGTTTGTGGAGCACATTCAAATGGTATGGCTCTGGCCAAAAGGATCTTACGAGCTGGATATTATTGGCCTACGTTGAAACACGATGCTTGCAAGTTTATGAAGAAATGTCTTCCATGCTGCAACATGCAGATTTAATCCATGCTCCAGCACAAGATCTTCAGCCCCTCCTAGCACCATAGTCATTTTCTCAATGGGGTTTTGACTTGATTGGCAAGATTCACCCACCATCATCCGATGGCCATACATTCATAATCACCGCTACCGAGTATTTCACCAAATGGGTGGAGGAAAAATCCCTTCTCACAAATCACTGGCATTCAGATCTCCAAATTCATCCTTTACCATATTCTCTGCAGATATGGTATCCCATCCACCATCATTTCTGACAATGGAAAACCATTCAAGAACCAAGCCATGAAACATCTATGCGATACCTTCCATATCCAGCACCGTTGGTCAACGCCTTATTACCCCCAGGGTAATGGTCAGGCGGAAGTGACCAACAAAACCCTCATCCGTATTCTCAAAAAGGTTGTCAATAACACTGGACGAGATTGGAACCTCCACATTCATCCTGCCCTCTGGGCATATCGCAAATCCATTCGCACCCCGACAGGCGCCACCCCCTACTCTTTGGTGTTTGGTGCTGAAGCCGTCTTGCCAATCGAGGTTGAACTTCCATCATTGAGAATCTCTCTTAAGAACCTTATCAGCGAAGAGGATGCTCGTGTTGCGCGGCTTGCACAACTAGAGTTATTGGACGAACGAAGAATAAAGGCCTATGACCATCTGCAAGCATAATAGAATCGCCTCAAGCGTAGCTACAACAAGAAGGTTTGTCCTCGCCAATTCCAGGTGGGCGAGCTTGTCCTTAAGGAGAACTAATGTACTCAGCAAGACCGAGACAAGAAAGGAAAATTTGAGGCAAATTGGTTGGGACCCTATATTATAGTTGCCAAATATGGATCTGGGGCATACAGGTTGACTACTCTTGAAGGAGAACCCCTCGACGAGCCTATCAACATCATGCATCTCAAAAATTTCTACGCCTAAATTTGCCTGGTTACCCCACCTGGTCAAAAATCCAAAAAATCCAAAAAATCCAAAAAATCCAAAATAAAAATAAATAAATAAATAAAATCAAAAAATCAAAAAAATCAAAAAAAATCAAAAATCCAAAAATAGTCAAGAGAAATAAATTCGTCCTATGGTGAAAACCACCTTGTCATGGCGCCTTGGATAAGTATGGGTGGTGAAAACCTGGCAACAGGCAGCATCCATAGAGGGCTTAATCATTATCTACCTGACATCCTGGTTATTTTATGCCGTCATCCACACTATTGTCCACACCCATCTCATCCTGCGCTGCTTGGTAAATATTGATTGAGCATTGGATGACCCATCTAACCTATCCCCCATTCCTGAGCTTTTCGGTATCCCACTCTGAGCTTATGTCATTCACGCTCATTTCATCAGATAGGATCATCCATCGCATCAGTCTTCACCTAGATCTCATCCCGTCACGTACTCCAGTCAAACTACGTTGCCCCTGCGTTGTCACGTAGGCAAGGTTGATCATTTGATTCACCCCTGGGGCATTTGTCCATCATCATCGGTTACCATTGGTCTTCTTTTCGCTTTATCCATGGTATTTTCTGGAACTACGAGGGCTCTGCACTTTCACATAGGCAAGGTTAATCTATGATCAGCCCCCGAGCCCCTAGGTCTGTAGGTTATGTCGGTCTTTTGTGCTTCGTTATCAAGTTATGCCCATATCTACCCAGTTCTTAATAAACAAAATTCCCTTGTGTTACAAGATCTTTTCCCTCGATAACATCCCGCATCAACTAGATCATCCTACTTTTGCATTTATCTTTGGTCTCAACAGGATGAATCCTTCCTAGCAGACCTCGCCAATCACATCCACCACCTTGATTCTATGGCAAAGGACTTGTTGTCTTGATTATGATCTTTTGATTCTTTTGAATTTTTTTTATCATTTTAGATTCATTCCCATCACTTGTCCAGGTCGCCTTGGTCCACCATACCACGGCGTGCTTTGACCTGTTGAAATGGGGGCATGCCTTGATCTTTTGTTTTGTCTGTTGTCTTCTCAGTTGGCCCTCGTAAGACCCATCGAGATCTCCAGGATCTTGTGTTATGCTGGGACAACTTTGTGTGTTTATGGTTATTTCAACACCAGGCCCGACCGAGGTCATCGCGACTTCGGGGTGTTGGGATAACCTTATTGTTTGATGTGTTTGTTTCGTGCGTAGAGTACTCGCTCGCCTTGGTCTTCCATATCAAGGTGCTTGGTACCCTACGCTATAGTAAAAATCAATGCTCCAAAGATGGCAAAATCTCATTTTCACTGCATTTCCCCCACTTTGCATGCACCCTTCATTCCCATCATAACCATCGCTTATGATTTCGGTGGTGCAAGTACTCTCGTTCTTTGTTCCTCCCGTCGGTCCTCTTCCTCTCAGGATATTAATGGTTGTTTTTGGAAAATGCAATCTTCCATCTGCCTATCGCCTATCTACATTCTCATAACGGTCTTTATTGACATTTAAGTGTATCATAAATCATATAAACATATGCATCCATGAATCATACATCATAAATCATATAAACATGTATAAATTGTCCATCCACATGTGCATCCATATATCATAAATTATACAAATGTTTACATCGATCATAAATCATCTATCCATAAATCATATATCATAAACCATACATAATTATCCATTTTCATAAACAACTATGAATCCATCACAAATCATATAAACATGCATAAATTGTCCATCCACATGTGCATCCATGAATCATACAACATAGATCATATAAACATACATAAATCGTCCATCCACATGTGCATTCATACATCATAAATCATCAAAAACATAAATCATAAAGCATAAATCATCCATATAAACATGTGTATATATACGTATATGGAACCACATCATGAATCATCTCATATAGCCACATAAAGGAAACATCATACATAATTTCAATAAAGGCCATCGCATAATCAAAATAATAAACATCATGTCATAATACAATACATCTCCATCATATATCGCCTAATAAGATACAAAATCCAGAGATGTGGACCACCTATGCCCTCTGGCAACATGCACAAACCATCCATCTTGTATCTGCCAAAAATAACCAATGTCCTGCATCTACCTGCTCTACTGTGAGCTGCCCACGTCTAACCTCTGTGGAGAATCGGGTGTTGGCCCTCTGTGTACTAGAGTCCCCTGGTACTCACGGGTGGGTGTCCCCTGGTAACCGCCGTATGGAGACAGAGTCTATCGGTAATCGTTGAATCCCCTAGTGCGTGTCCCTAGTGACAAGGACGGTCCTAGTGGCTGTGGAGCCTGACTGACATAGCATGCAGTGCACTGCGCTGGATCTGGAACAACCTGCTCATATACCCCTCTCCAATAGCTAGACTACTGCATAAACTCATCCCTCTACCTAGCTATCATTCTCCCAGCATTCCGCTCATGCCTGTACTGATCTCGATCTGCGTTGATCACCCACCGCTCTCATGCCCAGGCCTCCTGAGCTAGTATCAA